>CM031238.1:428236998-428836998 GCA_018340775.1 Taxus wallichiana var. yunnanensis | reverse complement strand
ACAACTTTGAAAAGAGGTCCTCGTAATGAAACAAAAATGTAGTCATATTTTATACCCTTAGACTAATAGTCTAATCCCATGTGCATCAGCCTATCACCTAGTGGGTGTTGGGTGCTCACCAAGGCACGCGTGGGCACCGAGTCTCTCCTTTATGTGAGTCTTTTTGGAATGCACCATCTTATGACAAATAATCAAAGGTAGAAGAATAGAAAAAAACCATGCAACATTCTAAGAGCCTAGAACGAGTTGTCATCTCATTACATGCGTAAAAGAGAAATAATAGGAAACATATGGGAATTGTTCATACGAGATAGGATATGCATAAGTATTATACTCTTAAACACATACATGAGTTATAACAGAGCCTTATATTATATTCTTATATTATTAACAGATCCAATAATCCACATTACATCCTTGATGTCATAACAGATCCTCATATAACTATGTACAGCCAAGTCATGCATCAAAACTATATTATACTCATCATCTTACAAAGAAGAATGAAACTTATCCCCCTACATGCACCATTTCTTACAGAGTTCTCCTAATCCCTAACCCATAGTATCCTTTACTTTATTTCTATATGGATTCACCTCTCTCTTTTGTCCTTTTCCCTCTATATATTTCTTCTATCGGGCACTTGTATTTATAAACTTAACACCCACCGCCATGCCTTCCAAAATTTATAGATTGGTTGCCAAGTGTTGAATTTTTCCTCCATGGGAGCATGCCTTAACATATTTGAGCTCTCCACTCTATATGATGATGCTATTCTAGAAGCTTTCATTATATGCCTAGAATATTCCCTTTTTATCCCACAGTCACCGGGATGGAACATTACACTTTCTCGTGTCTGCCTAGGTTTTGAATATGGATAAGTACAAAACTTGTCTTGCCTTTCATGCACATGTCATATGTTTTGTAACCTACTCACGAAACCCATCCCGGGTGCATTCAACTTGCGTGCCCTTCTCCAACTAGGTCTCACGTTCCCATGTGAATTCCCATCCTCAACCAATATTTTGGGGCCCAACTCTCGGTCTCACTATAACGTGAAAAGGAAAAATATAGGTTGTGTTATAACGCGATCACGTTATGGCTCAAGTTTAACAAGCCAAAATGTGCTCATGTCATGGTTTTCTATGCGTTTTTCCACGTTATCCCTCCCAAATGAACATATTCTACATTGGAAACAGGAATGTGAGTGTGTTATAACATGCTCACATTTCATTTTTGGGGTTTGGAATACCCAATCCAAAGGCTTGGATTTCCAAACTAGAGGTTTAGACTGTGTATTATGTGATTAAAACCGTGTTTGATAGAAAAACATAAAAAATTCATGTGTGCACCCCAATATCTCATGCATTAAAACATAATATTCAAAAATAAATTATACTACGATGTCAATATCATTTTTACCTTGATGATGATATAATTATTTCTAAAATATGATTAGTTTAAGGCTTTCATCCATAATTTCTTTTACTAGTGCCTTGTTTTCTTGCAAAAACCTATGCATACGTTTTGGTGCACAATTTATAATTTTTTCATCCAAATTAAAAAAATGTGGTATTTTCTAAACTCTATTTTACATGCACTCAAAAACTAATAAGTACAAAATGAATTTTTTTTCTCAAAGTTATGGGGGTGCACACACAAATATTTTATTTTTCAGAATATTTGCACTTTGAAAATTAATAAAAAAATTATATATTCATCCAAAAATTAAGAAAATTTAATGGGACCTTATACATGGTCTTAGATAACTTCATACCAAATGGATTTGAAAAATATCATTATACAACTCAAAAAATGGGGGGTGTACACACAATAGGTTCTTATCTTTTTTTAGATAAAAATAGACATACTTTGTGTGCGCACAACATTTGAGCCTCTTAATATCAACCATTTTCAAAAAATTAGTGGTTTAAAAACTAGATTATGAGCTCTATGGTAATTAATCTTATCACTTTGTCAAATTTTGAGCATAGGCATTCAATTCTTTGATGAAGTTCAGGTTTTGTTGATTTCTTGAAAATGGTTTCCTTTTTACCCCCTTTTGGTCCCCCATGTTTGTGCACTTACCTGTGGTAGGTTTTAGGCACAAAGGGCATGTGGAGAACAAGTTCCCCATGGGTATAGGATCTCTACACTATGTTAGGGTTTGCATTGGAAAGGAAGATTCAAAAATAATCTCGAAAAGTTAATTGAGCTCACCAATGAGTTGAATGTGGGTGGAGTTGGAGTTCATTGCAGAAAAATGGGATTATGCGGGCTGAAATGACCGAACGATACTAGTTCTAAAAGGGCTCATGTTCCCCATGAATCGATAACTCTGCAGTGTATTAGAGTGGGTGTGGTGTAAATGGATTGTGACTAGATTCGTTGATGCTTTGGCCCAAGTGGCCAAGGAGGAATAGGTTGTGAGGGGGACTCAAGCTCGAAAGAGTTGATGGAGGTGCATGAGAAAAGACTTTTGGCTAGGGGGTTATAACAGTCAAGCTAGTAAAGGAGCTTGGTGAGCTAATCAATCTCACCAACTTAGGAAAGGATGGATGAGAGTTCAATGTGGAGATTGCAGCAGCCATTTAGGTGCATGAGGAACAAAGAACATAGTTCTACCTCAAAATCAATTCCCACATTTTAAAAATGTTTGCAATACATGGAAACAAAAAAAAAAAAATTCTCTTAACTAAGTATTGGGAATGTGGGAAGAATAAAATCAAAGAGGCCGAACTTTTCACAAATGTCCCCAACAACCTCCATGACCCGCATTGATGTATTTCCCCACAAATATCCATTTTCCATTAAATTTATTTCATTGGTCTCATATTTCTCTCTTCAATCTCATGAAATAACTAAATATTGAGATTAGGTGGAGTAAGTAGGGAAAAGACCGGAAAATACCCATATTCGAATATCATGTAGGAAAGGAGAAAAAAATTCATTATGAAGATATAGACACACATTCCTTCTTCTAGAAGAAAGATTACATAAAAGCATGGGTTTTGCGGGGGTGCCCATAATTTTTGCATGTGAATTAATGCCATTTTTTGGTTATTGAAGAGGTAACTTGATATATTTCTCTTTTTGACTAATATATTTTAAAAAGGAGCTCCTTTTTATCAATTTGATCATTCTCCAATTTGCTCCTTTATTATCCATAGGTATTGTAGGTGTATTGTGATCTCAAAACCTCCATTTTTAGCATTTTTCAAGGAACACATGCCTCTTTTATTCATTGTAATGAATCTGTGTCAAAATTTGATGTAATAACATCAAGTTTGTGGTTATTTTGCATCCCTTGTTTGTTTTTATTGGTTTTTCTCGGCCTGTACACTACATTTAAAGGTATTTTGTTCAGTTTAATGGTTTCTTACAAGCTTTAGATGATTGAGTTAGATGGAAATGGTAGTGTAAATGTGTTTTATAGACCTGTGATGTTCTTGATGTCCTCTCTATTTCCATTTTACATCATTTTTATCTCTTGAGAGTGTCGAATCCACCCTTTTCTTGGTGTTATCACCCCTTTAGTATAGGATTTTTATATTTCCAAGTATTTTTCTCTTTCCCTAGTCCCTTCGAAATCATAGGATAGGATTAGATAAGATTATTTCTCATCATTAGGAGTAGTGTATTGCTTAGATTAGGAAGAAGAACTCGATTTTTTGGAGGTTGATCTCATTTATGCAAGTCCCACTCTTATGAGATCATCCCATGTTTTCCAAAAAGTAGGGATCTATAACCAAATATCCAATTGTGCTAATTTTTGGAAATATCATTTTTTGCACACGGTGGGACCGAGAAGTCAATTATTCCATGTTTATCAAGATTGGATGTGTGTCTTGGTGAATTTCTAGCCTTTAGAGGCTCTGTATTAGCACATCTGGTAACTCTCATTATCAAAATTCAATGGTTTCAGCAACCCGGATGTTCCAAACTCATGAGAATGATTCAAACACAAGTATAGGAAAAGAGAAGAAGGGATATTTGAGTATTTTTATCTATCTTCGAGTAGAGGAAGAATAGGAAGACAAGTCTAAAGATCTCCATCTCCACCAAATAGGACTCTTTCAACACCTCCACCTAGTAGGCCATTTCTTCAATCAACTAGAGTTCTTAGACTAATCAAAATGGATCAACAACCACCAAATCCATTTTTCAATTTCACGGGTAGTATTCCATTTAATTTCAATGCACATAATCCAATTCCAGTGGCAGCATTGAAAAAAATTCCATATTTCACTGGAGAGAATCACATAACCCCAATTGATCACATCCAAGACATTGTAAATGTCTGTTCCATTCATGAGATTATTGATATGGATGTGGCAGTCAAACTTCTTTCATCTTTTCTCAAAGTTAAATCTTTGTAGTGGTTCAAAAGCTTAATAGTTGGATCAATTCTAAACTAGAATGAACTATGCTCACGACTTTGTAACTAGTTAGAAAAAAGGGAAGGAAATTTATCTCCTTTGGATCAGTGGATTACAATAAAAATAGAACCAAATGGAAATATGGATGACTTAAATTTCATGTTCCAAATAGTGTGGGACAAGATTCCAATTACTATGAGACCAATTTGATGAAGGTGCATTTCTCTATTTCCTTAAAGCTCTAAATTATGATATTATCTCGTAATGATACAATCTATGGAATGTATAAATTTACCAGGAGCTTATGCAATATCCATTAAAGCCAATACTTACCTAATTCAAGTTGTTAAACTTACACCTAGATAACTATATGTAAGAAAAAAACACGTGACCTTCTTCGCACTTTGATTTCCGAGCTTGTGACGAGATAACCAGTGTAGAATAAAAACATATGTGTATGTGTGATGATGATGGATAAGATAATGAGGTAACCTTATATATTTGACATGTAATAACGAGATCTGCAAATCTAAGAAAAATAATTCTCTCCTAACCTGAAGTGGCGTGATTGGTCGATCTGATATGATAGCCACTTAGAGACTCCAATCAATATCGAGCTCTACCGAGATTCTATTCACTGGTTGTTAAACATGTGGAAAGTGACCTACAAGTGCCTCGTATAGATTTATAGACAAGGTCATGGAAGTAATAACAAGAGGTGTAATGGAGCCATAGGGACTATGGATGATTTTCTGGTCTAGTCTAGAAGGTATTAGCTTGATCGGCTACTATATTCAATGATGAAATTTGTGCAATGATATTGGGTTGAAGTGGTGATGATCTAAATATTGATGCACGTAAACCATTATTAATATCTAATTGGTTAGCAGGTCCATTGGGTTGTGGGGCATGAAGATCACAACCAAAAACTCGTGGAGGTTGTGGCCATGTTATGGTCATGCACGTAATCAAACCTTGTTTCCAGGAGCATTCTAATAATTGTAGGCTTGATTAGGTGTGATGTTTAGCATTGTTAGTTGTTCTATTTTCTTAGAGAATGTAGAAGGTGTGCATAAGACTGTCAAACATAAACTTGTATCAATTTCTATTATCAACTCCGACCCATTGGATTGTGGGACCAACAGATCAAAATTATATGTATTTTCTTAATGCGGGCCATTGATGGTCATGCTAAATGAATTGAAATGATCTTGATAAAACAAACTAACTATCAAAGGAAATATAATCTATTTTTTTGGTGTTTTCACAATATATAAGAGAAAAATAATGAAATCAAACTAATCTAACAAAATTAAATGTTTTTGATCTTTTCTAGTTTTTAAATAATGCATTCTAATATAATAAACAAATTAAAGACAAGTAATCATCTGGATGTAGCTAGTTACTTGTGTGAATATGTGAATCTAAATCTAAAACAAATAACCTAATTTAATCAAAACCCTACCTCAGAGGTGAAGAACAAATCATGACCCTAGAAGATCTATTGTTCCCCATAACTCCCTTGGTAATGTCAAAGAGAAAATTTTTAATCATTTGATCTAATTGTAATTGCCTAATCGATTGAAATGAATAGTTTTAGTTCTATATTTGATATGCAATTGAAACTAATGATTCAAAATTGACAATTTGGCAAATGAAGCAAACAAAAAAGTAATTCCAACCTGGATAAACAAGAGATTTGGAAAATCTAGTTGTATCTGTGTCTGTCCCCTCAATTTTTCCTTTCTTTATTTGTGTGTTCATATGAGTCCAAGGAATTGGGAATGCAAGAACAACAATAGAAGAAGATGCTTGAGAAATGGTATATTGAAGGTAGTCTGGTTGCAATGCAAGTAGAAGAGAGATATCACAAGAGATCTAAGCTTGACTATGTAACTCCTAGTAGGATTGTGGTGTAATACTATGCAAGATACACCAAAATTCTCGAGGCCTTTTCTTGAACACAAGCATGGAATATATAAGAATTAGGGCTGGGATGTGCCTTCATGCACAAGGAAAGAAGAGGTAGTTCCAACTAACTAAAGCACATGCAAAAATAGAAGAGGGAAGGAGAACCAAGTAATCAAAACTATTTTTAGACAAATCAGTTCATAAACGCATCCTAAAATTGAAGTTAAGTTAACCTCCGCATGTTAAAAACATGCATTATGGAATCTGGAAAAATCATTCAAGACTGCTGCACTTCCTAGGTAGTGATTTTAGAACCACCACCCAGGCAGGGTGGCGGTCCTGGAACTAAAGGCCAAAACATGCACATAATGAAGTGGGAAGCTAGAAAATGCTTGGAAAAGATAAGTAAGGATGTATAGGCTACAAATATACACTACATATGGGTATAGTAGCTCAAACATCTTCTGAAAGGATGTGAATCATCATTGGGGACTTTTGTAACCATTTTTACGATAATGTAGCACATGTAATTTTGGGTGCATACATATTGCCCCCTCGGAGAAGCATATTAGCCATGAAAATGCATAAAACATAGATTTTGAGTATGGATTTCCTGAAATGGGGGAGTTATAAGCTATACCTAACATGCTCGTGTGTTGAAACATCATATTTTAAGCTCCCGATACCTACAAGAGGGAAATAAGACTCAAGTGCAGATATATAAAATATCAAAAAATAAACACTAAAGCAAAATGACAAGAGGAGTAACCATTTGTGCGGGGATATAGAGATATACCTGCACCACCACTCTAGCTCTGTGAAAACATACACTCATTTTCCAATTTATTTGCACTTATTTGATTTTTTTATTTTGGAGCTCTAGACCGATAGTGACCATTTTCGACAAGAGTACAACCGAAATGAACATTACAAGATCATGATTATGCCTCCACGAGTGAGAGATTGACCAACACATTCTAAGGCTGGCTTTTTTCACTTTTATGTTTTCAAACCTAAAATGTAAATATGTTAAAAATTTTACCTAGGGGATAATTTTCAAAATTTATCTTCTTAAATCAGTCTCTAAGGGGGCATGGGGCAATCTTTTATTTTGTTCAAATTGGTATTTTTGTGTGTTTTTGAGCATTTTCTAGGGTTAAAGAAGAATTTGGGAAATTGGTCAAGGACCGCTACCCTAAGTAGGGTAGAGGTCACTGGACCACCACCTTACCGGCAATGGTCCTAGAAACACCGCCCTGCACTGGGCGGTGGTTCTGAATAGAATGACCAGAATGCGTGCTAACTTGATTTTTTTTATTTTGACGTTTAATCATGTTTTTGTGAGCTTATCCTTTAATATACATTACTAACTTTCTATTTTTCTTTATTTTGTTAGATGTAGAAGGAGGATTACATCTGTTGGAGTCATGAGAGGGAGTGTGAATGGCTCCTGGTGATTTTAGATTAGTTGAATCAGGATGAGATGGACACACTACAAAGGGATAGTATTTTGAGGATTACATGGGTTCCCCATGTCCTCCTACTAGTCACATACTATGTGATTTGTTTTCTTACCGGGATGGAGACCCAAACAATTTCTAGTTGCAAGTGCCAAGAATGAGTGTACCATCACCCTAGAGGATGTATACCGCATTCTTGGACTCCCGATACTTGGGAGGAGACTCGACCACGAAGACAACGGGGTCCAAATCGAGATCACTCTATGGGACATATACATAGGGGATTCACCGATCTCTTTTGGTTTGAAGAAGGGGATCAAGGTCTTATTCATTACCTCTAATACTATTCCTATCATCTGCATAGCCATCATGGGCATCTTGTCCTCATGATTTATCAAGAACAAGAGAGGTGAAACTCTCCCTTATTACTGGGATCCTATTATTACACAGATCGAGGGGCATGGCCACATATATGCCTGGGGAGAAGACATTCT
Organism: Taxus wallichiana var. yunnanensis; assembly: GCA_018340775.1. NCBI lineage: Eukaryota > Viridiplantae > Streptophyta > Pinopsida > Cupressales > Taxaceae > Taxus > Taxus wallichiana. The sequence continues at coordinate 428,828,754 of CM031238.1, read as the reverse complement.
AGGGACTACCTATCATGACCTGTATAGGGTGGTTAGGCTATCGGGATAGTCAATAAGCCATCCTACACTTGTTATGAGCTGGGTCTATGAGTGCATCATCCCTTATTGAAGGGGAATACCAGTATGGGATCTAGGAGCCGTCGTGGCTGCCTGGTGGATAGGGATGTTAGTTCTTCAGATGCCACATCAGCCGATGACCTCTCTAACTATGGTAGATATGGTTAGTACACCCTACTAGGACATGGCATGGTTATAGGGGTAGGAGGTGACCATAATGGTATCTTTCTCTACCACAGAACAATTAATTGAATTGATAGGAGATTCAAGATTTATCCATTCGATCATGTTCCTCGCAGTTCGACCTCCCTTAAGTTGACATAATTCCTCAAGTGGTAACCATATACATGACTATTCAGGAGGCCTGAAAGGGCCCTAGAGGAGATCCTGGAAGGATAGTGGTTAGCCCAAGTGTGCCTATTATAGTTAGGCATGTGGTCCATGCCCGAAAGGAAGCTAGTGCTCATCAAGTGCCTTTACTTTGGATTGTTTCCATTACCACTCACAACAGAGAGGAGGATGAGCATATTGATGTAGAATTTGAATCTAAGGAGTACACAAGAGATGAAATATAGGAGGATTTTGTTAGAGAGGAGTTGGGAGAAGAGAGGTTAGGTTGTGAAACCGATGAGGCATCCCACATGGAGGAGGAGGAGAGTGACCCTAAGTGGCAGGACACTCAGGATATGTTGAGAGTAGCATGGGAGGGACCACTTCCTTGAGATGGAGGGGGAGACGATGAGTCTATGATGGGATAGCGTCTCACCTATGGATTTGGGAGACCTCATAGCCACTAACAACAATAGTAGTAATAAAGTACCACCGACCCTACCTAGATGCCCGAGAGATCTGAGTATGTCGATACTCTTCTCTTGACTTTGTTAGTTGGAAATGTTAGTTGGTATTTCTTTTTATTTTGTATTTTGTAATTTTCTAACTCATTGTTTCTTCTTATTTTCTTGTTTGTAGCGATTACTACAAAGGAGTGGAAAGAGCTTATTCGATGGGTTTTCATGGACACCTGTTGATACCCTCAAGGAAGACCCAAGTCAATCTGATTGAGGATTTAGGCCTTGCTAGTATCCGAGAGACATACTCATGTGTTTTCACATGTCTAGAAAGTAGTGGAGGTGATGACCTCCTTCATACTCGGTGGTCGGGTATGAGACATCTAAGTGAATGATGAGGCGGAGCCATTCTCGTAGTGAGAACATAGCAAGTGGCCACCACACTAGAAATCATACCACTTGATTCATTATCATCATCATCATAGCCACAACAGAAGGCCCATATGCATCCATACACCATCCAAGGGATCCCAGAGGGATTGACAGGACAATGGGCCTCTTATTGATTTTTTTTTAATTTTGTTGAGCATTATATGATTTTTTGTAAATTTCAGGCTCATTGAGAGTGTTTTGACCATGCCTAGTGCATGATGGAATTGTATACAAACTTGACTCACCATGATATATACAAAATCTTCTTTTGGTTTGGTAATATGTTGTATCCAAGTTGACATCCTTTTATCTTATCTCACATGTGTACTCTAGATGTTTAGAATTTCCTCTTTTCTATGCTTTTATAATGTTTGTAGTGGATGTAAATGGTAATGAATGATTTCTTTCTTTTTGTATTTTATAATACTAATATATAATAATGTAAACACATTGTAATGTTGAAATTTAGTTTCTTTAAGCAATATTTGGTACCTTGTATTGTTTTTGAAAAACTTGGTTATATAGTGATGCGATAAGTGAATGAACTTTCCCCACTCCTAGCCCCATACAACCACTAAGATGTGAGGGCTCAAAACCAAGATCCATAAAGATAACAAGTTATGAAATTTGTTGAATGGTAATGATGAGAGAAAGACAAGGTTTTGAAAAAACCAAATTGGGACACTACAACCTCACTCTACTCATGTTTTCTCCATAGTTTATAATGTAAATTTCTTTCCACTTTATCTATACTTAGATCCACAGATGTTCATTTAGTTGACAAAATCTATTTTTGAGGTTTTAAGCTCTTCTTGGAATTTTGGACATCTAACAATCTTTGTTTAGATTTATGATTTCACAATATTTGAATGAATTGTTTCTAACTTTCAAGTTTTTCAAAGAGACCCCTACACCTTTCCCCACGCTACCAAAGTGGGAAGTATGGGCTTATCACCATGGAAAAGGCATAGATGAGTAATGGCATATCTCTCCTTTCTAAACCCTATATCACTAGTAAGAGAAACAGCTCAACACTGAAGGTTGGTAGGGTAGAGAAATGTGTAAAATAAATTTTTTTGTGGATTTGCATTTGACTTATTTATCTTGGAAAAATGGCTAGAATGTTATTATTTCCAAAGAGATGTTTAGGGGATAGATGCGACACCATGAAGCTTCTAGAATAGACTATTGGAAAGGAAACCTAACTTAGAAGAAAATGTAAGAAGAACCATGTATGTAGGCCTTGGTATGGTTACTGTCAAAGCTTTGTCTTATCTTGTTTAAATTGATGCAATGATTTGGGCACAATTAATGACACCATGGATATTTTTAGAGGTATGATTTGAATTTTTTGCCAATGTTTTAGAATTTTTTCTGAATTTATATAATAATAATTCCATTGATCACAAATTTTACATATGAAAATGATAATAGATCATGCTTAATACCTTTTTAGGTGAAGAGAGTTCACAAATTCATTAAACTCCTAACCCTCTAGTGTACATAGGAAAAATGCCCCATTTTTGCAGTCTTTTATTACTCGATATGGACCCAACCACCTTGGTCCAAAGTATTTTTATCTATTCATCTATCAAGTCTTAGAACCAAATCTCCTCATATATTTCACACTCATAGATTTTCTTATTGTGTTTCTCATCCATCCAATCGGTGTAAACACTATGCCATTGTTCAACGTTGAGTGTAGCCTCATCAAGACCTTCTAGCTAAGAGAGTCACGCTTCTCGATAGACTTCTTCCCACATAATTCCTTACAACAATACACAAAGACTAGGTATCTCAAACTCGAGTGGTAAAACTGCTTCTGCACCAAATACCAAAGAAAAGGGAGTTTCCCTTGTCGGCATTATTACTAATATCTGATAGGCCCATAAGGCCGGAAAAATCTTTAAATTGCAATATCATTTTTTCTCCTTGATGTTATTAAGGAGAATAGATTTCAATGTCTTTTTCGTAGCCTTAGCCTCTCCATTGGCTTGAGTATAATAGAGAGAATTTGTGTGATGACTTATTTTGAATTTTTCACATAGTTCACGTACCTTATCATTTTTGAAGGATGCACCATTATCCAGGATAATGACTTATGGGACCCCATACCTACAAATAATTTAGTTTAGAATAAACTTTGCGATTACTAATCCAGGCATGGTCATAAGAGATATGGCTTCTACCCACTTAGTAAAGTACTATGTGGCCATGATTATGAAGTTATGATCATATGTTGATGAGCGAGATAATTTCCCTATAAAATCTAGGTCCCATGTGGAAAAGGGCCTTGGTGTTACAATTGTTAGTAGAGTCTCTGCCGATATGTGGATCTCATGGGAGAACTATTGACATTTATGGAATTTGTACACAAACTCTACTACATCATGTTATAACATGGGCTATAAATAACCCATCCAATGTATCTTCCGAGTAGTGGCGTGGCTACCGAAGTGACCTCCACATACTCCACTATGTGATTCATAAAAATCTTTTTAGATTTTTCTTCATTAATGCATCTTAGCAACATTGCATTAAAGGCTCTATAATAGAGCAGTTTTTCCAAGATGACATGTTTGGTAGTTATTATACACAACTATCTTATTTGTTGTGAGGTTTCCCCTTCTAGATATGTATGGTCTACTATGAAATTAATGATGTCATTGTACCATGGACATGCAGAAATGGGAGGCTTAGTTTCAAAAAAATACACACACTCATCGGGAAATTCTAAATTTACTAGATCACCTCCATCCAATGGGTTGCCAACCAACTACTCCTTAATGAATTGTCCTTTGAGGGATTTTTGATTAACAAATGTTAACTCAAACTCACCCATCATAGTTATGAAGTGTCTAGCCTTCTTAGATAAGGATCCTTGGGTGATAAAATTCTACAAGTGATATGATTTAACAATAACCCTTGTTTCTTGGTTTAGCATGTAATGTCTTAAGTGCTTTGTTGTGAAGACAATAGCAAGGTATTCCTTATCTACTTATGTATAATGTGAATCATAATCAAGAGATGTTAGACTAATGAAATATACTCCATGTTCTCTTTTATCATCATCTTCTTGAGCCAACATTTAGGCTAATGAGACATATGTAGCTCATGAATAAATAATCAAGGGGTGATCTTACCTAGGTGACATGAGTGTGGGAGGAGAAAAAAAAACCATTTAATAGACTCAAATGCCTCATTTCATTATTCTTTACAATCAATGCAGCAATCATTTTCAATAAATTGTTAATTGGGTGAATACAAAAGGTCAAATCAGGGATAAAACTTCAGATTACACTGAGTTTTCCAAGAAAATATCTCATGCCGAATCATCTAATGGTGGAGTCATTTCCAGAATAGATCAGATTTTAGCTGGGTCTAAATCAATCCCTCATGAGGATATGATGTATCCCAAAATATTACCTCCCATTACACCGAAAACACATTTTTCTAGATTCAACGTGATGTCGTATTTGATTAACGAGAGAAAGGATGAAGCACCTTCGGGTGATCACAACATTTTCTCGCCATATCCGTAAGGTCATCGACATAAGATTCCAAAGATCATGAAATATATTAGTCATCACCCATTGGTATGCGGCACCAACATTCTTAAGACTGAATGGAATGAAAACATAACAGTAGGTTCCCCAAAGAGTTATGAACATAGTTTTGGCTCGATCCTCCTCGAGAGATTCTTATTTTATTTTACCCAAAAATCCCATCCATGAAAGACAACAAATCAAAACATTTTTGTATTGAAAATAACATCGATGGATGGTAACAAGAAATCATCTTTGGGACATGCATTATTAATATCCTGAAAGTCTATGAAAATATGGATATTTCCATTCTTCTTGAGAATGGGGATGATATTAGACACCCATTGTAAGTATTCAATGGCTTAATGAACCCTACCTCGGAGGAGTTTCATCACTTCTTCCTTCACCATGAGGGACACATTTGGTTTCATGGGCCTTGAATTTTAATTAATTAGCTTAGCATTTGGCTTGGTGACGAGGTTTTGAACTTCAATGTGTGGTGAAATTCCCATCATTTCCTTTTAGCTAAATGCAAAATATTTTGATGCTCTTTGAGGATATGGGTATGTATTTCAACCTCCTCAGGAGTTAAAGAGGATCCTAGTTTCAAGATTTTTGGTTCCTCCTTGGTCCCGATGTTTATATCGATCATTCCCTCGATTAAGGAGGCATTTCCTTCCTCAAAATCAAGTAGGGCTGGAGGTAACTCTAAATCCCCCTCTTCTCCTACCTCATAAATTTTGAGTTCCTTCCTAGGGGAATATTTTATCATGGGATTTCCAAAATAGGAAGAAGAGTGTGGAATTAGGGAAATATCAACCTCATGATGAGTAAGATGCAATTCTACAAGAGCATTTAGATATCCTAGAGTTGCTTTATCAATGTCAATGTGATCTAAAATGAAAGAATCACTCTCAGTTTCTATGTATGTCAACATTGGAGTTATCGGTGTTTTACAAAATGAGATCATGAAGTTTGTATCTTTCAATTCACTACTTGGAGTGAAGTGAGAAGCGTAAGTTACTATTTCATCTATGAGGAGGTTCTATTCTCATGGAATTGCTTCAATCGATATGAATTCAAACCCCTTTGTTAGATTTAGAACTGTTGTTTTGTAGAGTTGTAGATGCTCATCTCTAGTCTCATATACCTCAGATATCTGATTTGCGACAAGTTACAAATCACCCAAAGACCCTAATATTAAGATCATCCATTCTTTTGGCTAAAATGAGACCAATTAGAAGGGCTTCATATTCAGCCCCATTATTTGTACTTTAAAAGTTTAACTTGAAGGAAAAATGTAGAATCCTTCCCTTAGGATACGTAAGAATTACACCTACCTTGATGCCAAAATGAAACTTGGCTCCATAAAAATGGAGAGTCCAACAATTACTTGGAAAAATGGATTTTGGATCATCCTTTGTGTCCTCTTCTTTTACCTTAGTTACTTCAACCATACAAACTTCATCTGTTGGAAGAGAATCGAGTCCTAGGGTATGTCCCATACCCATAGAATCAAATGGAAGGAGAATAGGTAAATCCTTCTCTAATAGATGAACAATATTTTTTTGTTCCTAATGACACATTCTTTATGATGAATGTTTCATCTTTAACTACTTAAATGCCTTTGATCAAGCCTGTGAATTCTAACTCCATTATTGGAACCAACTTTTCCTCTAGAATTGAGCTTATGGGATTATTTAACTAATTTATATTAAGCTCAAACTTAGAGTGGACCCTTGGCATCTTTTTAAAGTTAGGTAGATGTATGTCGAAGGGTTTTGGATCACCCTGTGTCACAAAGACCTTCCCTAAATGTAGGAACCTAACTTCTTGAAACAAAGTGGAGGGAATCTCCTTCATGTAATGAGTCCAGGGATGGCTAAGGATTATATTATAGTTGGTTTCTCAATCTATAATATAAAAATTGGTTATAAATGTCTTAGGCCCACGGGTAATTGACAACACTATAGTTTTGATTGACGTTTCCTTGAGGCTTTCATAGCCTCTCAGCGTATTTCATGTTGAAGTGAAATTATTCTATCTATAACCTAAATTTTGAAGGAAAGTGAAGGGGACTATGCTAACCATTTCCCCATCATCAATCATCACATTCTTTACATAGTTGTTGTAAATACAAGCTTGTAAAAACAATGCCGGATCACCTCTATGAGTGTTTCAAAGATCCGTGGGCATCTTTCTCGATGTCAAATATGAACCCAACATCTCTTTCAAGTTGTCATGGAGGATAGACATCAAATTCCATGTGGTTTATTTGTGCCTCTGGAGGAGGGGTGATGTTAATAAAATGGCCAAGACCTACGAATTCTAATAGAGTGGATCTATAAGTAGGGGAATTCATTAACATACCCAAGAAGGAAATATGGGAGAAGGTCTTGGTTAGATAACTCGATCAAGTCATAAGATCCTATTGGATTTCCTAACGTATCACAAATTTCATCTGATATAGTTGGGTAGATCGGGATTGGTTGTGAAGAATAATCTTTGGTTCTAGTGGTATCATTAATATGAGGTTTAATATCTAACTCGCCAATCCCATAATTTTTGTTTTTGTAGACCATCCAAAGGAGGTGCCACTTGTGGGTTTGACGAAGTCAAGGCTTTGTGATCATGGGTCCCTATTACAATACCTTTTTTTAAAACATTGATATCTATTATACCATCCTTTGGGCACATGGGGAGAGGATTTTAAAGATTCGATTGGTGTGTTCGTGGGGATACCAGTCCCATGTAATTGTTTCGAAAGTTAGCTTTGTTGGGTTTGCCAAAAACATGTCAATAAATAATTTTCTTTGATCCTCTCGAAAAAACTATAGAAACTTGTTACAATGGCAACATGTTATTACCTCATGCTCGTAAACCCTATGGAAACCGTAATATAAGTCGAGATCATAATCTTGAGGTCTTTTATTTGCACCTTAATGTAGTATGAAATTATGATTATTGTTCAATTGCTGATTGTTATAGTTAAAATTTGGGAACCCTTGCCCTTGGTTTTGGAATTGGTTTGGATACCCTCCTAGGTATTGATTGGAGCCTTGGGTTTACGTCTATCTTGGTTTCTAAGGTTGTTGTTGCTTTTGCTAAGGAAAATTAAAATCTATAGCATTGAATGAGGGTGAGAAGTTATTGTTTCTCTAATTATTGTCATTTTTGTTGTTATTGGTAGTATTTATTTTGGGAGGACTAACAACATTAGGTCTTCTTGGGTTGTTTAGTAACACCATTAGTCATGACCCCACTATTCTTATTAAGGACCTTCAGTCTTTGATTATTTCTTGTGTTTTTGGAGTAATCAGGGTTATTTTGGTTAGGATTGACCAACCTTCCATTTTCTCCATAAGTCTTACGACCAATATTAATGGTTGTTTGGTCAATTCAAAGAGAACCCTCTAGCACCTCTTCATATCTCCTTAGTGGGAATTTTTAACTTCTTCCTTTATATCCCTTTTTATGGAATGGAAGAATAAATCACAAAGTTTTTCTCGATCCATATTTGGAGCACTTGTAGAGGAGTAGAGAACTTGTCGCCACCTTTGAATGAAGTGGGTTGTGGACTCGTTGTGCTCTTGTTTGATATGAAGGAATTATCTTATTCTTGTTCTTAAAAGTTTGTTCATATCAAAATCATTAATAAATTGTGAAATAATTTCCTTTGAAGGAGTGTATTTAAGCCTCTAGTATCCTATAATACCAATCGAGAGCAATAGATTCTAGCATCTTATGAAAATATTATTCACAACAACTACATCCCATAAGAGTATCTCTCAAATGGTCTGTTGCATAATATTTGATGTGAGTGTTATGATCACCCTCCCCTTTGAAATTTGGAAGATCATGCAAAGGTTTTGGGAGCATGAATATCTTGATGTAGAATTCTATAGGTTCCTTAAGATATTTAGAATAGGTCCCTATTGTGTATGCGTTTTAACCATTGAAGATCCTTTTTGGGGAGGTGGAGGTTACATCGGTTGTTGAAATGGCATAGTGTAAACATTGCTTGGGAATATGGAATCCCCTATTGCTTCCCATCTGGACCCATGTAAGTGTACATATCCCCTTGTGGTGATTTATAATACATGTGTACTTAGGGGCTTGACCGCTTTGATATGGAGTGAAGGCACAATTCTAGAGAATGTTGAATTTTTGGTCCGTATGGAGTTCAATAACACAATTCCAGATGGTTCTTGTTGTAGATATCCATATGTGGCATGAAGGGACATACCCAAGGTTCGTCCCAGCTTATCAAATCTCTAGGGATTCCATCACCCATATAGACCAAAGGTTTCTACGCAGTAGGAACTTTTCCATAATTAAACGGATAGGGAGAAGTTCTTGCTTTCCCTGTGTATGAAATTTGAGAATTTTGGGAAATCTCTAACTCTTTGAATTTGTCAAATAACATTGAGATGACATCACCCGTTCATTGGAATGTGTTTTTTTTAGGTTCTTGATGTTGAACTTTTGGAGGTTGTTGAGGAGTGTGGTATCCTGCTATGAATTTTTCACTATGTTGCCACCCCTTATTGGCAATGTTTTTAGTTGGTGGAGGGGTAGTGTTATTGTTTTGTAGCAGAACATCACCTTTTCCTTGCAACCTATTGAAATCTCAGTTCATATTTTGGAAATGTTGTTCACTCTTGGCGTATCGTGATAAGTACTCCTCATCTAAATAAGGGATATCGTCCGATTACATACTAATGGGTTGTCGAAACAATACTGTGGAGATGAAATTGCTTCCCTAAAGTGAAATACATGTGGTTTGAACTTGATTATTTGTGATCATATTTCGGTGTGATCTGGTCAAGTTCCTCAATATGCATAGAGGAACCAACATTGGTTCCCTAAAGAAGAGGATTTTGAGCAGTTGAGTGGTTATCTTCCCATGTTGAGAGTGAAGGTGATTATTGTGGTATACTGTTTGATAATTGTACATGTTGAAACTCAAGATGGTTCGACCTTAATCATCATATCCCAACATATTCGGGGGGTATAATAATAAATGCATTATAAAGGATGGACGAAGAAAGTGGAAATGCTTAGAGACTAGCTCTTCACATTGGGTTCACCAATTTGTATGAAAGAAAATCAACACGTGACCTTCTTCGTACCCAAATTCCCAAGGTCATGCTGAGATAGCCAGTGTAGATTATAAATGAATGTGTATGTGTGATAATGATGGATAAGATAATGAGGTAACCTTATATCTTAAAAAAAAAAATAATGGTATCTGTGAATCTAAGGAAAAGAATTCTCTCCTTACCTAAAGTGGCGTGATTGATTGATCTTATATGATACCGCTTTCAGAGACTCAGTCAATATCGAGCTATATCGAGATTCTATTCATTGGTTTTTGGACACGTGAAAAGTGACATGCGGGTGCCTCATATAGATTTCGAGACAAGGTAATCGAAGTAATAATGAGAGGTGTAATGGAGCCACATGTACTATGGATGATTTTCTAGTCAAGTCCATAAGATCTTAGCTTGATCGGCTACTATGTTCAATAATTAAGTTTTTGAAATGATATCAAGTGGAAGTGGTGATGCTATAAATATTGATGCACACAAACCAATGTCGATATTGAATTGGTTAGTAGGCATGTTAGGTTATGGGACCTAAGGATCACAACCAAAAACTCGTGGAGGTTGTGGCCCTATTATGGTCATACACATAATCAAAACTTATTGTTAGGAGTAGTCCAATAATCGTAGGCTTGATTATCTGCGATGTTTAGTGTGTTTAGTTGTTCTATTTTCTCAGATAATGTAGTAGGTGTGTGTAATACTATCAAACATAAACTTGTATCAATGTTTGTTATCAACTCTAGCCCGTTGGGTTGTGGGACCAAAGGATCACAACCATGTGTTTTTTTTGTGGGCCATTGATGGTCATGAAAATGAATAGAAATTATCTTGATAAAACAAACTCTCGAATGAAATATGATCTATGTTTTTAGCGTTTTCACAATATATCAGAGCAAAACAATGAAAGAAAACTAATCTAACAAAAGTAAATATTTTTTTATCTTTTCTAGTTTTTAAACAATGTGTTCTAATCTAATAAAAAAACTAAAGACAAGTAATCAACTGGATGTAGTTGGTTACTTGTGTGGATATGTGAATCTAAATCTAAAACAAATAACATAATTTAATCAAAACCCTTCAAAACCTACCTAAAAGGTGAATAAAAATCATGACCCTAGAAGATCTATTGTTCCCCATAACTTCCCTGGTAATGTCAAAGAGAAAACTTTCTAATGATTTGATCTACTTGTAATTTCCTAATGAATTGAATTGAACAATTTTACTACTCTATTTGATATGTAACTGAAAATAATGATTCAAAATTGAAAATTTGAAAAATGAAGCAAACAAACAAGTAATTCCAACCTGGATAAACAAGATCTTTTTCAAATCTGGTTGTATCTTTGTCTGTCCCCTTAGTTTGTTCCTTTATTTCTTCATGTTTTCATATGAGTCCAAGGAATTGGGAATGCAAGAACAAAAATAGAAGAAGATACTTGAGTAATGGTAGCTTGAAGGTAGTTTGGTTGCAATGCAAGTAGAAGAGAAATAACACAAGAGATTTGAGCTTGACTATGCAATTCTTAGCAATATTGTGACAAAGAAGATAGTACTATGTAAGATACGAAAAATTCTCATCCTTGTTCTTGAACACAAGCATGGAATATAGAAGAATTTTTGATGGGATGTGTCTTCATGCATAAGGAAAGAAGAGTAAGTTTTAACTAACTAAAGCACATGCAAAGATAGAAGAGGGAAGGAGAACCAAACAATACAGACTATTTTTAGACAAATCAGTTCACAAACGTATCCTTAAAGTGAAGTTAAGTGAATTGTCGTATGTTAAAAAAAACACATGACGGAATCTAGAAAAATCACTGGGACAGGGTGCCACCCTACATAGGGTGGGAGTCATAGGACCACCACCGAGGCATGGCGGTGGTCCTAGCACTAAAGTCAAAAAATGCACATAATGAATCAAGAAGATATAAAAAGAGTGGAAAATCTAAGGATGTCTATGCTATAAATATACACTGCAGATGGGTTTAGGAGCTTGAACATCTTCGAAAGGATGTGAATTATCATTAGGATTGTTGTAACCATTTTTATAACAATGTAGCACATGTAATTTTGGGTGTGTACAACCACCTATACCTATTTATCTAGAAATGGGGAATCCTAGTTCTAGTAATACACTTGAGTTAGCCCCTATTCCCGACCCTAGAAATTAGAGTTCTAATGAATCTTCTACCTCTTCTTTTACCACCTCAAATGAACTTGAGGACATCATAAAACAATTCCAAAACCTAGGGAATGTGTTAGTGACCCTCAAAAGATAATAAGCTTAGAATTTTAGACCTTATCAATGTCATTACCAACCTAATAAGCCCTCATATCATTAAAATGGACCTCCTGCTCAAGATACAAACCAAAACCAAGGAAAAATTCAAACTGCTCGGCCATTTCAATCTTACAATCCAAATATAGCTTCAACGTTCAAAGGCTTGGTTACATATCAGAATAACCTTGCATAGAAATATGAATGGTGTTTCCCTTGTAGTCACCTCACAACCAAACAACATGTTTCAATGGTGTCTTAAATAAATCCCTAATGGTGAAAAGTGTGGGTGTTTCTCAAGAGGTGATGGAAGAAGAAAATTAGCAACATGGAAACACTCGGGTAGCTTTTGAGAATGACACATCATTAGTGAATTGGTAAGAATAGGACTTTACGGGATGAATCACCACCTCTCGTGGTGTGGCAAAGTGAACAAAAGGTCAAAGAAAATTAATTTAGAGTAAGGTATATCATCATATACAAATCCTTCTCAACCTCCTCTCACATCTCAATGTACTAGAAGTTTGAATATAGTCCCTGGGTGACAAAATTAGCCTAGAGTACCTATTGTAGTAGCTCATGTTCAGGTGAAAGTTGTGCCAAGAAAATGGCAGCATAAAAACAAATCAGCTCCTTTCAATATCATTGACTAGATGAACAAAACAAATGTAAGTATTTAAATGTGGGAGCAAGTTAAAATTATAGGACAAAATGGATTTGTTACAGAAAAACTATGGAAATTTTATCCATTCCTAATAAATTATTCAAGGATCAAGATAAGGTAATAACTTATGTAATGGAACAAGAGAGAATCCATCGAAAGGTAAATATGAAACCTACACCATTCTAAGTATCTACGATCATTACGAATAGTCCCATATAGAACTATATGATTGATTTGGGTGTAAGGAATTCAGCAGTAATGTCGAATAAAATTATGGATTGGATGGGTTTGAAGTATGAAGCTATCAATAAAGGATTTGTGTGCACTTGAAGGAGACATAAGTGAAAAATATTGGAGTGATCAAAGGATTATATCTCACATTGAATGCATGCCCAAATTTCATAGTTCCACAAGATGTATCAGTGATTGACCTAACCCCACTCTTTTCCTTTTGCTTGTCTCAAGATTTCACTCCTAAAATTGTTGAGTACTTATAAGATAATTGGTCACACATGATATTTAGTACCATGTATGGAGATAAATCTATAGTTTCATCTAATACAATTGCAAATTATCACATTGACCCTTATGTATCAAGTCCAATCAATGCCAATTTCTCATCTTTTGACCAAGAGGATTGTTTAAGTACTCACAATGAGGAAACTATGGATGGAGGTATTCCAGACTTGATAGTTGATGAGTAGCCTCACAAGAAACATTTCTATGATACTTATAGGGAAATGGAAGAAGATATGTTGAGAATATCTTTCCTACATGAAGAAAACACACCTATTCCTATCATCACCAAATCAAATGATGAGGATAAGAATGAAGTCTGGAAAATGTTCTTTGATGGTTCAAGGAGTAGGAAAGGTGCAAGAATAGGGGTAATTCCCATTTCTCACAAAGGTATCAAATACCATTCTACTTTGATTCCAATTTAATTGTGCTAATAAAATAGCTGAGTATAAAGAATTAATCAATAGATTATACTTTGGGTAGGAAGAAGAAATATCAATAACTTGCAATATTTTGGGGATGGTAAACTAGTTGTCCATAAAGTTAGAGGTAAGAATGCTGCTATAAATGATCTTCTTAGGAGATGTAATAATTGGTTATGGGATCTCATTGAGGATTTCATGGAATTTAACATAAGTTGCATAGTAAGGAAAAATAATGAGGTTATAGATAGGCTTGCAACAATTAGAGTAACTTTTGGTGTTGTTGATTTGCATTTCAAGTAAATCCTGACATGTGATTTTCCTTATGAGGATATGTTGTTTCATTTGATTATGGGAAATCATAATAATGTGATAGGGGTAAGTATTTTTTATGCTCTTAAGATCTTTTGATTAAACTGGAATGTTTTCCTGAATTCATTTTTTTTCACTTCTCATAAGATGAGTTGCAATCTGGTTAAAGGAAAATTGTAAACATATCTATTTATCTGACTCATCCTTGGATCAATTTTAGTGATCCAAGGAATGTTTTAAGTCTGTTTAGGTTGAACAAATGATGAATTGGCATACCATGAATTATGAAACTTATGGACTGAACTTTGTTGATACAAGTTCTTTAATTCTCTTTTTAATGAACGTACTCCCATTCAGTGGCATGTTTTGCTTAGAGTCTTTGAGGATCGACCATGGCAGGTCATCACGGACGTAAAGGGAATTGTAGCCTGTTCATGGTGAAGGAGAAATCTGGGATCCTATTAGGGACTAACCTATGGGATCCTAAGCTAGGTAAGATATTTCTACCTAAGCTATGTCACATGATAGAATTCTAATTCTAACCTAAAGCTCCTTATTCTGTTGGGAATGGTTGATTTGTAACCTAACCTAAGTTGGTGCTAAGGGAATTGGAAGGGTTACTAGGTACTAAAACTAGAACCTAATACTACAAGGTTATTTGGTGATCTAACCTAGTGCCTAAAAACTATGGTATTTTGAATTATCTACCTATGTGGAATTACCTAAATCTATTGCTAAGGACCTATGTTGGGGGTTAGTTGTTAGTGTTATATCCTAAGGTATAAATTTAATCTACCTAAGATCTAACCTAAGCAAGTAATCTATCCTAAGTTATTGGGCATGAAGGGGAACTTAAGGGGTCAAGTATTGGGTGATGGTTCCTAAGGCATTAATGATGTTGATAAGGTTGTAAGGAATTGTGGTACTGCTAGCTTTGGCAGGGGCTGGTTTGTTTGGCGAAGCTTAGGTGGCAGTATCACTAAAATTGCAATGCTTGTTATTTTTGACTTGGCCTTCACCAGAAATAGAAGGTGGTGGTGAGGGAGGATAGGTGGGAAAATAGAAATTAATGGAATTAATTGCTTTCGTTTTTTGAGCCCAAACCATCTTGGAAGGCATGCAGGTGGATTTTGTTGGGGTTGTTTCACTTTGCATGTTACGTGATTTTTTCTCTGCATGCTCTCTGGTTTTCAAATCAGTAGATTGAACTACACTTCATGGCTATTTTTGATGTTTGAATCTATTTTCATTTTGTGGAATGTATAAGAGGAATTCTGGAAAAGGAATTTGGTTGTTTGATCTTTCGTGGAGAAGAGGAGTAGTGAGCTCGGCTGGAGGTCTTCTTCGATTTGATGAGAGACACTATCAGGCATGATAGGCCCTAACTATTAAAATCATTTTCTCTCTCCTAAGTGATTTCATAAAAAAAACTCTTCTCTATTTAGTTTAGTACATTGCATGTTTTCCTAGTTATTTGTTGTTGGTTTATTGAATCTTGTTCTTTTGATGTCTCGAATCCATTGCAAAAAAAAATAGTCTAGTTCGGAATATATGTTGTGTTAGTATAAGCGCATGGAAAATTTATGCAAAAGGGAACTCTGCAATTTTTCTTGGCATAATGGGATCTGGTAATCGTTGGTTTTGGTTCTTGTTTAACTTTATACTATTATATCCTTGCTGAGTTTTCTTTGGAGAACCTTGGGTTCCTCTTTCTGTAGAAACAAATGTCTTGTGATTTCAATCTGGAAAGAACCATGTTTTTTTAAGGAAACTCATCTACAACTAGAGTCTTAGATGAAACTTGTTGTTATATGGGATCTGTTGATTGAGTTTCTAGATTCTATGATTCTTGTGGTTCGTTTCATAGTTGTAAGAAACCGAGTTGTGTTGCAGATGGATTGTTCTTGTTTTCCAACTTGATAAAACTTTGATTTATGCTTGGAAGTTGTGTAATATTATCATGGATATTAGGGTTGTAGTAAGCCCACACTTGGTTTGGGGTTAGTGTTTCATGGTGACCCTATAAGTTTTATAGGGAGTACTTAGTGAATACGGCCTTGATATTTATTGAAGTATAGTCTGAACTCTGTTTTATAAATCTTTGAATCATCTTTGTTGGTATCTAAGGATTGAAAGATGATTATGTAAACTTTTTCTTAACTGAGGTAGTTTTAAAGTTTACTTACTACACTCGATCTTGCTTTACGATGCGGAAGTTTTTATTGATTCAATATGGGTAGTATATTGCAAGGCAATTTAAAGAATTTGTTTCCTATTGATCGTAATGATAACTGGGCAAGGCATCGGTTCAGTTAAGAATCTGTCTAGTTTTTCCTTTGTTTAAAAATGTAAACCATTAAAGGGATATAATTACCGAACTGGATATAATCGATTGAATGATTTGATCTGGTGAGAACTTATACTGAACATGGTGCTCGAGTTGCATTTCGAGACTTGGGCATAACGTATTTGTTAAAAAAATACTGCTAGATCTTGTCATTGAATTTAGTCTATTTTTGGATGAATCTTTGTAAACTCAGAACTCTTAATGAGACTTTTGCATGTAAAAGGAATAGATGCATATGCATGGAGAAAACTGGAAATGATAGTCTTGCGAATTGTTTGGTAAACATTGAAAGTTTGACTGGAATTCATCTAGTAGTTATCATTCCTATTAAGAATTCAATCTTTTACTCTAGGGGTATTAAGTTGAGAAGTAAGGTAAATAATACTATCTTGATTGAACTCTTGGGTAAATTTTGAGTGCGAGTTCTTACTCGGGTTTCTTTTCTTGATTGGGTCCATTGAGTTAATATAGAACTTATAAAGAATTATTTATGACTCCTCATGTGTTTATGGTTGTGTATGGCCTTCACTATTTTGATGTTCCATATGAAATGAATCACTGGCTTGATTGGGAGATCTTGTCTTTAGATAGGATGCATAAGCTCCTTCTTCTTACTGTAAAAAGTGTTTTGGATCACTTCCTTGAAATCTTCTATACATTCTTAAAATTGTAATTGGACTGAAAAAGGAACTATTATTAATGAAAGGGAAGGAAATGATTGTTGTAGTAGGTTCACTTCTTGATAAGCTTCTTTTCTATTACAGTTAGAATAAATTCAGTTGTTAAGGACCTTCGGTTGACTGTTCTTATAGGATAAAGATAATCACTTGTTGGTTAACCTTCTCTTACTTATCTTTGGACTAAAATAGAAAAGAAGGTGAATGATGACTGGTTTGTTGAAAAGAGAATGCAAATTGTTAGTTGGGTGATATTCCATCTCTCCTTATTGGGTATTTTTATATTATCCTGTTGTGATGAATATCTTAAATATTGATAGATGAATCATCTTAATTAGAATCATGTTGTAAGCAACCTTTTTATCGTATGATAAATAACTAAGTATCATATTCTATTATGATGAGGTTTGGAAACAATGTGATTGTATGATCTGTTGTTGTTAAAGGAAATCAATAGGATCAATTTTATGTTAAAATGGTAAGATAGATATTAAATATCATATTATCTCTTCCCTCTTAGAAGTGATTTCAGGATGTTAAAGCTCTTCTTTTCTGATTGAAATTACTTACGCCTATTGTATGATATACTAATTGATCCTTAAAGTAGGGTTGTTTTATGGAAACAATTAGTTGAGTGCACTTCATTTTAAGGATTAGTGCTTATCATGCTCAGTTCTTTGAACTGACCCGTGCTAGTAATTTTTACAGATGGACATCGTAAGTGATAAAAGAAGGCACAAACTTATATGATGCATTGACTATTTAAATCTGATTCTTGTAAAGAAATTTGATTGATCCTGAGTTGTATTGAACAGAAAAGTTATATTCCTTGGGAGAAAGGCTATTGTTGTGTCGGGTGTCTAAATTGCATAAATCTTGTAAATGTATAAGTTTGACTATGAATTGGAAGTTGAGAATTCACTTGCATTGGTTATGTAAATTATCTTGTACCTTTGTCTAAAGGAGGGAATCTTGTCTTGATGATATTCTTCTTATTATCTATATGATTGGATGTGTATTCTTGATGAGTATTATAAAAGGAATTTAGATTAATTCCTTAAGTAAGCTGCAGTTAGAAAAGTGGCAGAATGCAACATTCTTATCTAAGCAATTCATTATATTAATGTGATGTGTAATAAACCTATAATGAAAACTATCAAAATTATAAAAGACATAAAAGGGTGTGTTAAACCCTAGAATTTAACTATGAAGAGGAAGACTCTTCCTCTCTAGTAAAGATATAAATAAAAGAGGAAGATATGATTACTAATCATTAGACTTAATTATAATAAGTCTGATAAGTTATAGCCTAGTAGGTTGTTACGCTTCCTTAAGCGGTTAAGCCTTTAAAAAAAAAAGAGAACTTATGTTGTTGTTGTCCTATTTTTGGATAACAGGTTGTTAAGCCAAAAACTAATGAACCTCGAAGCAATCTTAAGTTAATAAAGTTCATTTTGGATTAATTGAATCTAACCTTTAAAAGAACTTAAAGAGTGTTGGAATCAGGGTTAGATGGGCTACCGAAATCTATTTTTCCATCAATCCAAATTAAACTAAACATAAGTAACCTTTTGGAGGTATGTACATCTAGATGAGGTTGTTCTACAGGATGTTGGCACACGTCAACTCTACTGTAGGGTTGTACCTTGAGAAGATTAGGATCTTCTCGAGGATACAACATAGTGTAGTTAACATGTGGCAACACCCTTCTGCATTGATCATCAAGATCTACACCCTTTTGGACTTGAACAAGTTTTCACTCTAGGGCTGGATAGTAACATAGTTGGGATATGAAGTAGCCCTCTAGGACTCAGGGTGCCTTGGCACACGGGGTTAACCAAGGTTGTCCCAGTAGGCCAATTTACCCTAAGTCTTCGTGAGCCTCTTCCTATCATATCCTATGTTGTTAACCTGAACTAGGGTTAAACCTTGGGCAAGGGGACTGACAGAAGTCAGTATAAGACATTCTAGATAACAATAGAGTGGGGTGAAGGATGTATTCTGGATTGATGAGTATGTCATCAAGGAATAAGTAATATGAACAAGTATGTTAGAAATATTTGGCCAAAGTATCGCAAGTTGTTGATTGCGTTGTCCTATGTCACCTAGTCTAAGGATCGTGATGTAGTTGAATATTGGTAGCAAATATTCAGTTAGGTTCCTTAGATAGATCACTCAATACCTAGAACAGGGTAAGAGAACCAAGTATATGAAGTATACATAAGAGTATTCAAAACTTAAAGTTACACATGAATAGATCGGTAGTTCACCGAGTCATGGGATGAATAGATCGGTAGCTCACCGAGTCATTACAACTGCATATGGTTATCTGTTATAAGAATGGTTGTTATGAAATGTGTGTTCTAAATTATGTATTTAGAACAGAGAACATTAATCATGCAAAAAAAAATTCCTTGTTTCTAAAGTCTTAAAATGGGAATGTTACATCTTGGTATCAGAGCTGAAGGTTGTAGCTCTTGGACCTATTGTGTCCATAATCTGATAAAAACTTGAATTTTCTTGTAACAGAAAATGGTTAGAACAAGGGAAATGTTGCAAATAATGCTCCACCTGATGAAGGAGTGGCAACAACCCAAAAACTTGATGAGATCCTTGTTACCCTATTGGACACAAGAGATCATTTGACTGTACTTGAACATCAAGTAATGGGAAATGAGGAGGAAGAAGAAGTTGGTAATAACAATCAGCCACCTCCTGAGGACAACCCCAATTTGGGTGTTGATAATGACAATGTTAATGTACCTATCCAACTAGAAAACAAAAAGGCAAGGTTGGTAGCTGAACTCACTAATGATATAAAAAGGATAAGTCCACCTAAGTTTGATGGCACCACATTAGGAGATGGAGCTGAGAATTGGCTCAACGAAATGGAGAAGTACTTTGCAATAAGAAACTTCTCAGAGGAAACTAAAGCCATTTGGGGAGCATATCAGCTTTCCCATGAAGCATCTTCATGGTGGGACAACCGTAAGGTTGAGTTAAATATTGATGAAACTAACATCACTTGGGATCAATTTAAAAGTTATTTTAGGCAACGATGGCTGCCACAACTTTATTATGATCAGAAAATGATAGAATTTCAGAACTTAGCTCAAGGAAAGCTAA
Source organism: Taxus wallichiana var. yunnanensis (assembly GCA_018340775.1). Taxonomy (NCBI): domain Eukaryota; kingdom Viridiplantae; phylum Streptophyta; class Pinopsida; order Cupressales; family Taxaceae; genus Taxus; species Taxus wallichiana. Next base: position 428,808,479 of record CM031238.1, on the reverse strand, counting down.
CTGTAACTGAGTATTGGGAGCGGTTTATGAAACTCCTCAAGTATGTACCTCAGTATCAAACTGATGAGAAGTTCAGGATATGAAATTTATCATGGGGTTGAATCCCATTATTGGGGGAGAGGTTGATGTTCACAGCCCAACCACTATGGAAGGGGTTGTTGAGAAAGCCATAAGGCAAGAACAGAAATTAAAGGCTATTTCTACTCATAAAGAGGAAGTGGAAGAAAGTCCCAAACTCTTCTTCAGCTTCTCTTGCACCTAAGAAGGGACCATGGAAAAATTTTGGTAACAAAAGTAAGTTTTCAGCTGATAATAATAAGAAAACAACAATGAATAAGCCTACTAGAAATGCATGGAACAATTTTTCCAAGAATAATAATAATGGAAAAAAGTCCTACGGAGGTCAAAATGATAACTTTAAGGCTGGAAATAATTTTGAGACTAAAAAGGGACCTATAGGAGGCTGTTATAATTGTGGAAAAGATCATTACGCAAATCAATGTCCTTTGAAGAAGGATGATCATAATCCATAGCACAAGATACATGCTGCAGTAGCTGACAAGCAAGATGAAAAGCAAGCTACACCCATAGAAGTTCCTGGTAAGTTATTTGGCATACCTGTAACTATTCTTTTTGATACGGGAGCTACTGAATGTTTTATTTCTAGTAAACTTGCTTTGAAACTTAAAAGAAAAGATGGAAAAATGGATAAATCATGGACTGTACATTATGGTAATAATTATGTTCATACAATTAGTATGTGTCTTTTTGGGGTAGTCCTTGACTTACCTAGCTTTTCCACTGAAGTTGATCTCTATGTTGCACCTTTGGGATCTTATGATATAGTCATAGGTGTTAATTGGTTAGCTGAGCATAAAGAAAAAGTGGACTATTTTGAAAAACATATTAGTTGTTTTGATGATCTGTAGAAAACAACAGAGATACAAGGTATAAAATGAGAAATTTTAGTTAGGAAATTATCAGCTATGCAACTTAAAAAGGCCAAAAATAAGGGTTGTACCTTATATGCAGTAAAAATATCAGAATATGAGAAGAAAACAGTGATTTCATGGAATGTTACCCACTGTTATGGAATTACATAGTGATGTATTTCTAGAAGAATTACCGGGTTTACCACCCAAAAGGGAGTTTGACTTCACCATTGAAATCAAACCAGGTACTGAACCTATTTCTAAAGCACCTTATCGAATGACTACCACAAAATTAGTAGAGCTTAAGGCTCAATTGCAAGAACTTTTGTCTAAAGGTTTGATTAGACCAAGTGTTTTCACCTTGGGGAGCACCAGTGATATTTGTGAAAAGAAAGATGGAACACTTAGACTGTGCATTGATTACAGGATGTTAAACAAAGAAACAATCAAGAATAGATACCCACTTCCTAGAATTGATGATCTATTTGATCAGATGCGTGGAGCATTGGTATATTCTAAAATAGATCTTTGATCTAGATATCATCAATTATGAATTAAGGATGAGGAAATTCATAAAATGGACTTTTAGAACAAGGTATGGACATTATGAATTCATGGTTTTACCCTTTGGATTAACTAATGCACCTACAGACTTTTATGAACTTAATGAATAATATCTTTCAAGAATACTTGGACAAGTTTGTGCTTGTATTCTTGGATGACATTCTCATATATTCTAAAAGTATTGAGGAGCATCATGAGCACTTGAAAATAGTTTTGGAAATTCTGAGAAAGAGATGGTTGTATGGTAAGTTGTCCAAATGTTCTTTCTTTGACACCGAAGTTCACTATTTGGGTCATGTTATAAGTAAGGATGGGATTGTTGTAGATCCTTCTAAAATAGTAGCTATAACCGAGTGGCCTACACCAAAGAATGTACATGAAGTTAGAAGCTTCATGGGCCTTGCTGGTTATTATAGAAAATTTGTTAAGGATTTTTCTAAGGTGGCTGCACCAATAACTTCATTGTAGAAAAAGGATAAGAAATTTGTTTGGAATGATAAATGTGAATCTGCTTTTAAAATTTTGAAAATTCAGTTGACTTCAGCACCTATTTTAGTTGTACCTGATCCTAATGGAGACTTTACAGTTGTAATGGATGCATCCTGGGGAAGGTCTTGGAGGTATTTTGTTACAAAATGATCATGTCATAGCTTATGAAAGTAGAAAACTTAAGTTACATGAGTTGAATTATGCTCCACATGATTTAGAGCTTGTTTGCCATAGTTCATGCACTTCAAGTTTGGAGGCATTATCTGCTTGGTAAACCATTTGAGTTGAAAACTGATCATCTTGGGCTGAAGTACATTTTCACTCAGCCAAATCTGAATGCAAGACAGTGAAGGTGGTTAGAGTTTTTGTCTCAATATGATTTTGACATAAGTTACATTAAAGGAAAAGAGAATAGAGTAGTTGATGCTCTAAGTCGTAGGAAGCACATTTCTACTCTTATAACACTAAGAACTCAGTTTAAGGATGAAGTAAAAGTGTTATGGAATCTGATTCTTACTTTTAGCAAGTAAAAACAAGCGCTTGTTGTAGATCCAAAAGATGAAAGGTATAAAGGTTTTCACTTTGATAATGAAGGAATCTTACGTTATGAAAATAGAGTATACATACCTTTGCTTAATGATTTGAGAAAGAAATTGTTAGTGGAATTTCACAATTCACCCTTTTCTGGACACCCAGGTATTACAAAAATGCTAGCTGATATAAAACAACAATATTTCTGGAAAGGAATGAAAAAGGATGTTATTAATTTTGTGACTCATTGTCTTGAGTGTCAACATGTAAAAGTGGAACATATGCACCCAACTGGTTTATTATATCCCCATAGCATACCGCAATACAAATGGACAAGTAATAAGTATGGATTTTGTACAAGGATTGCCTATGTCAAGAAATAAACATGATGTTATTTTGGTAGTTGTTGATAAACTAACAAAAGTAGCTCATTTTATTGTTGGGAATCTAAAGGATGATTCTCTGTTTTGGCTAAAATATTTGTACACAAAATTTTTAGATTGCATGGAGTACCTAAATTAATCATATCTGATAGAGACCCTAGAATGACGTTGAGGTTTTGGAAAACACTTAATGTAGCTCTTGGAACTAAACTGAATTTTAGTTCTGCGTATCATCCGGAAACAGATGGATAAGACTAAAAGAGTAAATCAAGTTTTAGAAGATATGTTACGGATGTATTGTATGGATCAGTAGTATAAGTGGGAGGAGTATCTTCCATTAGTTGAATTTGCATACAATAATACATACCATGCTTCTCTTAAGATGGCACCCTTCGAGGCACTTTATGGAAGGAAATGTAGGACCCCTGTTAGTTGGGATAGTATTGAAGATAGAGAAGTAATAGGACCTGAAATCCTTATAGAAATGGAACAAGTTAAAATGATTCGTGAATGCTTGAAAGAAGCAAGTAGATAGGAAAAAGAGTTATGCTGATTTAAAGTGGGTTGACAGAAATTTGAACTTGGTGAGAAGGTTTTTCTTCATGTTAAACCAAAAAAGAGTTCTATAACTTTTGGCAAGGCTACCAAGTTATCACCTCGTTATGTGGGACCTTTTGAAATAGTTGAAGTAATAAATCCTGTAGCTTATCGATTAGCACTACCACCTACTCTGTCACGAATGCATGATGTTTTCCATATTTCTTTGCTTAAGAAATACGTTTCAGATTTATCACATGTGTTAAATTGGAATTCCTTGTAGGTCCAAGACCCAGGAATAATCATGGTTAAACCCACTCGAGTGTTGGAAACTCACCAGTTGCATTTAAGAAATCATGAAATAAGACAATGTAAGGTCCAGTGGGACTAGTTTAACGAAGAAAGTGCAACTTGGGAAAATCTAGAAGATATGAAAACTGCTTTTCCCTTTCTTTTTAACAGAATTGAATCTGTTGATTGATAATTTTTTTATGATTTTATCTTTTCATGACATTAAGTAAGCCAGTTTTGGGTAGATATTTATGTAATTTGAGAAAACAGTTATATAATGCTGATTTCTGGAACTATAAGGTTTGAAATATTTGACTTTGAATAAGAGAAGTGAATGAGTTGACTGTCCTTAATACCAATTGTAAAAAGAAATAATCATCGGGACGATGATCCTTTTTAGGAGGGAAGCATGTAACACCCTTTACAGATTGATATTTTCCTCCTTTGCATTTCAAGTGTTGACATGTGATTTTCCTTATGAGGATATGTTCTTTTGATTATGGGAAATCATGCTTGATAGGGGTAAGTCTTTTCTGCTCTTAAAGATCTTTTGATTAAACTGGAATGTTTTCCTGAATTCATTTTTTTTCACTTCTCATAAGATGAGTTGCAATCTGGTTAAAGGAAAATTGTAAACATATCTATTTATCTGACTCATCCTTGGATCAATTTTAGTGATCCAAGGAATGTTTTAAGTCTATTCAGAGTTGAACAAATGATGAATTGGCATACCATGAATTATGAAACTTATGGACTGAACTTTGTTGATACAAGTTCTTTAATTCTCTTTTTAATGAACATACTCCCATTCAGTGGCATGCTTTTCTTAGAGTCTTTGAGGATCAACCATGGCATGAGGGTCATCACGGACGTAAAGGGAATTGTAGCTTGTTCATGGTGAAGGAGAAATATGGGATCCTATTAGGGACTAACCTATTTGGGATCCTAAGCTAGGTAAGATATTTCTACCTAAGCTATGTCACATGATAGAATTCTAATTCTAACCTAAAGCTCCTTATTTCGTTAGGGAATGGTTGATTTGTAACCTAACCTAAGTTGGTGCTAAGGGAATTGGAAGGGTTACTAGGTACTAAAACTAGAACCTAATACTACAAGGTTATTTGGTGATCTAACCTAGTGCCTAAAAAACTATGGTATTTTGAATTATCTACCTATGTGGAATTACCTAAATCTATTAAGGATTTTAAGGACCTATGTTGGGGTTAGTGGGGTTAGTTGTTAGTGTTATATCTAAGGTATAAATTTAATCACCTAAGAAACTAAAGTAATCTATCCTAAGTTTTGTAGGCATGAAGGGGAACTTTTCAAGTATTGGGTTAGTATAAGGTTCTAAGGCATTAATGATTATAAGTTTTTTCTTTGGAGAACCTTTAGGGTTCCTCAGTATTTTAAAAACAAATGTCTTGTAATTTTCTAGAAAAAGTGTAATTTTTAAGGAAACTTTACTTGCTAGACTTGGATGAAACTTGTTTGGGATGAAGTTTCTAGATTTATGATTGATTTTTAGTTTCTAAATGCGAGATGGATTTTCTTGTTTTACTTGATAAAAATTTGATTTTGCTTTAGAAGCTATGTAATATTATCATGGATATTAGGGTTGTAGTCAAGCCCACATTTGGTTTTGGGGTTAGTGTTTCATGGTGATAAGTTTTATAGGGAGTACTTAGTGAATATGGCCTTGATATTTATTGAAGTATAGTCTAAACTCTATTTATAATCTTTTGAATCATCTTTGTTGGTATCTAAGACATTGAAAGATGATTATGTAATTTTTTAATTGAAAAAAAAAGGAATTTTTAAAGTTTACTTACTAACTTTGATCTTGCTTTACGATGTAGAAGTTTTTATTGATTCAATATGGGTAGTATATTGCAAGGGAATTTAAAGAATTTGTTTCCTATTGATCATAATGATAACTGGGCAAGGCATCAGTTTAGTTAAGAATTTTTCTGGTTTTTCCTTTGTTTAAAAATGTAAACCATTAAAGGGATATAATTACCCAAACTGGATATAATCGATTGAATGATTTGATCTTGTGAGAAGTTATACTGAACATGGTGCTCAAATTTCATTTCGAGACTTGGGCATAACATATTTGTTAAAAAAATATTGCTAGATCTTGTCATTGAATTTAGTCTATTTTTGGATGAATCTTTGTAAACTCAGAACTCTTAATGAGACTTTTGCATGTAAAAGGAATAGATGCATATGCATGGAGAAAATTGGAAATGATAGTCTTGCGAACTATTGGGTAAACATTGAAAGTTTGACTAGAATTAATCTAGTAGTTATCATTCCTATTAAGAATTCAATCTTTTACTCTAGGGGTATTAAGTTGAGAACTAAGGTAAATAATACTACCTTGATTGAACTCTTGGGTAAATTCGATCATCTGTGCGAAGTTCTTACTCATGTTTCTTTTCTTGATTGGGTGCATTGAGTTAATATAGAAATTATAAAGAATTATTTATGACTCCTCATGTGTTTATGGTTGTGTATGGCCTTCATTGTTTTCATGTTCCATATGAAACGAATCACCGGCTTGATTAGAAGATCTTGTCTTTAGACAGGATGCATAAGCTCCTTCTTACAGTAAAAAGTGTTTTGGATCACTTCCTTGAAATCTTCTATACATTCTTAAAATTGTAATTGGAATGAAAAAGGAATTATTATTAATTAAATGGAAGGAAATGATTGCCATAGTAGGTTCACTATGCTAATAAGCTTCTTTTCTATTATAGTTAGAATAAATTTAGTTGTTAAGGACCTTGGTTGATCGTTTCTTATATGATAAATATAATCACTATTGGTTAACCTTATCTTACTTATATTTGGACTAAAATAGAAAGGAAGGTGAATGATGACTGGTTTGTTGAAAAGAGAATGCAAATTATTAGTTGGGTGATATTCCATCTCTCCTTATTGGGTATTTTTATATTATCTTGTTGTGATGAATATCTTAAAAATTGATAGATGAATCATCTTAATTAGAATCATGTTGTAAGCAACCTTTTTATCGTACGATAAATAACTAAGTATCGTATTCTATTATGATGAGGTTTGGAAATAATGTGATTGTATGATGTGTTGTTGTTAAAGGAAATCAATAGGATCAATTTTATGTTAAAATGGTAAGATAGATATTAAATATCATATTTTCTCTTCCTCTTAGAAGTGATTTCAAGATGTTAAAGCTCTTCTTTTTGATTGAAATTACTTACGCCTATTGTATGATATACTAATTGATCCTTAAAGCAGGGTTGTTTTATGGAAGTAATTAGTTGAGTGCACTTCTTTTTAAAGATCAGTCCTTATCATGCTCAGTTCTTTGAACTAACCCGTGCTAGTAATTTTTGCAGATGGACATCGTAAGTGCTAAAATAGGGCACAAACTTATAGGATTCATTGGTTTTTTTAAATATGATTCTTGTAAAGAAATATGATTGATCTTGAGTTGTATTGAATAGAAAATTTATATTCCTTGGGAGAAATGCTATTGTTTTTTCGGTGTCTAAATTGCATAAATCTTGTAAATGTATAAGTTTGACAATGAATTGGAAATTGAGAATTCACTTGCATTGGTTATGTAAATTATCTTGTACCTTTTTCTAAAGGAGGGAATCTTGTCTTGATGATATTCTTCTTATTATCTAAATGATTGGATGTGTATTCTTGATGAGTATTATAAAAGGAATTTAGATTAATTCCTTAAGTAAGTAAATAGCGATTAGAAAAGTGGCATAATGCAACATTCTTATATAAGAAATTCATTATATTAATGTGATGTGTAATAAACCTATAATGAAAACTATCAAAATTGTAAAAGACATAAAAGGGTGTGTTAAACCCTAGAATTTAACTATGAGGAGGAAGACTCTTCCTCTCTAGTAAAGATATAAATAAAAGAGGAAGATATGATTGCTAATCATTAGACTTAACTATAATAAGTCTGATAAGTTACAACCTAGTAGTTTGTTACGCTTCCTTAAGCGGTTAAGCCTTTTTAAAAAAAGAGAACTTATGTTGTTGTTGTCCTGTTTTTGGATAACAGGTTGTTAAGCCAAAAACTAATGAACCTTGAAGCAATCTTAAGTTAATAAAGTTAATTTTGGATTAATTGAATGTGACCTTTAAAGAACTCAAAGAGTGATTGGAATCGGGGTTAGATGGGCTGCCAAAATCTATTTTTCCATCAATCAGATTAAAACTAAACATAAGTAACCTTTTGGAGGTATGTACATCTAGATGAGGCTATTCTGCAAGATGTTGGCACATGTCAACTGTAGGGCTATACCTTTAAGAATATTAGGATCTTGTCTAGGATACAATAGTGTAGTTAACATGTGGCAACACCCTTTTGAATTGATCGTCAAGATCTACACCCTTTTGGACTTGAACAAGTTTTCACTCTCTAGGGCTGGATAGTAACATAGTTGGGATATGAAGTAGCCCTCTAGGACTCAGGTGCCATGGCACATGGGGTTAACCAAGGTTGTTTTAGTAGGCCAATTTACCCTAAGTCTTCGTGAGCTTCTTCCTATCATATCATATGTTGTTAACCTAAACTAGGGTTAAACCTTAGGCAAGGGGACAGAAGATAGTATAAGACATTCTAGATAAAAAAGAGGGGGTGAAAGGAAATATTCGGATTGACGAGTATGTCATTAAGGAATAAGTAATACGAATAGTATGTTAGAAATATTTGGCAAAATTATCGCAAGCTGCTGATTGCGTTGTCCTATGTCACCTAGTCTAAGGATCGTGATGTAGTTGAATATTGGTAGAAAATATTTAGTTAGGTTCCTTAGACAAATCACTCAATACCCAGAATAGGGTAAGAGAACCAAGTATACGAAGTATATAGAAGAGTATTCAAAACTTAAAGTTACACATGAGTAGATTGGTAGTTCACCAAGTCATGGGATGAATAGATCGATAGCTCACCAAGTCATTACAGCTGCATATCGTTATCTGTTATAAGAATGGTTGTTATGAAATGTGTGTTATAAATTATGTATTTAGAATAAAGAACATTAATCATGCAAAAAAAATTCCTTGTTTCTAAAGTCTTAAAATGGGAATGGTACAAATAAAGCTTCATTCAAGGATCATTATCCACTTTCCTCCATGGAGAAAATATTACAAGTAGTAGTTGGTTCAGAAAGGTTCTCACTCCTTAATGGATACTTAGGATATAAACAGATCATGCTAAAAGAGTAAGACCCATTCAAAACAACCTTCACCACTAAATGGGGCACTTAAGCTTACATGAAAATTCCATTTGATTTATCCAACACCGGAAAAACATTCCAGAGGGCTATGGACATGGCATTCAAGGGGATGATTAAAAATATGGTTGTAGTTTATCTTGATGATGTCATAGTATTTTCTAAGAATGCAACTGATCACCTTTCTCATCTTAGGAAACTATTTGAGAGATGTAGAAAATTTGGAGTATCTTTGAGTCCTAAAATGTGTATTTTCTTGGTATATGAAGGTAATATCTTGGGTCACATTATTTCAAAGGAAGGATAATTTATTAATCTTGAGAGAGTTGAATCCATTCTAAAATTACCTTTACATAATCAAGGTAACTAAGATGGTCCATGGAAAAGGTTTGTGTTCACTGGCTTCAAATCAGCATTTTAGGTCACAAAATGAGAAAGGAGTTATTTTAGTACTTCAAAAAGATAAAGAAAAATTAGCTAATGGTATATCCACCCATTTTTATACCCATAAAATGATCTATTTTCTTAAAAAAAAATTATTCCCTCTAAGTCTTAGAAAAACAAAAAATAAGGTGTTTTAGACTCTAATACATTAAGGATGTTCTCATTGATGGCATCTTGTTTATGAAAGATATAAATGGTGTTATCTTGAGGTGTGTTATTATTAATCAAATTGGGAGGGTGCTACATGATTTTTATGATGGGGAAGTTGGAGGCCAATTTTCTCTAAGAGTAACATCTCTCAAGATCACCAAGGATGGTTACTATTGGCCCACTCTATTTAGTGACTATTATGCATGGATCAAGAAATGCAAAAAATGTGTATTTATCATAGGTAAGGAAAATATAACAACACTCCCACTCCACCCAAAAGATCATTTTATCAACCATTAATGCAATGGTGTTAGATTTCATTGGGGTTAACAATCCTAATTCAAGTTAGGGGCACAAGTTGTCCTCACAACTCTGGACTATTTCAACAAATGGACCGAAGAAGTAGCACTCAAGGAGGAAAATGAGTCAAGTATACTAGATTTTTATGAAGGGATTATAACCAGGTTTGGTGCTTCTTCCACTATCATATCTGACAACACTCTAGATTTATTTCACACCAAAATATTTGAATGGGTTGTTAAGAACTAGATATATATGAGTACTTATTCTAATTATTACCCCCGGGGTGATTGAAAAGATGAGCCCATGAACAAGAATCTTCTAAGGATTATAAGAAGGAATCTAGATGAAAATTAGAGGACGTGGTTTAAAAATCTCAAATCATCCTTGTGGGATGATAGAATCATGCCTAATAAATAAAATGGTATCTTTCCTTACAAGCTAGTCTATGATGCAAAATCTAGGTTTCCCATCTCTCTTGAATTACCAACACTAGAGTTTCTAAAGCAACTAGAGTTATCCGAGTTTGAGCCCATGGAATCCAAATATGAAGAACTCATGTTATTGGAAGAGCCGAGGATCGGGAAATGTAAGCAACGGAGAAGGACCAAGCTTAAATCAAGAAAAGCTTTGATAGGAGGTCAAAAATAAAATCTTACAAGAAGGTGACTTAGTTCTAAAGTGGGATGCGGATGGGGCTAAGCCAAGTAAGCATTCTAAATTTGATTTTATATGGAGTGGTCCAAACATGATCATTTCTGTAAGATTAAAAATTCTTTCCAACTATCTAAGTTAGATGGACAATAACTATATATTTCAGTCAATGGAATATATATCAAGCACTTTTACTAAAGAAAATTCTTATCCTTATACATATTATTTTAGGATTTCTAATTCCTCTAAGTGATTTCAGCACACTATTATGTTTTTATAGTAGGTTTCCCTTCGTTAAGTTGTTTCCATGGGTTATATTTCTTCTAGTGGTCTCATTACACATTTCAATATGTTCTAAGAGAGTGAATGTAGTAGGAATCTGTTGCATTTTCCAAGAAATTTCAAATGAGGAGAAACTAAAATCAGATTTGGAGGAAAATCTTAGTGTTCTCACTCTCTTGTATCTTCATATTTGTTATAGCTTTAGATTATAATGCCTCTTACGTAATCAAAAATTAGTTTTCAGAGACAACTTGATGTGATTCAGATGGAAGATCCCATGGAAATTTACTTTTTCTAGTCTCGGGTGACATCCCTCCCAAGTTCATTTAAGATAGGAATTTTGAGAGCATATTCATCATTCAGAGTGTCCTAGGCAAGTTTAGAGATGAAGGAATCCGTTTTCAGTTCATGGTTGTAGGTAACAAGAGGTGGATTTAAAATTCAAATAATTTTCTACTTGGATAAAACCTTATTTAGAATTTTTTTCATGTTGCGAGTTACTTAGTTCAAGAAATCAATAACCATTCCATGTCCAAGTAGTGTTCCAAGTGGCTCAAGGATCAAATTTCAAGGTTTGATTAATTTCGGAGTTAAATCCATGACTAATGGAAGTTACAAGGCCACCGATCACTTTATCTAATAGGAGATGGATCTATTAAGTTTCCAAATATTATCTAAAGTTCCCATAGGGGTAATTTTGATTACCTAAATATTCTCTTGGATTGGAATTGTGTTAACTATAAAATTGGAAAAAATTAGAGTAGTTAGAAGACTTTTACCCTTTGTTTTAAGAACATTACTTAGCAAAACATTGGTTACAAAATGGGTAAAAATGAGAAAAATTGAAAAAAATCATTTCAAAGCATCCTTCCTATTTTTTCTAACTCCTAGATTTCAAAAAATCAAAAAAAGGGTTGATGAGTCATCCAGGATTCAAGAAAAGGGGATAAGAATGTGTTTTTCAGTGTATTGCGAGTGGAGCTAGTGTTCCTAAAACTAAGGTTAGGATTAATTTGTATTATTTTGGGGTGAATCCATGTTGTGTAGCTATGTTATTGCTGCATGTCCTAAATGGAACAAAGGTCATCAGTCAAAAGTTCCTGGCAGCTACTTTTGTTGCATTGCAAAGGAAGTGATTTATTTGTTGTGTGGAGGCGAGGTAGGTTATCTTGAGAATTTTTCAAGAAAACAATGTTTCATTTCTTCATTTTAATGAACCGTGTCAACATTTGAAGTAATAAAATCAAGTTTGTGATTAACTGGCAACCTATGTATGTGTTTTATTGGTTTTTCTGGCCTCTTCACTACATTTAAAGTTATTTTGTGCATTTTAATGGTTTCTTGCAAGCTCTAGATGATTGCATTTGATGGAAATGGTAGAATAAATGTGTGTTATAGACTGATGTTCTCGAATATCCTCTATATTTCCATTTTCCCTCATTTTCATCTCTTGGAGAGTGTCCATTCCACCCTTTTCTTGGTGCTATCTTTGCTTTAGTATAGGATTTTTACATTTCCCTATATTCTTATCTTCCCCTAGTCCCTTTAAAATCATAGGGTAGGATTAGATAAGTGTTTTTCCATCATTAGGAGTAGTGTAGTGCTTATATTAGGAAGAAGAACTAGCTTTCTATGAATCTTGATCTCATTTATGTAAGTCCCGCTCTTGTGAGACCATCCCATGTTTTTCAAAAATTAGGGATCTATAACCAGATATAATAGGGTTCTATATTTTTGACATAACAAAACCATACTACTCCTCTTGACCACATTCAAGATATAGCCAATGTTTGTGTTGTTCATCAAATTATTAAACAAGATGTAGCTGTAAAGTTATTGGCTTCTTCATTTAAGGGAATATCTTTGTAATTGTTCAAAATTTTAAGAATAGGTTCAATTGATAATTGGAATGAGTTGGGGTCACCCATTTGCAATAAGTTTGGAGAAAATGAAGATAACATATCTTTTCTTGTATAATTGACAACCATAAATAGGGATCCCAATGAGCTCATGGAAAATTTCAATTTTAGATTTCAAAAGACTTGGGAGAGAATTCTAGTCCTAATAAAACTAACCCCCAAAAGTGTTTTTCTTTACTATTTAAGAGCTTTAAATTCTGATATTTCTGTCATGATTCAATCTATGGGGGTGAAATATTTTCCTGGGGCCTATGCATTAGCCATTAGGGCTTAAAATTGTCTTATTCAAGATGGAAAACTAGCTCTTATACCACCTATGACCTTATACAGGATGAATTACCTCAATCTTCCCAACCTTATATTGCTTTTATTTCTGAGAAAATTTCCCAACCTAAAACCTACAAATATTACTCTCCTACATAGAAAAAGGAGGATGAAGAAATGAAAGCCTTGATTTTAAATTTCTCCAATAAAGTTATATCTTTGGAGAAGCAACAAGATCATTACCACAAAAAAATTCCAAATAGAGGAAAGCTTCAAGTTAAGGATTTAATCAAGGTTATCAGCCATGCAGGAATCAACAACCAAATAGAGGTATGGACAAAATTAGTAGAACAATAGGTGGCAGGCTCAAAACACTTGTAACATCTGATCCTCCTCATCGACACCTTGTTATTAGTTCTAGGAAAGCATTGGTCCCATTACAAAATAATTTGGTAAATGAGATTGAATGGTGTTTTTTATGTAAGAAACTACCATAGACCCTCATTTTTAACCATTCTTTTAACTAGTAAGATCCATTATTCAAAACACCCACTCCTAATGTGGAAGGATCCCAAGATTCCAATAAAGACACAAACATCATGTTCTTTGGAGCTGATGATTTATGTGCATTAAATCAGGTAGTTGTTGATAATACAAGGTATAAGAAAAGGATGTTGGAATCTCAACTCCGCATCATCTTCTAATTAGGATAATACTATCATTAAGGAGAAGGAAGTTTCTACATATGAAAATAGATTACCCGAGGCTCTTAGCAAGGATTTTCTCCTCGAAAAATATTCCTTCTTCAACCTTGAAGCAACCAAGAAAGAATAATATTATACCACAATTAAAAAAATATATGGCCCTTCATTTCAATGATATGGAGAAAATAAAGAGGAAAAATGTCAATGCGACAATGTGGGATGCTTTGGTTATCGCATCACAAAGGTGTGAAGCTCTCAAGAAACTTCCCTGGTTGACTCAATCATTGAAAATATATATGATGAAGTCAATATATTCCAAGAAAAGAAAGATCAAGTGAGTAAATTTATTAATACCCCACCATTTCACATGTCATTAATTTTGGGTAAACACTTTTTGTATGATTGTATGATTGATTTAGGTGCTAGTACTTCGGTGATGCCAAAGAAAATTATTGATATCCTAGGTCTTGTGTACAACCCTATTACTAAGAGTGTCTTGAAGCTTGATGGATCAACCATTGGTATCTTAGGAGTCATAAAGGATATGAAATTAAACCTTCATGCCTAACCAATCCTAACTATAACCCATGAAATATTAGTGATTTAATTTCCCCTTATGTTTGTTATCTTCTTGTTAAGAGACTTCACAACCAAGGTAGGTGGTTATTTGTCTTCAGATTAGACCCATATGCTTTTGAGAACTAGGTATGGTACAATATTTACCATACAAGATGATCTCATATTTAATTATTATATTTATTCATATGACCCCACCCATTTCCTAGTGAATTACCTAATCCAAGAATATCAAGAACAAGATTCAATTTTAGAGGGGAAACCTATTCCTCTTCTTATATATGATCTATTTATAGATGAATGGGTTAAGACATGCTATAAATTTTATCCTTATTTTGAAGCTCTTGAATCCTTTGAAACTGGCCTTCATACTTATTTTATCCTGGAGAAGAGGCATTGATGCCCAGTGCACTCAAATAAAGTGAAGAAAATGATGGACTGCAGAGATTGTACTTTGATGCCTCTAGAAATAGAAATGGTGTAGGTGTAGGTGTTGTTCTCATTTATCTCAAGTATGGTAAGTTATTTTTCATGCATACAATTTAGTTTGCATGCTCTAACAATGTATCAAAATATGAAGTATTGGTGTATGGCCTATTAATTGTTGATAGCAGGAAGATGAAGGAATTTCAAAGTTTTGGGGACATGGAATTGGTTATTCATTAGGTGATATGGATGTGTACCACAAATAATAAGCGTCTTAAAGCTTATAAGAACAAAATTTTGGACCTATGGGAGAGTTTTTATGCTCTCAATCTACAGGTGGTGCCAAGGAAGTTATATAAAGAGGCAGATCAAATGACAACCATTGGATCACAATTTTCACTTGATGAGGATTTTGTCAAGGAGAATGAGCACCATATTAAAGTAATAATAAAGCATTCCATTTAGGAAAATGAGACCAGCTAGAAGGTTTTTGACAGTGATTAGTAAATTATTCAGTTCATCTAGAATGAGGCTGAATTCTCATCGAAATGTAATTTGATTTGCATGATAGCTATGGTGACCAAATAATTCAGCTGAAAACAAATAGATTTCCAAAGGGATTGGTCACCTTGGAGAAAATTTTTAGCCCAAATGATGAATTCAAAGGGGATGAAAATAATATAGAAGAAATGAAAGAGGACTTCCGACTAGTTACCATTACACAAGGAAAGAAGAGTTTGCTTGGAAATGTATGTGATGAAAAAGAGAAGAAATCTTTTACTTCCTTGTGTCAAAAATTTAGTGATGTATTTTCTTAGGATTATGAATATCTAACAAGATTTCATCTAGATATTGTATAACATTCCATATATCTTGATGTCCATATCAAGTCAATTAGGAAAAAAAAAAGGCCAATAAACCCTAAGATAGATTCCCTCATTAAGAAAGAGCTATCAAAACTCATTGAGGAAAAAATAATTTTTCAAATCAAGTACTCTACATGGGTGGCCAATATTGTCCTAGTTAGAAAGAAGAATGGGGAAATAAGACTTTGTGTTGATTTTTGAGATTTGAACAAGGCTTCCCTAAAGGACCATTACCCTTTACCTTATATGGAGTAGATTTTGCAAGATATTGCAGGGGCTAAAAGGTTTTCCATGTTGGACAAGTATTTATGCTTTAATAAAATTAAGGTTAGGGAAGAAGATCAATTTAATACTGCATTTACAACCAAGTGGGGTACATATTCCTATTAGAAGATGATTTTGGTTTGTCAAATGCAGGTGCCACATTTTAGAGAGAAATGGATATTTCTTTCAAAGGTTATATTAATGAGTTCATCCTTATGTACTTGGATGATATTACCATCTTCTCAAAGAAAAGAAAGGATCACATTAGCCACTTGGAGAAGGTATTTGAGAGATGTAGGGAATTTTGGGTGTCTCTTAACCCCAAAAATGTAATTTTGCAGTCCCTATGGGTAATATTTTGGGACATATTGTTTCAAAGGATGGAATTTCCATTGATCTAGACAGAATTTCAGCCATCCTTTCTCTCTCTTTTCCAACTCATAAAAAATCCTTGCAATCTTTTCTTGGCAAGATTAATTTTTTTAGGAGATTTATTCCTAATTTTATAGGATTTGTTAAGCCCATAATTTTTATGTTGAATAGGGATTAAACCTTTAAATGGAAATATGAAGGAAGGAAAGTTTTGTGAAGATAAAACATGCAATTACTTAGACTCCTACCTTTTTCAATATTAACTATGGTAAGGATTTTATTTTGTATGCATATGGAGTTGATGTTAGTATTGTTATTGTTTTGACTCAGAAAAATGATGAAGGTATGGAATAACCAATGGCTTTATTTAGTGAAACAATGAATGAATATGAGTTGAAATATAGATACATTGAAAACCAAGTATTTTCCATCATGAGAGATCTTAAGAAATTCAAAAGCATGTTCTCCACTAGTCATATCAGGGTTTTAGTCTCACATTCTAATGTGAGAGATTTCATTATGGGGGAAGATATTAGTGAGAAAAGAGATGGATGGGTAACTAAAATAATGGATTATGATGTGATTATCAAGGCCAAAAAACTGGTGAGAGGGAGAGGCATTTGTGAGAATATCACTTTGGATGCTCAAGATATTCAATAGGCCTCCTTTATGAAAGAAGAACCTTCTCATGATACTGAAATTAAATAGGATAAAGAAGATGTGGCCAATGGTCACAACTGGATGAGTGATATGATCACCTTTCTATCTACAAGTGCATACCCTCTTGGTTTAAGAAGAAAAAAGGAGATATTTAAGGCTACAGTCCATTCCCTATGTTTTAGTGGATGGCATTTTATTCAAAAGAAACATTGATGGAGTCTTTTTGAGATGCATTGAAGGTGAACAAGTGGAGAAAGTTTTAACAAAATTTCATGATGGCTTATCTGGTGGTAATTTTTAGCCAAAGCCACAACAATGAAAATTCTAAAGGAAGGTTAATTTTGTCCAGATTATTTTTTGATTATCATAAATGGGTCAGAAAATGCAAGGAATGTGCTTTCTTCACTGGAAAGAAGAGGTTGACAGCTCTTCCACTTCATCCAATTCAAGCAGATCAACCATTTTCTTAGTGGGGCCTTAATTTTATTGGCATGATCAACCCTCCATCAAGTGTTGGCCACAAGTGGGTCTTAACAGCTATAAATTATTTTACCAGGTGGACCAAGGTTGTGCCATTGAAGGAAGCAACTAAATCAGTCATTATTGAATTCCTTGAGGAGATTTTCACAAGGTTTGGTATCCCACAAACCATAATTTCTGATAATGCAAAGGATTTCCTAGGATCTAAGATTTTTGATTGGGCTCTTAGACTTGGTGTTTATTTGAAGACTTCTTCCAATTATTACCCTTAAGGTAATGGTTTGGAAGAATCTACTAATAAGAATCTGATTAGGATTATGAAGAGAACAATGGATGTTAATCAAAGGCAATGACATACCAAGGTGAGGAATTCTCTTTAGGATAACAGGATTACTATTCAAAAGAAAATTGACACTTCCCTTGATAAGTTTGTTTATGGAAAAGAATCAAGGATTCCTTTATCAATTGAATTTAATTCACTTGAGTTGGCCCAAAAACTAGAATTTGAAGGGGCAGATCAAAGAGAGATCATGATTACGAGTAATTGGTAGAGCTTGAAGAACTAAGGAATTCTACCATGGTCAATTTAGAGAAACATAAAAATTTTACCAGATATTATTTTTATAAAAAGGACAGGTTTCAAATGTTCAAAGTTGGTGATTTGGTTTTGAAATGGGATGTTGATAGAGCTAAACCAGGGAGACACTCCAAATTTGATGCAATTTGGAGTGGTCCATATACCATTAGTGCTTGCAAAGAAGAAAATTCTTTTGAGCTAACTGACATTGATGGATATGAATTACCAATCCTAATCAATGGGATTTATCTTAATTATTACCATTATGTTGTCTTGTTTCATCATTATACATATTAGATTAGATTTTAATCCCACTAAGTTCCCGCAACACATTTTTTTGTTAGTAGTGTAGGTTTACTTTGGTTTAAGTGTTTTGTACACTCTAAATGTCTCACTTGGGATATTTATGATATTTAAAGTATGTACATAGTTTTTCCTTCTATTTTTGTTTCAATTTCAGTTTCGGGAAGGGTCTTGTGATCAAACAATTAGTTACCACTCAAGCATTTTCAAATGATAACTAGGTCCATATAAAGCTTGATTGGATTCGGGGTGAAATTTTCAAGTATCAAATAATTTTCCAATTTCACACTGACTCCATACCCAATGGAGTCTTCAAGCCCATTGATCTTTATAAATCTAGCAAGAAGATTACCCCACGAGTCACCAAACCTGTTGTCTAATTTTACAAACCATACAAATTGTGTAATTTAACAAACCTGGGGATGGAAAGTAAATGGATTAAAATGTTATAGATGTAATATTATGTAATGCCATGTTTGATGTTTCCCCAGTTCTTGACATGACAACCCTGTTGCTAAGCATGGGAGGGTTGTGTGTGTGCTCTCATTGACCGTTGTCAAATTTTTCCTTGTCGCAGTGAAGATTTTACACCCTCCCTCTCCTTCTTGCCTTTTCGGTCGTTGTCGGCACCCCAAACGATGGACCTTGTAGTGTCATGGATGATTATCTGGTTAAAGGAAAATCTAGTTCTCGCTTCTTCGAGCTTGCCTGGTTGTTACCATTAATATGATTAATAATTATTATTATTATTGTTAGCCATAAAATCATAAAAATTAATGTTTATAATAACATTATAATTTATATTGTCGATTTACGATCATTTGTTTTTGTGTCGAAATTTTTATCGCTATTACTATGGACTACCTTTAAGCTATTTTTTTATTATGTATTTACTTCGCTTTTAGGTTTTTATGTTTTCTTTTAGTTGAAACAAAAAAAAAAATAAAGAGCTAAAAGTGAAAACAGCCTGTGAATAGGGTGGTTTAGAGAAAAAGGGGTGCTAAGGCTCCTTATCTCTGTGTTCTTTTTTTTTTTTTTCGTTTTTGTTTGTGTGGATAGAACAGTCACCGCCATGGAGGGAGGGGAAGCTTTGAACCATTCATGCTCTTCCACCAAAGCACTCTTGAAGAAGGCATGAGGGGAGGAAGTGTGTGAAACCAAGGGAAAAATGCATTTGCGGTCTCTTTTGAATGCAAGATACTCCAAGCTTATGTCAAACTCGAAGCTTTAGAACCCTGCATGGACATCTATCAAAGCATAAAAGATAGAAGAGTTTGTTTGATGCTGTTGTTGAAAATAGTTTGACAGACATGCGTGTAAAATGTGGAAGAATATGCACAACATGTGGACTGTTTGACTAAATACCTCAAAACATTGTGTGGGAGGGTGCTTATGGTTCTGCAAGAAATGCATCACCAGATGTCATCTCATGGAGTGCCATGGTTATTGCAGCATGTGCTACCATCCTCCCACCTACATCAAACACGAGTCTTTTTCCCGTAGAGGTATTACTCAACATCTTTTACCGATGTTCATTGGATTTACTTTTTGAACTCACGGAGGGGTCTTCTTGACACCTGAAACATTTCTTTACATCTTGATTTCCACAAAGAAAATCCTATGTACAGTGTGTCATAATAGTTAGCAACTATCCTCGAGTCATTAAAGTGTAGTTTTAGAGGGAGAGATAAGAGATATATAGTAGGGGAATGTGGTGTTATTATTATGTATTGAAATAGCAAGGGATGAGGTAGAGATTAGTTTATTCCACTAGCTTCGTTAAGGTAAGAGCAGGGCTCTAGTGGATGTGCCTCTTTTTTTTGTTTACTTCATGGTGTAGCTATTCCTCCAAGGGCATTAGGAAAGTTGGATCACCATCATTAAAGGTGGATGTTGTTCATCCCTCTTCTAATGGGGATATGGATGGCTCGCCAATGGGACCGCCTGCCTCTCCCATTTCAGCCCCCTTGGCATGGGGAAAAAAATAGGGAAAATGATGTCAAAGCTATTCTGAAGGTGTGTATGAAGAGAAATTTGAAAAAGCCCAGTGTGTTTGAAGCAGGCACGAGGAGAGGATGGAAGTCATAATGAACATGGTTACCATTTAAGAGGAAGAGGAAAGTGTAGTGGATTGATGCACATGGACAGGACCTAGCACAAATCAAGGAATTCAAACAAATGATTTCATGGTGGTAGAGGGCACATATGCCTTTATTTTACTATAACCTACCCTCCTCATATTTTCTAGCTGCGTGGAGATTTCTGGTGGAGCCTCAAGTGGGACGACGTGTGTTGAATGGTGCAGTGGTATGTAAAATGACTAAGGAGATGTGAACCGAATTCGCGGTTTCAACCGGCTTCTCTAGGCATGGTTCACCTCCCTCATCTTTCATAACTCTCATATTTAAATTTTTCATTTGAAACTTAATATAATTTTAAAATATTAGGATTATAATACGTTAATTGTTTATTTCAACTTCGTTGCAAAATAATGAAATGTCGTGTCGTAACTCACGAAGTCAAAATAACTCGTTTGCATTAAACCATGAACTTCCACCCTCATTTTGAGGTGATTTAGAAAACTTCTACCCAACTAGATGCTACAATATTTTTTATCGACCAGATGAAATTGACTTCCCAGTAATAATGTTGACCATCTCCTGTTTAAATAGTTAATTTTTGCATTTTTAGAGACTCATTAAGTACCCTTCGTAACTCTAAAAATGAGATGTTAAGCTTCATTCGTGTACCTTGTTATGTGAGGAGTCACCTTGACCTTGGATTGACCCCGAATGAACATATGTGATCTTTTTGACACTCTTATAGGAGCCTTGTTACACTATTTTGTAGTAGTAGAAAGTTGTTAAATCTAGAAAGTTGGCTTTCATTTTGAACCGCCATTTGAAACCTGGATAGAGAAATTATTTCCCATCTTCGCAAACCTCTAGTGTTTTACTAGAAAATTGCATGGAACCTTTAGTTTAGGGAAAAAAACTTTTCTGGATATTTTGACGATGACATTTTGTAGGCCTCTGGTCATAGTTTGACAAGGTCAAATTGGACCAATTAGGACCGGTGGCTTCAGAAAACTTGTCGCCGTTTGAAGACTATTTTCTAGTTTTGAATTCCGTCGACTCTGTTGAATTCTCCTTATATAGGGAAATTTGTAGGAAGTTTCTTGTTGCGCGTTCATCCATCAAACGTCAATTTTGGATGTGGTTTTTGAGCCCTCGAGCTAACTTTTGTTCATTTTGCAATTGGGTCAACTATGACCAGTGGCCCCGGAAAACTAGCCGCCAAACGTAAACCATTCACTTTTTCCCAATTCCATCAGTTGCTATGAACTCTTGGTATATCTAGGGGACATGTAGAAAGTTAATCGTGGTGTGTGTTCTCATCGGAAGATAACTTTTGGAAGTGGTTTCTTAGCCTCTGAGCCCATTTTGAACATTTTTGTAGCTAGTAAGAAAATGTAAAAATAGAAAGTTGTGGGACCCTCGTAGGGTTGCCAAACCACCCTGGAAACTTTTAACACATGTAAATAACTATTTAAAACTCTATAGTGTAACTTGTTGTGTGAAATAGAACTTTTGACAAATGGTGTTTTCTCTCTCTTCCCTTCTCTTTCTCTCTCCTGGGTTACAAAATGAAGTAAAATGAAATGTAATGAATACATGTCTCTAAACCTTTTATTTCGATTGCAAATTGTAATTATTATCATATGTAAATGGGAAACTGAAAAATGATAATTATGTTAGATTAGGGTGGATGCCATGCTAACAATTTATCGTTGATATCATGCTCACGTGGTTTTGTAGGATGAAAGAATGATGATGAAAAGGTGATGTGTAATTCATTAATTATCATTGTAATTTATATAGTTCATTGTTAAATGAATAAATGTATAATGTAGTCTCATGTTACAGAAGGTTATATTTGATAATTTGTTGATATGTATGAGATGTTAGTTTCAAGGACATCTAGGAAATGTGCATTTAATCATAGGTCAATTTGATTTATAGTACACCTGGTAAAAAGGTTTGATATTTATATAAGGTAAATGAATTTGAAGTAATATCTTGTAGTGCATATTTAGTGTTCAATAAATGATTAATGAGTCATCTTGTGCATTCATACTTTGTAAATGTAATAAAGAGAATTAAATCGAAACACTCTACCCTTGTTCAATATCGAGACATAACTTGTTTTTCATGTGTGATACTCCTTACCGTAGAAGACATTGAAAACCATAGGATGAACTTAAACTTTACACTCGATGGAACATCCTAATTTAGGAAAATCAGAGCTCAAGAATGGGCTTATCATCTTAGTCAGTATGTTTAGTGACATTGTCTTAAACCCGTCTGATAGGAGTGACACAGTCAAAATTTTCTTGGAGTATGTAGAGCTAACTCCTCCTTCGTAGCCTAGTGGACTACCTTGTCATCCGAAGATAGATTTAAAATTAAATTTCTTCATCGAGTGAAATCCCTATTGGATCCAGATGACATAGATGGAGGTTGTGACTTAGTTGTTCTAGGTCTTAAACTCTTGTTAATGAACCCCTTAGCTCTGCTCAGTTAAATGTGTTACCTTGGTTTCTCTCAACATAACACCTTGGTCCTTTCTTGAAGGTGGTTTAGCATAAATTTGTCCTCTCGCTTAAAACTCATATATAGTTGAGGGGTAGACCCTTAGGTGAAGTTGGAATTAATCTAAACCTCAGTTGATTTGGATGTTAACTTAGGGTTTGTGTGTAGCTTCAAGTATTCTAATCATTTATGTCTTCAAGAGGTTAGACAAACACTTTGTAACTCCTTTTACAAGACAATGCTAATAATAAGACCATAATGTGACGTAGAAAATAAAGCATATAAGAGTAAAAAAATGAGATTTGAGGTTGGAATAATGCCACTCTTGGAGACCTTATAACTCAATTAAATATATTCTTTTGTTTCAAAGAATATGAATTGCCTTGGTGTGATCAACCTTCGAGAAAAAAAAATACATATATAAATCAAAATGGAATTCCACAAGTCATTGAATTAGAATAACTATGGTAGGGAAATAACTATACCGTGATCGAAGGAATGTTTTGGTAAAAAAGCTATCTTGTATCTAAATCTCCGTTAAATCCTAATATCACTATATGGACACCAAGTCACATTCACTTGAGTTGTAAGAGTAAAAAGGTAGACATTGAATATATGTTCGAGAAGAATATTTTTAACATAAGTAACAAGATAATTAATTAAGTATTTTATATGCATTGAATGTTTTATGCCAAATAAGTATGCAAGTTATGGAAAATTTTGTAAAGAATAAGAAGCCAACTTAAAAGGGTTGAACGATAATTTAACCATGGAATGAACTTAAGAATCTGTAGGTGGAAAAATGGGAAATTTATCCTTGCACAATAATGTTCTTGAGAATGTTAATCGTAACTAAAATACAATTAAAGAAATGATGTGTTGTGGGTTTTCCATTCTTGAAGTCATTTTTCTTGTGGTTGGGTCATTACTAGTAACCATTCATTGGGAAAAGTGTGGCATCGACATGCCTATGTTGTTTTCATGTGTCTATGTGAGTCGATGACTTATGTAATTGTCGTATGCGAGTCGAGTTTCTATCTTGGAGCCCTTGTTGTGTTGTGTGTAGTGAGCAATGTAAGTAAAAAAAAATTATATCCTGGTATTTTATTGTTGTAATTGTGTGTGTAAAATGTGGGCACTACATATGGTATCAGAGCGGAGGTTCATGCTCTCGAACCTCTGGGATGGATTGGAGTTGTGATGATTCTGCATGATGGTGGTGGATATTGGAAGAGTAATGTGATATATGTTGTTATGTGAACTATGTTGTAATTGTGACCTTATGGAAGCACATGTGGTGCATGTCACTTAGTGCGTATTTGTTATCATATTGATGTGCTTGTGATGAGAGTATTCACTCTCTATTTTTTGATTCAATGAGGAATCCGTGTGTGATGTACCACCTTGTTGTTTGTGAATGGAATGTTATTGTGGATTGCAGAGGGTTAAAACATTTTGGATTTATGTGATGTGAAGGTGTATTGATGTATTGCATGAAAAAATTGATGTAAAGTGAATCACATTTTATCGTGATGTCATCACCATATTGTGATTAGTTGTGTGCATCGTTGTGTTGTATTGCAATTGAATATATGTTGTAAGGTTAGACATTGTGTTCCTCATACGTATAATTCATGTAATATGTGATGGTTCATGTCATGATTTAGGGGCATATGGTGAGTATGATCCCTAGTGTAGTGATTGCACTTTGGGTGCAGGATGTGGTAATGTGATGTATCGTAACCCGTGAAAGTAATGATTGTGTTATACCCTATATATATATATACCATGCGTAAGACGTTATGGTTAATGTGTGTGAATCACCATTGTGTTAGTGATGTAGTTATGTGTATGTTGTGAACCTTACACTAGATGACCCTAAGGGGATAAAATGTCAAGAGTGTATGTGTGGAGAGAGGAGGCGTGGACCAGGTTTTCATAATCTTGAGCGAGTATGAGTGAGGAAGTGGAGTCTTATATAGACTGAAAACCCACTTCTATCTGTTTAGTATACTTCGAGCTTGCTCAGTATATTGTGGGTGTGCACCACCTTAGGCTCAACTTATGCAACTAGAGTTCCCTGCTCTTTCTATTGGATTGTTCATTGAATAATCCTATGTGATTTTGACTATGTTGATCCTTGTGGGAGTATGGAGGAATGATTCAGGCAGAGATGATGACAGTTACATTATTTGATATACTCATTTCTAGTTACATGTATATTTTTATGAGTTGAGGCTCGATGTCCGAGTGCCAGCAACTCGATGAGTACCCCTTTGGTGGTGGTATGAGGCCACATAGTGATTGTAATGTGCTATTTTCTCAATACGTATTTTATTCATAAATTAATCATTATCTCTTTTAGCTAGAACCAGCCATTTTCTTGATTGACATGTTCTTATATTTTGGGCATTTATTTGATTGTTGCATTAACATTTGGATTTTTCACTAACCATGGCTAATTAGCCATTTTTTTTTCTTAGTTTTAAAACTTTCTTTTCATATTTAAAAGTTTTGTAGCCTAGCCCAAGGCTTTTGATTTTGCCACTTGGCATTTGAATGGATTGTTATGTTGGTTCTAATGTCATAATGTGTTGGAATAGGGTCATGGGATTAACCATGGAGTGGTTGAACCTATGGACCCACTTCGTTGTATGGGGGTACGCCCCAAGGAGTTATAGATAACTAGCGGGTTGTTGAACCATGAGTTATTATGTCACTTGGGTTGGGGGGTGGGGGGCTCTATGTGCCCAGGGCCATAGGGTGACCCGGCCTCATTAAAAGGAGAAAAGAGAGATGGGCCTCATGGTTGAGTGACCTGTTATTCTTTATGGCACTCTATGGTTGAGTGACTGATATTCTTGATGGGGCTCTATGGTTGAGTGACCCGACTTGGTTTGGGGCACTATGATTCTTTCTCGTTGGGAGGTATATGGGTATATGGTATAGATTATTTGGTGATGGTTTGGGAGGTATATGGAGTTATTTGGTGATGCTTTGGGAGGTATATGGAGTTATTTATTGATATTTTGAGATGTGTGGAGTTGGTATAGTGAGTTATGTGTACCCTTGTGAGTCTTTTTGACATTGTTATGTTTGAGGCTTGACTCTTCCCTTGGTTGGTATGGACTATTGGATATTGTCTTGGCACTATGTTGGTACAGTCATGGATTTTTTGGGTCTTGTGATACTCATTGTATATGTATCAATGTGATGATTATGTTTGTCAGTCATATGTGTGTACTAGATCTATGTCTAGGACATAATTGTTGGAAATTATTTGTTATGTGGACTACTTGTTGTCATTCCATGGAGGAATTAAAAGACCTTGTGATGTGATATAGTCATGAAAGTAGGTAGCAAGATGTCTCATGGGTTGTTTGTGTTGTGTTAAGTTTTGTGTGACATCTTGATGTTAGTTATTGTTGGGCACCCACAAACTTAAGACAACTAAAAAATTCTAAACAATGAATATTATAATCTTGAGATAAGAAATATTGTAAAAGAAAATGCTAACTAAGTAATAAGGTAAAATGGAACTACCAATCTTCACAGAACCTTGAAAGTTAAAATTTCTACCTGATGTTCCTAGGGCCACCCCGTGACCATGATTTTGTGTCTGAAATCTTAACCTTAGAGCATACCTTCACCCATATTTGTTCCTTGTTGCTTACCATTTCTCTTTCTTCATTGTATGTCACATCGAGGATGATGCTTTCTTAAGGGGAGGAGAATGTAATGCCCGTTTGATGTTCCCCTTTCTTGACATGACAAAGTTTAAGAATAATTCTTTGTGTGCATGCTCTCATTGACTATTCGAGACTTTTTCCTTGTGGCGTGTGAATATTTTGCACCCTCCCTCTCCTTCTTGCCTTTTCGGGTCATTGTCAACACCCCAAACGGTGGACCTGGTAGTGTCATGGATGATTATCCAGTTAAAGGAAAATCTAGTTCTCGCTTCTTGATCTTGTTTATTTGTCATCATCATTAATATGATTAATAATTATTAGTATTGTTGTTAGTCGTAAAATCATAAAAAAAATGTTTATAATAACATTATAATTTATATTGTCGATTTATGATCATTTGTTTTGTGTGAAATTTATTTTTATTATGTATGGATGGATTGACTTTAAATATATTTTTTTTTTAAATTATGTATTTACTTTGTTTTAGGGTTTTTTACGTTTTCTTTTAGTTGAAACAAACAAAAATAAATAAATAAAATAAAAGAGATAAAAATGAAAATGACCCGTGAATAAGGTGGTTTAGAAAAAGGGGGCGAGCTAATTTTAAAGGCTCCTTATCTCTCGTGTTCTTTTTGATTTTTTTTCCTTTTTTTTTTTGATGTTAAAAAGAAAAAAAATACCATCATGGAGGGGAGGAAGCTTGAACAATTCATGATCTTCCACAAAGCTGCTAAAGAAGGCGTGAGGGGAGGCAGTGCATGAAACCAAGGGAAAAGGAGGAATTTTAAGGAAAAAAATGTATCAGTTTGCAAAAAGCCTCAAAGGTCAAACTCGAAGCTTTAGAACCCTGCGTGGACATCTATCAAATAATAAAAGATCAAAGAGTTTGTCTGATGTTGTTGTTGAAAATATTTTGACAAACATGTGTGTAAAATGTGGAAGCATATGCACAACATGTGATGACATTTGATTGAATATAAAGTAAAAAATTGTGCGAGCTTTGCTATCAGCATGAAAGAAATGCCTCGATAGATGTCATCTCATGGAGTGCCATGGTTATTGTGGCATCTGTGAGTATCCTCTGAAGCTTGCATCAAACATGAGTCTTTTGACCCTAGCTAGCAGTATTACTCAACATATTTTACCGATGTTCATTGGATTTAATTTTTGAACTCACGGAGGGGAATGGATTTTTGACAGTTTGAAACCTTTACTTTACATTGATTTCCACAAAGAATCCTATGTACAATGAGTGTGTCATAATATTTTAACAACTATCCTTGGTCATCAAAGTGTAGTTTTGGAGGGAGAGATAAGAGATATATAGTAGGGGAATGTGGTGCTTTTATTATGTATTGAAATAGTAGGGGATGAGGTAGATATTATTTTATTCCATCGGCTTCATCAATCAAGAGCAAGGTAGTGTAGGGCTTGTAGACATTAATCAGGTTGTGCCTTTTTTTTAATTTTTTTATGGTGCGGCTCTTCCTCCTCCAATGGCATTAGGAAATTTAGATATCCATCATTAAAGGTGGAAGTTGTTCATCCTCTTCTAATGGGGATATGGATGGCTTGCCATTGGGAATGGACTTTGCCTCTCCCATTTCAGCCCCTTGGATGGAAAACAGGGAAAATGATGTCAAAGTTGTTTTGAAGGTGTGTATGAAGAGCTTTCAAAAAAGACCAAATGCGTTTGAAGTAGGAAAAGAGGATGGAAGCCAAAATTAACATGGTACTAATCGTAAGAGGAATAGGAAAGTGCAATGGATTGATGCACATAGACATGACTCTAGCAAGATCAAGGAATTCAAGCAAAGGATTTCATGGTGCAATAGGGTGCATATGCCTTAGCTTTGAAAATTGTCGTAATAATGATCGTCATATTCAAATGCTGATGTGGAGATTTTGTGGTGGAGCCTCGAGTGGGATGGCATGTGTTGAATGATGCAGTGGTATGTAAAATGCGTAAGGGAGATCTTGAACTGAATTTTTGGTTACAACCGACTTCATTTCTAGGCATGGTTCACCTCCCCTCATCTTTCATAACTCTCGTATTTTAGTTTTTTTTTGCAACTTAATATAATTTTAAAATATTAGGATTATAATACAGTTAATTGTTTATTTCAACTCATTGCAAAATAATGAAATGTCGTGTCGTAACTCACGAAGTCAAAATAACTTGTTTGCATTAAACCATGAACTTCCACCCTCATTCTGAGGTGATTTAGAAAACTTCCTACCCAACTAGATGCTACAATATTGTTTTATCGACAAGATGAAATTGACTTCCCAGTAATAATAAAGTTGACCATCTCCTGTTTAAATAGTTAATTTTTGCATTTTTAGAGACTCATTAAGTACCCTTCGTAACTCTGAAAATGAGATGTTAAGCTTCATTCGTGTACCTTGTTATGTGAGGAGTCACCTTGACCTTTGGATTGACCCCGAATGAACATATGTGATCTTTTTGACGCTCTTATAGGAGCCCTGTTACACTTTTTTAGTAGTAGAAAGTTGTTAAATCTAGAAAGTTGGCTTTCGTTTTGAACCGCCATTTGAAACCTGGATAGAGAAATTATTTCCCATCTTCGCAAACCTCTAGTGTTTTACTAGAAAATTGCATGGAACCTTCAGTTTAGGGAAAAACACTTTTCTGGATATTTTGACAATGGCATTTTGTAGGCCTCTGGTCGTAGTTTGACAAGGTCAAACTGGACCAATTAGGATTGGTGGCTTTAGAAAACTTGTCACCGTTTGAAGACCATTTTCTAGTTCTAAGTTTCATTGACTCTGTTGAATTCTCCTTATATAGGGAAATTTGTAGGAAGTTTCTCATTGTGCATTCATCCATCAAACATCAATTTTGGATGTGGTTTTCTGAGCCCTCGAGCTAACTTTTTGTTCATTTGCAACTGGGTCAACTATGACCAGTGGCCCCGGAAAACTAGCCGCAAACGCAAACCGTTCGCTTTTTCCCAATTCCATCAATTCTTATGAACTCTTGGTATATCTGGGGACATGTAGAAATTTAATCGTGGTGTGCGTTCTCATCGGAAGATAACTTTTGGAAGTGGTTTCTTAGCCTTGAGCCCATTTTGAACATTTTTGTAGCTAGTAAGAAAATGTAAAAATAGAAAGTTGTGGGACCCTCGTAGGGTTGCCAAACCACCATGGAAAATTTTAACACATGTAAATAACTATTTAAAACTCTATAGTGTAACTTGTTGTGTGAAATAGAACTTTTGACAAAATGGTGTTTTCTCTCTCTTCCCTTCTCTTTCTCTCTCTTGGGTTACAAAATGAAGTGAAAAAATGAAATGTAATGAATACATGTCTCTAAACCTTTTATTTCGATTGCAAATTGTAATTATTATCATATGTAAATGGGAAACTGAAAAATGATAATTATGTTAGATTAGGGTGGATGCCATGCCAGTGATTTATCATTGATATCATGCTCACGTGGTTTTTGCAGGATGAAAGAATGATGACAAAAAGGCGATGTGTAATTCATTAATTATCATTGTAATTTATATAGTTCATTGTTAAATGAATAAATGTATAATGTAGTCTCATGTTACAGAAGGTTATATTTGATAATTTTTGCTATGTATGAGATGTTGGTTTCAAGGACATCTAGGAAATGTGCATTTAATCATAGGTCAATTTGATTTATAGTACACTTGGTAAAAAGGTTTGATATTTATATAAGGTAAATGAATTTGAAGTAATATCTTGTAGTGCATATTTAGTGTTCAATAAATGATTAATGAGTCATCTTGTGCATTCATACTTTGTAAATGTAATAAAGAGAATTAAATCAAAACACTCTACCCTTGTTTAATATCGGGACATAACTTGTTTTTCATGTGTGATACTCCTTACCGTAGAAGACATTGAAAACTGTAGGATGAACTTAAACTTTGCACTCGATGGAACCTCCTAGTTTGAGTAAACAAGAGCCCAAGAATGGGCTTATCGTCTTAGTTAGTATGTTTAGTGACATTGTCTTAAACCCATCTGATAGGAGTGACACAGTCAAAACTTTTCTTGGAGTATGTAGAGCTAACTCCTCCTTCGTAGCCTAGTGGACTACCTTGTCATCCGAAGATAGATTTAAAATTAAAGTTCTTCATCGAGTGAAATCCTGTTGGATCCAGATGACATAGATGGAGGTTGTGACTTAGTTGTTCTAGGTCTTAAACTCTTGTTAATGAACCCCTTAGCTCATTCAGTTAAATGTGTTACCTTGGTTTCTCTCAACATAACACCTTGGTCCTTTCTTGAAGGTGGTTTAGCATAAATTGTCCTCTCACTTAAAAATCATATATAGTTGAGGGTAGACCCTTAGGTGAAGTTGGAATTAATCTAAACCTCCATTTGATTTGGATGTTAACTTAGGGTTCATGTGTGTAGCTTCAAGTCTTCTAATCATTATGTCTTCAAGAGGTTAGACAAACACTTTGTAACTCCTTTTCAAGACAATGCTATATAAGACCATAATGTGACGTAGAAAATAAAGTATATAAGAGTAAAAAATGAGATTGAGGTTTGGAATAATGCCACTCTTGGAGACCTTATAACTCAATTAAATATATTCTTTTGTTTCAAAGAATATGAATTGCCTTGGTGTGATCAACCTTTGAGAAAAAAAATACATATATAAATCAAAATGGAATTCCACAAGTCATTAAATTAGAATAACTATGGTAGTGGAAATAACTATACCGTGATCGAAGAATGTTTTGGTAAAAATCTATCTTGTATCTAAATCTCCGTTAAATCCTAATATCGCTATATGGACACCAAGTCACATTCACTTGAGTTGTAAGAGTAAAAAGGTAGACATTGAATATATGTTCGAGAAGAATATTTTTAACATAAGAACAAGATAATTAAGTATTTTATTTGCATTGAACTATGCCAAATAAGTATGCAAGTTATGGAAAATTTTGTAAAGAATAAGAAGCCATCTAAAAAGGATCGAACGGTAATTTAACCATGGAAAGGACTTAAGAATCTGTAGGTGGAAAATCGGGAAATTCATCCTTGCACAATAATGTTCTTGGAGTGTTAATAGTAACTAAAATACAATTAAAGAAATGATGTGTTATGGGTTCGCCATGAAGTCATTTTTCTTGTGGTTGGGTCATTACTAGTGACCACCCTTTGGAAAAAGTGTGGCATCGACAAGCCATGTTGTTTTCATGTGTCTATGAGCAAAGTAGAATGACGATAGAATAGAAGACTGTTTAGGTGAAAGTATAGGTTTCGAGAAGAAATTATACAGATGTTACCGACTAGTAGTATAATTCATAAAAACTAGACAACAAAAAATATACACTACCAACTAGAAGCAAAGATAGACAGTGTTCAGGTTGTGAAAATATGGATCAAGGTGGTATGATAGATGGTGATAAAATGGATGTTAACAACCAGTAATAGTCAATTATGCTACTAATTATTTACATGAGTACACAATTGGTGATAGCAAGAACACAAGAAAAATACATGCTCCTAGCCAACCTGTGGGCTATGTAGACAAATCGACAGACAAGTAAATGCTACTATCAAGGGGAAAAATACATGAATGGCCAAACATAGGAGCATCAAAGTGCAAGTTGAGTATTAATGGTTATAGTATTATGTAGCTTGACTACTGTCAAAAAATCATTGCATGGTAGGTGAGGCAAATCCTTTATATATATATATGAAAAACCCCACATTTTTTTGTGTAGACATTCGAAACGTAAAGGAACTCTATCAAAATTATTCTAGAGATTTTATGAGTTACGGTGCCTCGAATCTTGGCATTTTATAAAATATTCTTGCCTTGTTTCTACTTTATAATGGATTGTGCATTCTTTTGAGAAATAAAATTCACGTTTTTTTCCTTTTCTACCCTAGATTGTGTTATGTTATGTTTCTTTCCTTCCTTTGAATTTACAGATATATGGTGCATATTTTGTTCTTATTATAGGACTTAAATTTGTTGTGCTCCATGAAAATGGAGATTTGAATGTTGTTTTGGATTGTGGCACTTTTGTTTTCCCTCTCCTACTTTGTTTTCTTTCTATTTTTACTCACTAGGAATATCTCCACCCTTTTCCTTGGTGCTATCACCTCCTTAGTTTAGGATTTCAATTTCATGCATCTCCCTCTCTCTCTAGTCTCTTGACATTGTAGGTTAGTTTTTAGTAGTTACATTTCCCTTTATAGGAGTAGTTTTAGCTTTAGAAATAGGTAGAGGAAGTCATACTTCTTTGGAGGTCTATCTTAGTTTGAGTCCCAAAACTTGGAGACAGGTCCCATGTTTTATCAATCCCGAGGTCAATCTTATTTGGGTTAGGTAAAATTTTGATCTCTAATAGTCACAAAAACTAGTCTTGGCCTAGTTAGCTTCCATCACTCCAAAATTCACTTTCATGCCCAACCATTGCATGGGACACTTCACTAGAGACCTCAACTCCATCTTCAAACACTCACTGTATGGATTATGTGGAGAAATTCACACTTGCATTCTTGTTTCTCATACCTACTTGACATACCTAATGGTGTAACTTTGACCGTTAGATCCTAGAACCAAAATAAATTCACCTGATCAAGTATTGGGATCAAACATGCCATGTTGGACTTATATCATCTCTACATGTCCACATTAAACTTCCACAACATGATTTAACATAAAATAAATATTTCAAACCAACATGATTGGTTTTTTTTCTTCAAGCCATTAGTAATGGATCATTTTTGGTGACCTTTTTCACCAAAATTTTACAACACCCTACCTAAAACTCCTCATGGAAACTTAGGTAACATCCCAAACTTTCTCTCATAGTTGGTTTTTCACCATGAAACTTGTGAAAAATTCTGCAAAAAAAAAGTCACAAAATAGAGGATTTTTTGTAGCTTCTCATGACATCAGGAGTATGTCACTACAACTAAAAGGAGATATGGAGATTTCTCTACAATATCGAATCATCACTATGGAATTTCCATGCAATTTAGAGACTAAAACCTTTAAATTTTCCCTACCGCTCCAAAAATGGGATATCGGGAGGGTTTAAAGCAACTTAAACTCTTAAGAATGGTTGATAAAGCATAGAGCATCATTTTACCTCATTAAAATTACAAAATATTCTTGACTCCATGACCCGAAATTGATGAATAGATCATGTTCCAATTTAGATATTTTACATATGAATGAGCACCTTAAACTTGATCCTTGAGCTATAAAAGGCCATTTTGAGAGCTCAATAGAACTAAAAACATTTTTTCTTGCTTCTCTTTTTGAATTTTGACTTGAAACTTTGTCTTCGAATTGTGTTTACCTTATTCACTTATCCCAAGGCTCATATAAGTATGTATCTTTCTAAAACTCATCATCCACCTTAACTTTCCCATGTTCACCTAGCTTGTCCATAAGAGCATGTCTTAAAAAGGCCTTGAACATACTTCTATCAAATAAAAATCAACTTGTAGCACCTTCCACATCCTCTCTATAGTTTCACTACACACCACCCATGTTTGTACTATTAGGATTAATATTGTTTACATTATTAATCATGATTATTATTTGTAATATAATATGAGTTGGTTAACAACTCATATTATTAGTTATATGTTTTGTTATAACTATTATTTGTTATGTGAGTTTAACCAAACTCACGTAAATAGGTTGTACGAGTATGTTATTGTTTTGTATACTTCCTATTTTATAGGAATTTGTTCAACTACATTCATGGATATTTAATAGCCATTGTATTAACATGATTATATACTGTGGGAAGAATATTATTCAGTGAAGTTTATTATGTAAATCTAGTCTCAAGATTTTATTTGGCATCAGAGTGATTATGGTTTGTGAGAGGGTGTGAAGGGCAGGACAATTTACTTTTCCCAGAGGATGAAAATATTATTAATTTTGTAATGCTATACTAGGATATGCCATTCATACATGCAACAAATTGGACTCCTACATTTGTAATTTTCTCAGCTTAGTGGCTCACTCCACACCTGCATTTACACAAGCATTTTGCAAACCATTGATCAGTCAGACTCAAGGGTGTATGCAGAGATTGACACTGTGGGTGCTTCTAGATTTCTATGCACATCCATTCACTAGTGGAAAGACTATGTGATATCTTGTTATTTGATCTATTTCGAACCAGATCTTAGATGCTATAATCATTCCACCAATCATCATTAGTTGCAGATTCAGTCAAATCTTTGTGCAGAAAAAGTAGTCAAAATTCATTCGCTGAGCATAGAATAGCTTGACACGGTCTTGAAAGTGGTCGTGCCTTGCGTGTGGAGGTAACTATCACTATTTTTATTCTATTTTGTATGGCTATGATCACACTGTGCATCAGAGTTGGATCAATTTGCATTACTCAGAATTCTTCCCACGTGTTCGTCCTCTATAAGATGCCAGTTATGCAGGAATATTAAATATTGAAGTGCATGTCTCATACTAACAACTGTTAGTTTGATTAACATAACTATTGAGAGCTCCTTCCACATGATGTAGTGAAAAACTTCAACTTTGGACTCCACCAATTAAGGTATTATGTAATTTGATATTCACTTGATAGTCATTTCTATATATTTCAATATTTTGTTTTGATTTATACCATAGAAATATCCATGTAAAATTTAAAAAGTAATTTGTTCTTATTACTTTTTAAATATATAGTGTAAATCGGGAGCAATATCGGTTGAAGCTGACTCCCCTAAGAGTGCATTTTCGGTTGAAACCGACACTCTAAGGTATAATGGACATTCCACTAGAAAAATTCAATGGTCTCAATTTTCACACATGGAAAGTCAAGATCCAGATGCAGTTGATGAAAAAAAATCTTTGGAGGATAGTATATGGAAAAGAACCAACACCTTCGAGATCGACAGATTGGAAAAATGGGAAATATGGGATGATAAAGCCAAAGCCATTATTGGCCTTGCCCTTTTAGATTCTGAATTACATTATGTTGATCTAGATAAAAACTCGAAGGACATCTGGGATAATCTGAGAAAATTATTTGGTTCAAAAGTAGTCAATGCAAAGTTTTCCTTGAAACTTCAGTTGTTCAAGCTCAAAATGAGTGATGGAGATACAATGTCTAGTCACATCAACAATTTAAGATCTCTTCTAAGATAACTTGCAGAAGTAAAATCTCTAGTAGACGATGAGGATGCAAAATCTATTCTACTAAATAGTTTACCACCCAAATATAGTAATGTTGTTTTCACTCTTGGTCAGATGCCTTCCAACTCATTGGAAGATATGATATCAGCTCTTCTGTCTGAAGAAAAAAGGACTAAAGAAGATATAGAAGAAGAAATGACAATGTATGTGAAAAAGAAATACAAAAAGTTCTTTAAAAGGAGGACTTAGAATGCTTTTATTGCAAGAAAAAAGGACATATGTCTAAATTTTGCATGACTCGAGCCAAAGATCTTCTCAGTGGAAAATTGAAGCCACATGAAGCAAATATAGTTGTAGAAGAATCTTCTAAATCAGAAGATGAATGAGTGACTGATGAACCTGATTATAATTTTGAAGACTACTTGTTTTGAGTTTAGATTATCGGAGGATGGAGGAAAATGGAGGAAGGAGGTCAATCAATGACCTCTCATCAGTCACCAATGACAGGGCTGCATAGATGGTTTGGTGACATGTGTGCAGTGTGGTTTCTTTTTTCAGTTCATTTTTAGTGTTCTTGTTTGTAGTGTGATGGTTTGTTGAATAAACCCTTTTCAGATATTTTGGAGGAGTCATGTTTTCAGAATACTCACTTTTGGGAGTAGGAGAATATTTCGAGGTAGACTCAAGGGATGGTTATCCAGCTAGTGTGAAGCTTGTGGATCTTGGAGATTTAGAATTCGGGCACCAGGGAGGAAGGGAAAGTCCCACAGGAACCCAAAGAGGAAGGGAGCATTCCTACATAATTCAGCTCGACACTACGCCTTTATGAGGGTAAAGAGATAATATATGGAGTTTTTACCTAGTCTAAGAAGTGCTTTTAGGAGGTGGTTCAACTTCTTTGAATATGGTTCTTCATCATGTTCACATTAAGGGGGTGAAGATTAGTGATTAATAATGTTCACACTAAGGGGGTGAATGTTAGGATTAATATTGTTTACATTATTAATCATGATTATTATTTGTAATATAATATGAGTTGGTTAACAACTCATATTATTAGTTATATGTTTTGTTATAACTATTATTTGTTATGTGAGTTTAACCAAACTCACGTAAATAGGTTGTACGGGTATGTTATTGTTTTGTATACTTCCTATTTTATAGGAAGTTGTTCAACTACATTCATGGCTATTTAATAGCCATTGTATTAGCATGATTATATACTATGTGAAGAATATTATTCGGTGAAGTTTATTATGTAAATCTGGTCTCAAGCTTTCATGTACTTACTTGCCTTAACTTTATTTTCTCCACTACCCAATCCATACTTGCACTAGGTCTTAGAATTGGGCCTAGTTGAGCTTGTTTCAACCCATGTTCTAAGTGACCTATCATGTTATTTATCATGAAGATATTTAAACACCTTTGAGATACATTCTACAACCTATAGGACAACTTTGAAGTTCACACATAACACCTAGATGTTTTCCTTTGCACCAAGGACTTATGTATACAACATGACACCTTGAAGCATTACACTGTGCCACTTCATGCATAATATATGAGGTAGAATAAGGGAACTACCAATAAAAATTCATGCCCCTTGATTATTTACACCTCACTAACACTCTTATCCATCAATTCTACATGAAATTAATGAGACTAGGTTAACTAAACTCCCTCTTTATCATTGATGGAAATAGACTTTAGAAACTTTTATGACATACACTCATAGCAACACCTTCAATGCTCTTGTTTCTTTTTTTTCTGATTTCAGTCTCCCCATTGGACATATATGAAAAAGGTTACTTTAGTAATTTTACATGGACATAACATGAAAAATACATAGGCTTATCCCGATAATCTTCCCTTGGATTATGCTCACTTTCTTATCACTAATGGCTTCAGATAATGCATCGTCTTGTTCAAAAATCAACATCAATTTCCCTAAACATATTCACTTCATATTCAAACATTTCACTCTCTTCAGATATCCCATTTTGATCCTCTTAACCTATATATCAAGCTAGTGAGATAGCTTCCTCTGTCTTGATACTTTCTACAACTTCTTGGAGAATATTTTTCATATTCATTTCCCCCTCTTGATGTATTAAGTCTTTTAGTGGCTATTAACAACATGGATTACCCCTAATTTTTTTCCTTAGATGTTTAAAAGATGCTTTTGGAAGTTGTTTTTTCAAGATATCCATTACCTCCTCCTTGGTGGACACATGTTCCAATTTGATCCTTTTCTCACTTACTTGATCCCTTAAGAAATGATATTTTATTGGGATATGATTGGTATTAGAGTGAAACACATGGTTTTGGAAACACTTATGGAAATTGGGATATCAAAATACAATGGAATAGGTCCATCTAAGTCAACCTTGTAGTCTTCTAGAGTCTTTCTCATCCATATTACTTGTGCACAACATAATGCAACTATTATATACTTAGATTTACAGGTGGATAGGGCTATAAGAGATTGATTTTCGCTTAGCCAAGAAACAAGACACTTACTAAAAAAATTCCTCCACTTGTGCTCCTTTTTCTTAAATCCTACCTTCTAAATCTGCATCTCGTGAAATATTTTATTCCAAACATCTTGCTTTTTAAATACGAAAGCCAATATTCCATGGTTCCCATGAGATATATGAATATCCTTTTGACTGCTTATAGGTGGTTTTCTCTAGGATCTTCTTGAAATCTTCCTATGAAACCAAATGATTTAATGATGGCATACCTAGAGATAATAAAATAAAATAGGCTACTTTTCATGGATCTTTATGTATCCCGATTGACTCTTGGAGAGTTATCCTCCTTGCTTAGCTTGTATTCTAAAACCATTAATATCCATACTGGTTTAGAATCATCCATTTGAAACCTCTTGAGAATATCTTTTATGTACTTGGTTTGTGATATAAAGATACCTTCCTTAGATTGACTAATTTACAGTCTTAGGAAGAATGATATCTCTCTAAGCATGGACATATCTAACTCTTTCATAACCTCTTCAAATTGATTGGTCATGTTCTCACTATATCCTCCAAAGATTATGTCATCAACATATATAACCACAATCAATAGATGACCTTATTCTTCCTTTATGAAGAATTTTTTTTCTTCCACTCATTTCTTGAAGCATTGATTAGTTATATACCTATATATTCTATTGTACTAATTTCTAAGAGCTTTTAAAGGAAATATAGATCCTTGTTCATCTGTAAATATAGTCATTTTCCTTTGTAAGTGAGAAGCCATCAATTTTCTTAATGTAGACTTCTTCATTTAGGTTCCCATTCAAAAATTCTGACTTGACATCCATTTGGTATACCTTGAATCTTTTGTATGCTACATATGCTAAGAAGAGTCTAATGGCCTCCATTCTAGCCATTGGTGAAATTTTTTCTTCAAAGATAACTCTTTCAACCTGTATATAGTCTTTGCAAACAAGTATTACCTTATTCCTTATGACCTCACCCATTTTATTGAGCTTATTTCTAACTACCCACTTAGTTATAATGAAACCATTGTTCTTTGGCCTAGGTACAAGTTCCCAAGTCTCATTTTTCTCTATCTGGTCCAATTCTTCATTCATAACATCAACCCAATTTTGATATTTTTGGATTGTACAACATTATTTGGTTCAATCTTGGATAAGAGAGAAATGTTCTCTTAGTTTTTAGAACTCATAAATCTCCTCCTTGCTTGTATGCCTTCCTCTTTTTTTCTATTATCTGAGTTTTAGGATGGTATATTTTTACCTATCTTGAGGGATATTTTGTGTCTAATCTTTCTTCATCCTCATATTATTCTTCTTGATTTCTCTCTACAACTTCATCATCATCTTGGATGTCTATGCATTGAGAAGTATCCTTTGGTTGAGATTTGGTCTTCATTGGATAGGTCTCATCAACTATAACATTTGTTATTTCTACTAATATTTTATTACTTTTGTTATAACACCTAAAAGCTAAGATTACTGAGGAGTATCCCAATAATATACCTTCATCACTCCTTGAGTCAAAATTACCTAGGTTTTCTTCATCCCTCTTGATGAAACACCTACTTCCAAACACTCTTAGATGTTTCACATTTGCATGCCTTCATTTCTAAAGCTCATAGGGTGTTTTATTTTTGTTTATCCTTATTTGGGATCTATTTAAGATGTAGACTATTGTACTAACTTCCTCCCTCTAATATCCATAAAATAATTTGGACTCATTCAACATAGTTCTTTCCATCTCTTGAACAATCCTATTTTTTCTCTCCACAACTCCATTTTGTTGAGGTGTTCTAGCTGCTAAAAATTTCCTTCTTATTCCATGAATTTCACAAAACTCATCAAAATCATTTGACCAAAACTCACCTCCTCTATCAGATCTCAAGAATTTGATCTTTGAATTTTTCTCATTTTCAAATATTTGAATGTCTTGAACTTGTCAAGTGATTTTGATTTTTCTTTCAAGAATGTAACCCAAGTCATTCTTGTGTAATCATCAATCAACAACATGAAGTAACTCTCACCTTGAATTATCTCAGTCCTTGTAGGTTCAAAAGGTCATTATGGATCATTTATAGTGTTATTTTTATTGAATTTTCCTTAGAGTTGAATCTTCTCCTATTTTTTTCATGTAAGTAGGATTCATAAAGTGTATCAATAGGTTTGATGATTTTGGGCATGTTTCTCACACATCCCTTGGAGCTAATTTTGATAAGATTTTCAAAATTTAGGTTCCCTAACCTCCTATGCCAAAGCTAACTATCATCAATATTGCTTGTGAGGCATTTATCCTTGTTGATCTCTTTCAAGACATACATGTTGTTCTTGGTCCTTTTGGCCTTGCCAACTAGCTTTCCTGATTTTCTCTTCCTTATATCACAACCTTTGTCATGAAATACCAAGGTGTGCCCTTACTTGAACATTTGAATTAAAATAAGTATGTTGTGTTTAAGGGACTATATATATAAGGAATTATCAGTTAATTTCTTTCCATTATCTAGACTCAATGTTCCCTTACCTATAATGCTTGTAGATGTGTTATATCTAAACCTTACTATTCCCAAGACATCATTTTTCAATGAGATGGATTATATCTTATTCACCTTCATTTGACTTAAACATCCACTATCAATATACCATGTCATGTATTAATTTTGAGTATCAAAGGATGTTTGAACTAGTAGTCCTTGTCTTTTCATGCTTGTAGAATTAGTCCTTACTACATACACCTTTTCTTACTTTAGGAGTCTCGATTTCAAAATTGTGCTATGTTACCAAACTTTTAGAAATTATAGCAGACGATTTCATTTTTTCCTCTCATATTTTGTGAAAGAAAGTGTATTTCATGTCCATTTTATTATCTTATACACTTTATAGATTTATGTCCAAACATATTACAAGAAAAATAGTAGCCATAGAAAGAGTGAGTGTACCTTATTGCATTAGGTTGTCTGATTGAGTTGGTCCTTCTCTTGGCCTTCTTATTAGTAGCCTCCCTTGCTTGAGGTGGTTATTGAGTGGTATTTTCATCTTTCTTACCTTTTTCTTGTCATCTTTTTGATCTTCTTTGAATCCTATACCAGTTTTGTCATTTGAAGACCTTTGATTGCTTAGAAGCTCATCTAGGTCACTTGAACTTTTGTCAAATATTTGATATGCTTTCAACTTTCTTGATATATGATATAATTTATTTTTAGAAGATATATCTTTGTATTGATTTTGAGGCATTCTTCCTCTTTGGATTTTAAGGATGTTGAGATCAACTCTAGTTGTGCTTCAAGCTCTTTGATTTCATCTTCATGATTTCTATCCTTTTTCTATGCCTTTTATCAAAAAGACTTATTTTCTCCTCATAATCTTTGAAGATTGATTTTTTTTATTGTTATTCCTCCTTTCGAGCTTAAATTACTTAAGGAACTGATCAATCCTACTTTATGGTTCACTTCAACATCCTTCTCCTCTAAATTTTCATCTTCACTAAGATTCTTACCTTTTGAGTTATGTAAAGAGGTTATCCATGACCATAAATAAGCTATCGAGCTTGGTATATTCATCTTCACTTTAAGATTTGTTGGTGTCACTTGAATCTAATGAAATTGTTTAATTTTTGGTATAGAGATAATTTTTTTCTTGAACAATATTTTCTTACCTTCACGTTTCTTGAAGCTCTTCTTGTACTTACAAGATTTTTGTCTTCTTCATCATGCTCATCTTGCTCTTCCTTATTCTTGTTAGGAAATTTAGAAGAAAAGTGACCTACTTGGCCATAGCTAAAGCATTTAAAGGAAAATTTCCTTTGTATTTTCCTGACCCTCTTTTTAGTCTCCTAATAAACATAACTTCTATTCTCTCATCATCATCCTCCATGTTAGATTCAAATTTAATTTTCTTTGCTTGTGGTTCCTTATCAAATTTGAATGTATCCTCCTTCTTGATTGGTCTTGCTTCATTTTTCCTCATCTCATAGGTAGTTAGGATGCCATGAATTTCATCCATTTGTAGGGTGCTCAATCTTTTGCTTCTTCCACAACTGAAACCTTGGAGTCATACTTAGGTGTCAGGGATCTTAACACTTTTTAAAAAACCATTGTTTCCTCCATATTTTCTCCTAGTCCTCTGATGACATTTATCACCTCATCAACTCTATGTAAGTATGAGTCAATGTTTTCATCATCCTTCATTCTCATGCTCTAAATTTTTGTTTTGTAGGTCTATAAATTAGCTAGCTTGACCTTTTTGTCTCCTTGAAGATATTCTTTCATTTTTCCCAATTATCTTTGATTTTGATACATTCGCATAAATTTTACAAACTCTTATTCGATATTCCACATAATATTACATTCATTTGCTCTCGATTTATTTTAGCTAGCTTGACCTTGTTGTCTCCTTCATAGATAGTCTTTAGTTTTTCCCAAATATCTTTGGTTGTGCTACAGTGCATGAATTTTACAAAATATTCTTCTAACATTCCACATAATATTACATTCATTTCCTTTGAGTTATTTTCACTAGCCTTCTTACCTATTGTATTAGTTGGAGGTGTGCTTGGAATGGTGTAGCCATCAACTATTGACTTCCATATATCAAATCCTAGAGACATGAGATAGGTATTCATTATAATTCTCCAAAATTCATAGTTGGTTCCATTGAAGAGAGGTTCCTTGTTAGTAGAGAAACCACTTTGAGCTTGAATCCCGACCATGCTTGTGATTCTTAGATCTACTTCAAGATGTTAAGGTTTGTCTAAAAGGCCTAGATCTGTTTCCAATTGTTGTAAAAACATTAAAAAATGAGATGGGATGGGTGAATCAATGCTTATTCAACATATGAAAATAATTTTATTCCTCATCAAATCATTCAATCTTGATTAAACTTTACCATGAATAAATAATGACATTCAAGCATAAGAAAATGAAAAGAAAGAACACATGAAGAAAATGGTTTATGTTGAAAAAAATAAAGAGGGATTAAAACCCACTGAAATCAATGCAATACTATGGGAAAATTTCCTATAAGATATTAAAAATATTCAATTTGTTGAGCACCTACTCTACTTCAAACCAACTCCAACAATTAAATCAATCACCTACTTGACAACTTTTACAGCTACAAATTACATGGAAGATCCAATTCCATACTTTGCTAAGATTTTCTTAGACTTTACAATGTTTTTATCACATTCGTTTAAACTGGTTTCTTATAACAACAATTTTTTCATCTCATTTCAGCTCTTATGTGGTCATACTCCTTCTTCACGCATATTGATTCACCTATTTTCTCATGTATTCATTCTAATATAAACAATAGTCTTAAGAAATATTTTTCAAACACATTAATACACTTATTCTCACATGGATGAATAAATCTTACACCTCTTACCCTTCACCTTCCAACACTTCACCTTCTTATCTCTTTAATTCATACACAAGATTCTAGATGACATCACCTAGAGTTGTTACACATTCATAATTACATTTGTAAGCGTGTCAGTTGTAGGTACTATCATTTATTGATATGTCAAGAAACTTATAAAACCTATTAGGAATAAGGAAATGTATCTGAAATAAATACACACCTATGATACAACTAAAAATATTCCACTAACATCTACCAACTTATTTTGTATCAATTTTTTCTTCCTTGTTTTCTCCTTAACGAAGACTTCTTTATCTTCTATATAACCTAGGACATGAAACATGTGTTGAAAATGTGTGATTATGTTATTAAGGTTCTATCCTTTCCATATATATACTTTAAAATCATTTCAGCTTTCCATTTTATTATCAAGTGTCCATTAGGACTGATATGCTCTATTAGGTCTATGACCTTCAAATGTAGTTTTCAACTTGGGTGCATGAGGCTCATTCTAGTCACATATAATGAAATTAAATTAAAAGGGAATACTCTTAAATATTCCCAATACATAACCATGTTTTTGGAGTGCTACACTTAAGGGCATAATACCCTCATTTGGTATCTTCTTTTCATTTGGGTGTGCACAATTATGG
The DNA here is from genome assembly GCA_018340775.1 of Taxus wallichiana var. yunnanensis. Classification (NCBI taxonomy): domain Eukaryota; kingdom Viridiplantae; phylum Streptophyta; class Pinopsida; order Cupressales; family Taxaceae; genus Taxus; species Taxus wallichiana. Next base: position 428,764,325 of record CM031238.1, on the reverse strand, counting down.
TAGATTAAGAACATAGTCATAAGTTATTTAACTAACACTGATACATAAACTTGAAAAGCCTTTTTAGTATTTATATAATTTTTTATGTGACATTTGTCTCACCTTAAAATACATGGTGTATCCCTACCATCTTCATTCATACCATGAAACACTTATTAGGACAAGGTCCTAATGGATTTGTATGCATAGAAAACCAATCTTCACAAAATGAGAAAGTTCATTCATTTAACCACATGTTCATGGATCTCATGTCACATTTAATTAATATATATTCATTAGGAAACTCATAAATCCCATAAGATGCATCATTTCAAGGTATATAGCTAAAATATACTTGCATCTCTAAGACCGCACACACTAGATTTTAGATCACAAAAAATATTCTTGGTCTATCTAGGTTCCATCACTCCAATATTCAATTTCATGGGAAAATTTTACTGAGAGACCTCAAATAAAAATTAAAACACTCACCTTTATGTGTTATGTGGAGAAATTCACGGTTGCGTTCGTATTTCTCATACCTACTTGATAGAATTCATGGGGAATCTTAGACCATTAAGTATTAGACAAAAATAATTTTACATAATCAAGTATTAGGATCCAGCATGTCATTTTAGACTTATATCAACTATCTATTCTAAAATTTCAATTCCACAACATTCCTTCACATTAAAAAATTTCAAACCAACACAACTAGTTTTTACTTCTTCAAGCCACTATCGGTGGGTCATTTTCGTGTCTGCTTCACAAATTTTTTAAAATACCCTCCCTAAAACTTCTCATTCACACTTAGGGCACATCAAAATATTACTCCCATAATTTTCCTTTCACCATGAAATCTGTGACACATGTGTACACAAGTAAAACTTCACAAAATAGAGGATGTTTTATATCTTCTCATGACACAGGTATATGCCGCCACCACTAAAATGAGTTATGGAGAGTTTTCTATAATATTTAATCATAAATTTAGAATTCCCACAAAATTTGGAGACAAAAGAAAATCATGTTTTTCCTACCGCTCAAAAATTAGGGTTTTGGGACTGTTTAAACCAACTTAACTTCTTAAGGATTATTCATAAAGCATAGGGAATCATTTTACCTCATTCCAATTGAAATATTTTCTTGAATCCATTCCCCAACATTTATTAATGTTTGATATTCAGATGTATATATTTACCATATGAACGATCAATTCAAATTTGACCCTTGATCGAAAAAGGCCATTTTTAGAGCTCGGTAGAATCAAAACCAATTTTCTTGCTTCTCCTTTTGAATTTTGAATTGAAAATTTTTCCTCAACATAGTGTTGACCTTATTCACTTTTCCCAATGCTTATTTAAGTCTGTACCTATTTGAATCTCATCATCCTCCTTGGATTTCCCATGTTCACCTAGATTTTTTTAATAACATGCCTTCAAAAGGCCTTAAAAATGCCTTTACAAGATAAAAATTGACCTATAGAACCTTACACATCCTCTCTACGGTGTCAAAACACATCACAAATTATTTTCCTAAATTTCTTTATCCTTTTATCAATACCCCAAGCCGTGCTTGCACTATGTCTTAAAATTAAGACTAGTTGATCTTGTTTCAACCCATGTTTCATTTGACCTATCATATTTGTCATCATGAAGACATTTATACACCTTTAAGATACCTCTTAATACATGTGGGAAAACTTTGGAGTTAACACATAAAACCTAGATGTTTTCCTTTCAACAAAGAACTTGTGTATGCACCATGAAACCTCAAAGCATCACACTATGTCACTTCATACACACCATATGAGGTCGAAGAAGGGAACTAAAAATAAACCTTCATACCATTGGATGATTTACACCTCACTAAAAATATTTTCTATCAATGCTAAATTACATCAATGCCAACATCAATGAGACTATGTTCAACACCTTCAACTATTTATTTTGTTGAAAAATAGTAGTGATTTTGAACATTTTCATAAAATTACATTTTTTCAAATTTGAGACCACCAAGATACATAGGAAAGAATGGTGAATTTTTACCTTAGGTTCATCATGATATAGTCTTGTATGGTTTCAAACTAGATTCATATGATCTTAAATTTTTCATCAAAACTTGAGCCAACACATGAAAAAGTGACACACACACACACACACACACACACACACAACACACACACACACACACACACACACACACACACACACACACACACACACACACACACACACACACACACACACACACACACACACACACACACACACACACACACATATGTATGTATGTATGTATTTTCACCTTATTTGTAATTTGAAAAGGTTTGCTTCACCATAAATGATCTAATACATATTTTAAATTTTATATAGATACCCTTATTACACTAGGTCTATATGAGGGTGGTTGGGATGTATTGGATAGGGCTAATTTATGACATGTTTCCATTTTGGGAGATTTCCCCCAACTATGCACTTTATCAATGTATTATGTAAGCATCGCAACACCAACACAAGTATTACATGTTTTGGCTCCCATAGGGGAGATGAATGTGTAATTAGAGGATGTATATCATATTATAAGTCTACTAATATTAGGAGAGAGGGTAGATTTATTACAAGTAGATGTGTCATAACATATGTACATGGCATGAAAAATTTGGTTGGGTATAAATGGCCCCTTAGAAATTTGACTATCTACCTAAGTTCCATTATGACAACTAGGGTTCCACAATTTTGGAATTTTATTACAATGTTTGTAGCATGTTTTGTCTTATTATATGGAAGTGGGGTGTCCATATCATATAGGTTGTGGTAGATATGTCAGTCGATAGAGGATGAAAATGCCAAATATGTTTGGCGATGGTGTATGTTATCCCACTTATACAAGGATTTGTACATGCTTAATTTAGAGAGCCACAAAAGGTGCTGTATAACCAATGAATTTATTATAAATATGGGCCTATAAGTATATTATTTAAGTGTGGTTAATTAGAGGTCTTAGGTCTGAATAGGACCATCCAAATATATTTTTATCATGATGGTTGATATGTAGGAGGGGATTCTAGACACTACATCATACCGATATATATTAGATAGGTTAAACCCTACTGGAATTATATATAAACCTTATAGAGAGTTTTAGGGATGAGTACAGGATATAGTATATATTTGGTTAGTGTAAATGATGATGTGGTTCAATAATCAACAACCCAAATCAGGGGATCTTTATTATTGTGAGAATGTGATGTATCAGTTTGGATTACTACAGATGTCCCTCTAACACCATATGTGTGGAGGATATTGACTTATGAAACTTTGAGAGATTAATTTAAATACTAAAAAAACTAGATGATCCATTTCTCCCATTTTATTACAAGGTTGAACTGTTTGATTTTGAATGTACCACATCTACATAAAGTGGTGGAAAAAATATGATGGGTTGTATTGTTTCTTGTGATCATAGGTGACCTTATATGTGGAGAAATAATTGTAGGAGGATATATAGAAGATATTCCCCACAGATGATGTAGTAACCACATCTATTTTTTAATAAGTATTGTGTGATCTTGGATGTAGTAACTTGGATCAATGTAACATATTTAAAAAGTATTGATTGAGGTATGTACAATAAATATAAGTGTTGTGTGTGTAGGAAATGTGTATTAGATAATGATTGTATATGTATATTGGCATGTAAAATTTTTAAGCATTTTACTTGACAACCCTATTAGATTTTTTGAATCTTTTATGTCAAACTTATCAAATATAGTCAAAATTTCCATTATTAAAAATTATCTCTTTTCAAAACCAAATTTTTAGAAAGGATTCGAGAGCCTCAGATCATTTTAGGATTCTATATTGTAGTCAATGGAAATTTCCAAGATATTTATCAATGAAATTATTATTTAGGAGAGATTCTATGATCTTTGGGGTGGTTGTGGGAAGGCTTAGGAAATTTTTGAAGAAAATGAGTATGTGGACATCATAAAAGGGTTAAATTATAGAAAAGGTTCTAGGATCCTCAAATGGTGTTGAGAAATAAAATCATATTCATATTAAATATTAGAGATTCTAATACATTATGGAATATGTAAGAAAAAGTTCAACGAACATTAAAAAGTGGAAAACTTTGTAACAACGATGCATGATGATCCTTATGGGAAATGAAACTTGCACTAAATGTTTAAAGCATATTAGGAAGAATTAGGAGCCTAAAAAAGGAAAAATTTGAATCAAATTGAATCTCCCTTCATTTCCCAAGTGATAGTTCAACTCACACTTGCCCCAAGGTGTTGCAAAAATTCATCTCACTACTTTGCCTTCATAGGGAAAAGAGTAAGTTGACCTAAGATTAGAAATGAAAGAATATTCATCTCTTGAAAGTGGTTGTAATGGATTATATCGGTGATTTGAAGTTAAAATGATATAATATATTCCTATGTTACTAAAATTACTTTTCTCAGGATGATAAAATTATTTTATTGTTCTATTACTTAATTAAGGTGGTGTCATCACTTAAGTGAGTGTGCCCTTCTCCTAGTGGATACACATTTTTAAGTCCCATAAATCATGTCACTAATGTTCCAAAGCATCCCCCTTTCTCCTCATGTACACCTCTCCCATTGGTGGAGGTAGAAAAGTTAAGTGAAATGTAAAACATAATGTATGAATCTGCTTAAAACCTCGTCAAGCACACCCTTTTCCAATTAGTTCCACATTTTTACCTTAAACATACATTCTTACACACCCATAGTCTTGAAAAATCATGTTTTTGTACCCATTGGTCCTCCATTGACATTTTTCCACCACCTTACTCCCTCCTTAAATTTGCAATTGTATTTCAAATCCCCCTTCCCTTCATTTTGATTTAAAAGCCACAAAAGGGTGTTTATAACTCCATAATACAAAAAAATAGATCACGACCTTTCCTAGATTCCATTTAAACCATATCCAATTCCATATCTTTTCTAGAAACAAGATATGATTGTTCTCATTGATCTCTTGGGTGAAATCACACCAAAATTTTCCTAGAGCATCCTCTTGAAAACAAATTCCTAATGATCCATTTCTTGTGAGTTTCCATAACCAAAATTAATCTATCTCAACAACTAGGATTTTTGATCCATTTCCCTTATATTTCCTAGAAAAATTCTAAATTTTTTTTCACCTTTAGATATTTAAGGACTCCTTTCACCACAATCCCTTCCTCTCAGAATTTTGAGTATTGAAAGTTGCAAATTTGAGTTTTCCAACAAGCCTATCGCTACCGAAATTCAGTAATTCCATTATATTTTATAAGAAAATTGTCAAAATTTAATTTTTCATCTCCTAAGGTCTTAAAATTCCTTTCCCCATAATACCTTCCTCTCAAATTTAAAAGAATAAAAATGAAAATCAAGTGTTCTAGCTATGAGAATATCTCTACCGTGACTTATGAGTTTTGAGAAATTGGGTATAAAAATGTTGAACATATTGATTTTAGTGACCTAAAGAAAATATGGAAGAAATACCCCAAATTCCCATGGCTGATCTCATTTTCCAAAGTAGTCTCTACCAAGATGTCATTTTTATTATTTCATTTCAAATAACTAAGTTAGTTATCACTTGTATGAGACAACATGAACTTTACACCCAAACAAGAACAAATGATACCGGAAAGACCATTTTCATCTTGATTCCCAAGGGGATATCATAGTGTCTCAAAGTATTCCTCATACCGAATATGTAGTATTTCTAACAAAGGATTAATCATTTGATACATGATAAATCAAGGACTTCAGGTTGCAAGGAATGATAATTAGAAAATGTATGAAGGCCTCTAAGAAACTATTGAAACATAAAGATTAGGTGGTTTGGCCAACCCTTAATGTATATGGGTTCATCACTAATATATAGGTTAATATTTAATAAAATGAAATATTTCTATTTCTATTATTAAATATGCTAACCTAGTTATATAATTTAGGTTAAATATTTAATATCATAAAATGATTATATTTCTAATATAAATTATTATAAACCTAGATGTATGTGTCAACCATTTTAGGTTGAAAATGTGGGTCGAGAGACATACCGATCACCTTATATAAAAGGAATCTAGGTCCTCATTTGATATATTTGAGAAATATATCAAAGGTGTGAAAATCAAGTGATTTGGTTTTACCCTTGGTAAATAGGGTTTCAAAGGACGAGGTGATCTTCTTGGATGTAAAATAAGTTCTCTCGAAGTAAAAGGTTATTCTCAAATTGGTTTTTACCCTATTGGGGTTTTCCATTATAAATATTGTGTCACCTATGTTATTTAATTCTTGTAATTATTTCTTTATTTACTTATGTTATGATGTAATCTTTATTTAAATATTTATTGTAACATTATATGTAAGTTGATTAAATCCTTATTTTTTAGAATCCTCAAATTCTAACAAAAAATTTATCACCTTCCAAAGTCATTATCTTGCTCTGATTTCAAGGGAGAAATTTTAGATAATATGGTGTTATTAAATTGACTCATGGTCGAAACAAGTACCAAGTATTTTATTCCTTGGATCGCTCAATACATATGGCTCATCATTGAAAGTAACTATAATATTGTCTAGAGCTTGATGATCAGTGAAAAACTCCATCACTAATTGATTCATCTATAATTCACAAGTATATTCATAATTACATCCTACTTGGTATATTCTATTTACATTATACAAAGTTGGCATATACTTGTGCCTTCTGTAATCCTTCCTCCAAATGCTCCAAAGTGTATCAAATTCCTCCATAGATCACTCATAGGGATAAACCAAACCAATATTCAAAGGTTGTGATTCCTTTACAATATTCATATGGAATATTTTTCATCTAGTACAAAACTTTCTCCTATATCCGGGTTGGTTGTTTTGATGATGCCCCAATGAGCCTACCTAGATACCTAAGTGATAAGATTGTGCTCATTGAATTTTATCAAAAATTAAATGTGGTACACATAGAGTGAAAAGTGAAGAAGATCAAGGGGATTTCTTTCCCCATCATCCTTAGTATTTACTCTTGTAAAAATTCAAATGATTCAGAAAGTATTAAGGAGTGTCTTGCCTCATTTAATCATCATTATTACATTGATCAATAGGTATTTGATGTCAAACAACACATTGAGCCAAAATTTATCATAAGGTTCTCATATTACCATCAACCCCACATTGAATATTATTGGGATGATTGTGAATATTAGATAAAGGTAAGACAATGATATTTAATGAGAATGACTATCTCAAAGTTAAAGCATTTCAATATAGATGGGTACTTTGAGGATGTTCATGATGATGCAAGTATTATGTATGAACCTGGATATTTTGAATTCATATCTCAAAATCCCATTCCAAATATGAATTGGTTAATGGTGTAACCAACTAATATTATATATAGAACCTTTTGGTTATCTCAAGATCTTAAGCTTCGTTTTAAAAAAAAATAGATAGAGTGAACTAACGAGAGGTTGTAGCCAACAATATCTTCCCTAGGGTAATAAAATTTGAAAAATAATAAATAATATATACATCAATATCCTCTGGGCCTTTGATGTAGAAGAAAATAATAATATTTCTAATGTCTCCCATCACACGCATATTGAACCTCAAGATGAAATTCATAACAAAAATCTCTCCGCTAGGAAAGTAAGATGCAAAAATCACCAAATCCTGGTGAGTTTAGAATTTCACTTGAGAGAATCCAAAAAACTTATCCCACACCTCCTTTATACTCTTAATCCAGTGGTGGATGTGATTCCTCCTCATCTCTAGGTCATTCCATAGCTAGTTTAACTTCATGGGAGGTGTTAAATTCTTGTTCTTCCCTCTTTGTGGGAGAGTAATCTCATGGGTTCAAGAATTTATCAATGATTTTCAAAAGATAGTAGAAAGAGAAAAAGTTTTAGATGTGTAAATTACCCTTGATATTTTATAATTCATTCCCACTCAAATGAAGGTCATTACCACCTATCGTATCATGTTATATTCTATCGAGACTTAGTTTGTGGAAGTGGTTAATCTAAGGGTCAATAAAGATGAGTCTAAGATGTGGATCATTGACTATGGGATGAAAAGGATCCCTATAGAGGAACTTGGTCATGAGGTGGATATCCATAATTTTACTAAGTCGGAAACTATTTTGTTAAATAGATCTAAGCATGGTAAAAATACCAAGAACATTTGGAGAAACACATTCAAGTATTTTCATCATACATTATCTCCTTTTTGGAACCTAGTGAATCTCTGTCTCCATATTCCATCATTCTACTTCAAGTAGTTGGCATTAATCACAAATTAATTAAGGAATCCCAAGAACTCATTAAAAAGAGGATTAAGCCATGACTAAGTACAAACCATCATTCACATGGGAAGAGATCTCATTCCTAATATTATTCATATGTATAAATATGCTTCCACTTCTCTCCTCAAAGTGTGTATAATGACATAGGAGATATGAAAGGAAAAGACTATTTGGGAGGGAATCATTTCAAAAGTTTAATATATGATAATCATAAAGAAATTTGAGTTAATAAGTAAGAATGTGTTAAATGAGGCATCAAAAAACATCTCATTGAGTGGGAAAATACCATTGAATCTAAGATTCACTTCCCTCATCAGGCCTTAACAAATCTTCCCAAACATGTAGAGTGGGCTCAGAAAATCATGAATGAGGAAAACAATGACTTTAAAAATTAGGCTTCCCTCCTCATGATATACATGTACTCACACATGAGTAGCTTAAAACATGTCTCTAAGACATTATTTAAAACGTTGTCTCAATATCTCATCCACTTGATGTAGATTCTTATGGTAATTTGGCTAAGATTCAAGCCACCATTTAAAATTCTACCAAAGAGAATCCATTGGTGGCACTCAAAATTATTTGTTCAGTTACTTGTGCCACTTTTCAATCCCTAAGATGGAATAAGTTCATAAAGTAGTTTCAGTGTTTCATCATGCCATCAACGGATATCCTCTCCGTGCTTAAAAATTCTTATTGTTCCCTTATTCATCTCACAAGTCTTATCGATCTACGAAGTAGTCACATTTGTAAAATCTATATATTGGGATGCCCTCTCTATTCATAAAAGATTATTTTTTTATCCTCTTATAGTAATCTAGATTTCTTCTAGTTCTTTCCTAATCTATTGTTCGATTTCTCAACTCCTCTAATAGAGTAATGCAATCTCATAAAATCAAGGAAATATTGAATATTTTAAGGACTATAATGTAGTTAATTTTTTTTTCATATTTATTTTCTTATTGGTGTCTTCTCATTGAATCTATAAATAATTCAAGTTTTCTAGTTAGTAAAATCAGCATTCTATTTATTACCCAATACCTCCTCTGCATTTCTCTTCTCCTACTCATACCTCACACTCCTTTTTCTCCATACACTATTTCCATAGTTTTAGTGGAGTGTTCCTATGTGATCCCTAATATTTTCCACTCGAGAATATAATTAGTGTACATTTTTTCTTGCGTTCAATAATTAGGAGCCTCACCATTCCCAAGAGGGAATTAGTCCTAGAGATTTACCGGAAACCCCATATTTTGTCCTGTGGTAAAATAATTCAGAAAAATCTTTTCTCCCAATGTGGTGAAGTTGTTTCTATCATGCACCCTATACAATCCAAAAATCCTAAAAATTTAATATTCCAAAACCCACAAATTGTTTTTTCTCAAAACCTTAAAAGAGTCTTGATGCCTACCTTTACTTTTTCTAAAAATGACCATTTTTGAAGTTTTCCCATATTACAACCTATCTTCTTCTTTGGTGACACTCAGGAAGATGTTTTTTTAGATTTGATAAGTTTTCTTTGGAATTATTGAAGGAACTACCCTCACTTCTATAAAAATTCAAGAGTTTTGTATGGGGAAGAAGATTACATCAAAGCTTTGAGAAGAGTGAATCATATTGAAAGAAATCAAACTCAGCCAAGAAGATTGTAAATATGAAGATAAAAGTGAAATAAAATATTTCCTTATTTGATAAGAAATCCTATAAAATAGCATAAATAAGATACACTAGACATGATCGATAAAGTGGTCTTATTGATCCTGTGTTTCTAGAACACCAAGCTTATTTTAGACTCCCTTTGTCCAAATAAAAGAAAAATTGGGAATTCTTTCCCGAATTTAATCCTAACTTTTCTCTTGAAGACCCTCTTGAAGGACTAGTTACAATATCATTAGATATTATTCCTCTAGAAGAAGAAGATTAAATAAGAAATGGATCCACCTATACCATGCGGATAAACCACAAGACCATTGGTTGTAACTCCTCCACTTCATGAGTTTCCTAGAGGATTGAGGAAGAAATTCCCCAAGTTCAAAGGGGATGGAAAACAACACCCAAATGAAAAAATATCTACATTTATTACAACTTGCAGCACTTTGGGAGTGCAAAATGAGGATGTGTTAGTTCAATTTTTCATGGAATCGCTACAAGATTCTCTGTAAATTAGTTCTACCATTTACCTAGAAGATTAATCAATAACTAGGCACATATGAAAACTAAATTCAAACCATATGAATATGCTCATGAATTTATCTCATAATTGTATCGATTAAAGAAGGAAACAAATTAGGCTATGGGTATTTTTGTTGAAAAATTTAATAGGCTACTTTATAAAAATCTTGAAGCTACAAGGCCTACTAAAGATAATCGATTGAGGTTCTTCACGAATGCTCAATTTTCAGAAGTTAGATTCATTCCGAGAAGATCCCAACCCAAGACCCAAGAAGAGGATTTAGAACAAGAGGTATATGTAGAATATGATTTGATCATGTTGGGAAAAATTATGAAACTGTTAAAATAAAGATAAAGGTCATAGTTCTAGTTTGGGAACTACAAACCTTTATTGTAAAACTAGCTACTGGCTTAGATTCTCTCAAAAAGTAGCTCGCTCAGAGAACCCAATAAAAATATGCACTAAGGAAGAAATTTTAGAGTGTTTTCATGGATTAGTTAAAAATTCAAGTCACGGGAAAAATATCATGTTTGGGTCCTTGTTCTATTGGGAATTATGATTGTGAAATAGTGCTATGATTCAATAATAAACCAAATCATGGAAAATAAAGATTTATACAATTCCCCAAAATTTACAGAAGTGGAATTATAAACAAGAACAATCCAAATCACAACAAAGTATAGAAACATAACACAACATGTACCATGGTTCACCTAATGCGGGCTCCATCAACTAAAGATAAGAGATCTATATATATAATAAAAAAGAGTACAAACAAAATGTTCATACAAGAGTATAATGCATCTTTCCAAGAGTATATCCTCCTACGAGATATCTCAATGAATCTACATGAGTACACTATAATTGTTCCTCCAAACACAACCAGATCTCACATACCATGAACTACTACATCTCCCACTTTGTGTAAACAATATTTTTGTGACTCAGAAAATAAGACCTCTCACAAGGTTCTACCAATGTGCAACCATATCTATGCACCGGGGAATTAAGTCTCTCCTCCATCTCACTTCATCAACATGTGCATACAATAAGACTTCCTCTACAATATCTAGATGCTATTTATACCCACAAGCTCTTTCCCAAGCTAAAATACTAGATCTACAATGGACCAACAATATAACACGATCTCATGGATGTACAATACAAGATATCACAATAAACTATGGATCTACAAGATGAAAGACTATTTTCTTTACATACTATGCAAGCCATTATATTGAGACAAGACAATACAAAGGAAATACAATAGAATACATCACACTCTTCTCACCATTAATATGTACCTTTTATTTTCTTTTCTAACTTCTCTCCATTGAAGCTCTATCTTCATGCAAAAAAATTTCTTCCTTTTCTTCTTCTTCATATTCAACCGAGGATTAACATTATTCCTCTATTGTTATCTTCTAAATGTATTTTTATAGCTTATATAATCTTATTAAAACTTAGGTAACCTTAGCTATGCATTTAAAACCATCAAGTCACTTTTAAAACCAACCATCGATCGAATTCCCCATCTAAACTAAAAACATAAATGCACAGTAACCGGTGTCGGTTGCCCCTAACCAATGTCGATTCCTAGTTGCTGACCGGTGTTGGTTCCCTACCCGATGTTGGTTCCTCCTAGGTGACCGATGCGGTTCGACCAATGTCGGTTACTTATGTAAACTTGCAAATAATTTTGTTCTTAAAATCATTAGACTAAAATATTATGGCTTTCAATAATTCATTTTCACTTTGGAAAGGTAAGTTGTAATCTGGCTTTAAGAGTTGTAGCATACTTATTCCTATTTCTGACTCATCCTTGGATCAATTTCAGTGATCCAAGGAATGTTTTAAATCTTCTTCATAGACTGAATGGTAAATTGACATTCAGTAGTTTGAGGGACATAGTGGATTGAACTTTGTATGTTACAAATTCTTTGGTCTTATGTGAACGTGTTTTTGTTTAGTTGTATGTTTGTGCTTGGGTATTTGGTGATTGATCTTGGTAGGACATTACGAACGTAAAAAAAATTCAATTTATTTCATGATAGAGGAGGAATTCAGAGTCAAAAAATAGAAAGATTATCCTAACAATATCCTAAGATAGGTAAGAACACATATGTTCTAGCTACATCTACTTATTTGGATTTCATTCTAATCTAAGCCTCTTATTCTATTTTGTTGGGTTGGCATCCTAACCTAAGCTTTGTGCTAAATGAATATGGGAGAGATTACTAAAGTAATGCTAGGCTATTTTAACTAATACCTAATACTAAATGGTTATGAATTTAATCTAACCTAAGGTGGGAATTACTATTGATAATGTTTTAAGACCTAAGGTGGTTATTGCTAGACTAACCTAAGTTTTATGGGATCCATCCTAAACTATTGAAAGGGAACCTAAGGGTCACATGTCTCTAAGGAAATGGTTCCAATGGCATTTAAGTGAGTTGATAGGGTTTAATGGATGGTGGTACTACCAATTTTGGCAGGGGCTAGTTGAATTTAGTGGAGGCATATGTGGAAGCTCCACTAAAGATGGAATTGCATGTTTGGATGGAATTGTCATTCACCAATTTTAGGAGGCGGTGGAAAGGAAAGATAAGCAGGAAATTTGGAATTAATGGCATTGATGGACCTTGGTTTTTGTGTGCAAACCATCTTGGAAACTTGGAAGGTGGGTTTGTGGGAGGTTGTTTGGTTTTGCATGCATTGTGGATTTTTCTCTACATGGAGCTATCTGGTTCTTGAACCAGCAGTTTGACCTTCACTTCAAAGATATTTTTGGTTTCTATGGTCTATTTTTGATTGAAGGAAAGTATATGAGGCATAGGAAGAAAATATGTTTGATTGTTGATCTTTCGTGGAGGAGAAAAAGAGTTGGAAGCTCGGCTAGAAGTATCCTTCGATTTGGTAGAAGAAATATAGCATGATAGGCTCTACCCATTAAGATTTCATACTTTCTTCTAAATGATTCATTAGAATAACTCTACTCTTATGCTTATTAATATTTGCATGATTTTCTAGTTGATTACTTGCATGCTTTTATGAATCTCTGTGATTTTTGGATATGAATCCATGGCTTAAATAATGTTGTTTTGGAAACTCTTCTCTCTGTGCAAGTTCAATGATGTCATGCATGTGAAGCTTGTATGTGAAACTTGTTTTTGTAGCTTTATTTTCATTCTGGAACTTGCATTCGAGGTTTTGTGTTTTGAACAGGCCTTCATTACAATATAGGGTTTTGAACTTTATGGGAACCTTGAGTTCATTTGATCTTGTATTAGGGATTCATGTTTTGATATAAACTTGTGTTGGAGATCATCGTGTTGTTCTGAACCGGTGTTTGGAAACTTATGCTAAAGTGTTGAACTGTTTTGAAGTTCGTATTTGGCACTGTACTAATATTTTATTACTTGTGAAGTTTTGAACTTTTGTGTGAAGCTCATTTTGAAACTGTACTCATTTTTGGTACTTGAGTGTTAAGAAATTTTAATTGAATTGATAATTTGATTTTGTTGCGTATTTTGTGTTGGGTTTTACTTGTATTAAAATTTTAAATCTTATAATTATTTTATTGAGCAACTTACTCACAAGAAAATTGGGAGATAGTTTGACTGAGTTGTTTGGTAATCTCTTCGAGATTTTGAATTAGAAATGTCTTGTTTAAATGAATGTGGTACTTCTATTTTTAAGATTGTATCGTCTTCTCTGAGATGGTAATGGCGTGAAATTTGGGGGTGTTATTTTCCCCTGTTTTGAGGAAACCCACATTCTGGGTTGACTATTTTGTTTGAAGCAATGTCTCCTCTACCACATTTATGAGGTTGTGAAAGTTTGGTTTTGGATTTTGTTTCAGTTGCATTGGAGGTAAGAATGGGACATCTTTTGACTTAAATTTTTGGGTTTTTTCTCTCTCTCTTAGATCATTTAAAATAAGTTTTGGGTCTCATTGAAAGGTTGAGTTATTACCCTTATATATTGAATTTATAAGGGAAGGATTAATTTCTCCATTCATTTGTTTTGTGTATAGTTCTTTTGAATCACCACGAACTACTTACTCTTCATATTAAGTTGTTTAAGCATTTTAAGAGACTTGATTCTTGAGTTCATGGATAACTTATGAATGTGTTAGCTTACTGTTTCAGGATTCTATTCTTATTGGATACAGTGAATGAGTTCTTGGGTTTCTTTTAAAGAGAGAGGAAATATATATTCTCTTGGGATCAGTATGTTATTTTGGGACTGTAATGTGTTTTTCATTCTGAATTGAATTGAAATAGGAAATTCATTTGTTAAGTTTAATGAAATGATTAATTATATGGACCTTTCCTAATAGAGATCCCTTTTCTCTGTCATTTGGATAAGTTCATTTATTGAACTCCTCTGCACTTGATTCTCTTATGAGATGGTGATTTCTTTATGGTTTGTTGGTCTACTTTGTTTGAATCATTTGTTGTAATGATGTAGAAAGATAGTAGCTAAGTTGGTTCTACTGATAAGTGAATGCATACTTGTTTGATTGACTATTGTTGACTAAGCCTTGCTTTATTTGGATGGATAGGAGTAGGTTTTGTCTCTTGTACTCTATCTTTTTGGGTGAACTCGAGTAGAGATTAACTCCTGTATGGGACTACTTTGATTTGTGAACATTGGTTTTAGATATTTGAATGATAACTTATAACATGCAAAAGTAGAATTAGATTTGTAGTTAGACTATTTTGATTCTCTATACCTTCTTGGATTGATATGGAATTTTTTTAGATGTATATCTTAAATGTTGAATTTATAAGATTGTTATCCCTAAAAGGAAATAGTTAATTCATGTTATGAACCTGATCTATTTTTTGGATGTTTTGAGTTTGGGTATGGTACATAATGGTTCTTCTTATTCTTTTCTTAAGATTTAGATGAATCATCCTAAAATGAACCATGTTGTAAACACTTCTTTTGTCTTATAGAAAAGATAAATGTTGTATTCTATTAGGATAGAATTATGAAATAATGGGATGGTAAGATCTATTGTTTGTTTAAAAGTAATTGATAGGATCAATTAAACTTTAATTTTTAAGAAGATGTTGTGGATTATATTATGCTCTTCTCTTAAAAGTGGATCTAGATTTATTATTGTACTTATTTTCTAGTTGGTATCACTTATGCTTATTGTATGATATATTAATTGTCTCATTAAAGAAGAGTTGTTTTAATGAAACAATTAGTGGAATGCACTTTTTTTAATGCTTAGTGCTTATCATGCTTAGTTCATTGAATTGACCCATCATTACTAGAAATTTTTGTAGATGGACATCGTAAGTGATAAAAGAAGGCAAAAACTTATATGATGCATTGGCTGATATAAGTCTGATTCTTTGTAAAGAATTTTGATTCATTCTTTAGTTGTATTGAAAAAGAAAAGTTGTATACTTTTAGAATGAAGGTTGTTGTTATGCAGTACACCTAAAGTGCATAGTCTTGTAAATATATAAGTTTATAATGAGGAATTGCGAGTTGAGATTTACTTGCATTGGTTGTGTAAATTATCTCATACTTTTATAAAGGAGATGGAAGTTCTATCTTGTTGATATTCTTCGTATTATTTATATGTTTATCTAGTTATCCTTTGATAAGATGGATAAAGGGAGTTAGTTCAATTTCCCCTATAAGATGCAGCTTGTAAAGTTGCATAAGATGATGTTTATTATCTAAACAATTTAACATAGTAATGTGATGTGTAATGAACATGCAGTATGAACTATAGAAATGTGAAGGATAAACCCTAACACTTAATCATTTAGAGGAAGACTCTTCCTCTCTTAAATGAATGTAAACCAAAAAGGATTGGAGATATGATTGTAAATCATAGGACTTCATTTTGTATGAAGTCTACTTTAGTTGGACCTATGTGGTTGCTACACCTTCTTGAATGGTTAAGTTACATTTAATGGAACTTATGATGTTGCTGACCTGTCCTTTGGATATCTGTTGTTAAGCCAAGTAAAAAACATTAAAAGCAATCATGAGTTAAGGAAGTTCTTTAATGACTTAATTTGATTCAAGTATACAAGAACTTATGGAGTGTTGGATTAGGGTTTAGTAGGGTTGTTGTAATGGTGTAATAATCCAAATTAATAATTTATTAATAACCTCCTTGGGGTATGTACATCTTGATGAGGTATTTTTGTAGGATGTTGGCACACACCAACTGAAGGACTGTACCTTCGAGAAGACAAGGGTCTTCTCGAGGATACCACGTTGTAGTTGACATGTGGCAACACCCTTCTACATTGATCATCTAGATCTACACACAAATAAGGACTTGAACTTAGTTTCTCTCTAGGTCAAGTTAGTGGCATGTTTAGGATAAGTAGTAGCTTTCAATGGCTTAGGGTACCTTGGCACATCCGGTTGACTTAGGTCAACTAGTGTGCCCATATACCCTAAGACATTTTGAGCATCTTCCTATAATAAATTATGTTTCTAACCAGAGCTAGGGTTAAACCTTGGACAAGTGGACTGATGGTAGTCAGTAAAGACCATTCTAGATAACAAAGGAGTGAGGTGAAGGACATATTTTGAAATGACGAGTATGTCATCTAGGAATAGTGACATAAACAATATGTTGAAAATATTTGGCCAAAGTATCGCAAGTTGTTGGTTGCATTGTCCTATGTCACCTAGTTTAAAGCAACGTGATGTCAGATGAATATTGGTAACAAATATTAGATAGGTTCTTTAAATAGATCAATTAGTACCTAGAATAGGTAGGAAAACCAAGTATATGATAAGTATTCAATACTTAAGATAACATAAATAGATGGTAGATTGGGAGTTATGAAATGAAGTAGATGGTTGATCACCGAGTCATTTACAATTTATATGGTTAATATTTTATGAGATTGATTGGCATGGAATGTGTGTTCTAAAATATTTTATTTAGAACAGATAACATTATGTAAAAAAAATTAAAAATTCCTTATTTCTAAAGTCTTAAAATGGGAATGTTACATCTTGGTATCGTAAGAGTGAAGGTTGTAGCTCTTGGACCTACTTGTGTCCATAATATGATGAAAATTAAATTTTCTTGTAAAATAAAATGGTTAGAATAAGAGGAAATGTTGAAATAATCCTTTCCCTAGGAAGGAAAGTAACTTCCTAGAAACTCAATGAGATCCTTTTTCCCTTTTGGACATAAGAGATCATTTTGGATGTACTTGAACAACAAGTAATAAATGAGGAGGAAGAAGATGTTGACAACAATAATCAGCCACCTCTTGGGGACAATGCCAATGTAGGTGTTGATAATAACAATGTGAACATACCTATTCAACCCGAGAACAAAAAGGCTATCAAATATTTGATTTTTGAACTCACTAATGATATAAAAAGGATAAGTCACCCAAGTTTGATGGCACCACATTATGAGATGGGGCTAAGAATGGACTCAGCAAAATGGATAAATACTTTATAATAAGGAATTTATCGGAAGAAACAAAGGTGATATGGTGAGCATAATAGCTTTCCCATGAGGCATCTTCATAGTGGGACTAGCCATAAGGTTGAGTTAAAATATTGATGAAACTAATATCACATGGGATCAATTTAATGGATACTTTAGGAAACATTGGCTATCGAAACTTTACTATGATTTGAAATGACTGAATTCCAGAACCTACCTCAAGGAAAACTATAAGCGAGTATTGGGAGTTGTTTACAAAACTCCTTAAGTATGTACCTGTTATCCAAAATAAACCCCTTGCTCATTTTTGGCTAACTCCCCTTCATTTCTTCCTCCCTTGTGCCTGAGTCAAGGTTTTTTCACTTTATAGGCACTCCATGGAAGTTTTCTGGAAATGTTTTCATTGGTTAGAAATCCTAAGCTTTCAAAAAAGTTAAAATTTTGCCTTAACTCCTTTTTATTTTTCAACAAAAATGGCTCATAAGGAGGAGTTTGGGAGGAAGAAATTTTCCCATGGGTCCTCCTCCAATAATGAACATGCCACATTAAGCGGTGGAATGGAAAAGTTTGGTAAACTTGAAAATTTTGCCAATATTGGCAAAGTGCACAAAAGGAAATTTCTTTGGAAAAAATGCCGAAACAATATCAAGAGCGGCCACGTGTCCTCGATCAATTGAAGTCTATAGGAAAGATGGATTCGAGGGCGGGAGAAATTTGGAAATTTTTCCAATTTTGAGCTAAAAAGGAATATCTTGGCTACGAAGGCCTATTATGAAGCTATCAAAATATTCCATGTACCTTAGAGTGTCGGGAGGTCAAATCCCTTTGAAAGAGGAAAATAATTGAATGGAATCATCAACACACGAAAATGGCATGTCGTATTATAAGGTGCCACGTGTTCAAAAACATGCCACGCCAATAGAAGTTTTAAGGAAAAGTTATTAGGTTGACCTATAAAGATTTTTTCATTTAGGTTTACACCAATTAGAACATTCCATTGTCCCATTAAATCAAAAGTAAAAAGTGATGGAAAATGTTGCGGAAACATGGATGAAAAGAAGATGACATGTGGCATCGAGTTTATAAATGAAACTTTTTGATAATTTTCAAATACCAAAAAGGTGTAAAAAGGTAAAAAACTTAATGGAAGGCCCACATCTAATCAAGACATGCCTCATGGCATCGAAACTTGTGGGGTAGAGATTTTTGTGGAAATTTTCCCAAAGTCAAAAAGAGGAAAATTTCAAATTTTATGATCAATTTTGCCCTAGTTTTCCCTAAATCTTAGGAGAAGGGCATAAATTTTGTAGATCTCATATTTTGCATAACATTTGGTGTCATTTTGGAAAAACAGGTGAAATTATCTACACAATGGATGGATCAATTTTGTGTTTTGATGGGGTTTGGAGAGAGAAAATAAAAAAAAACCTCTTACATGAGAAGGAGAATAGAACTAACATTTCAACTACCATTTTTAATGAAGTATGGCTCGCATTCTCTATATGGGAAAAAACATTTGGGGGAAAATTTTGAGGGTACCAACAATGTTTTAATGCAATTTGGTTGGTGGTTAAAGCATCCTTTTGCTTTCCCACGGTTAATCCTTAAATGGGCTTAATTTTCATTGTTAAAAAGTTTTGGCTCATTTGTAAAGGTTGTTGTTCATCATTTCTACTCTTCCTCCTTATTTTCGAGGGTTGAAAATGGAGTTCAAACCTCCTTCCCCTACTATGTAATGGTGTTTTTTTCCTTTTACCATTAAAATGATGTTTTGTCGAAAAGGAGCAATTATAAAATGTGGAAATGGTGCATCTATCCACCCTTGCTCATTTTTTTTGCTTGTTTTCTTCTCCTAGAACACTTAGATTGAGGTATTTGTGCATGTTTGAATGTTCATTGAGGATAGAGTTTGTGTTCATGGATTTTTGGGAAATTTTCTATGTGAAATCTATCCTTGGACATGTGGTATATGTCCAGATAATCCCATTGCTCACCTCTTCTTGTTCCATATAGTTTTTATAAATGTTCAAGAAATAACTTCTCTGATCAAAATGTACTAAACCACTTTTAGTGAAAAGGATAATTCCATTATTTTTCCACATTTTCTCTCTCTGCCTGTCTGAAATTGGAAGTTAGATTAGGATTAGGTTAGATTAAATTTATATGAAACTAATATCTTTAAGAGTATTTTAGAAGAGGAACCAACCTTCTCGGAGATCTTTCCCCATTTGCAAAGGTCCCACACTTTTGGAAAGATCAACAACTTGTGCATTGAAGAAAATGACTAATGAGTTTCAAGCAAAGAAAATTAGATCCATAAGTCATTTGGGGGTGTTGTGAATCTAACTAATAGTACCTTAGTACCTTGATCAAAAAGTTTAGGATATGGAAATTCATCATGGGATTGAATCCTTGTTATAGGAGGAGAGGTGGATGTTCACAGCCAAACCACTATGGAAGGGTTGTAGAAAAGGCCATTAGGTAGGAAAAACAATTAAAGGAAATTTTACTCATAAGGAGGATGTAAAGAAGAAAATTCCCAACTCCTATTCATCATCTCTTGCACCTTAAGAAAGGACCATGGAATAAATTTGAAATGAAAAGTAAGTTATCAACGATACTAATAAGAAAGCAAAACAAATAAGTTTGATTAGAAATACATAGAACAACTTTGTCAAGAACAATAATAAAAAAAAAGACCTATGGGGTTAAAATGATAACTCTAGGGATGGCAATAAACTCGAGCCTAGGAAGGGACTGTAGGAGGCTGTTATAATATGGCAAAGATCATTATGCAAATCAATGCCCTTTGAAAAATGATCATCATAATCAAAACACAAGATACATGCTGAGTTTAGTTTTATCTTTGAAGGTGAGAAATAGGCCATGCCCATAGAAGTTCCAAGTAAGTTATTTGGTTTACCTATAACTATTCTTTTTGATACTAGAGCTACTGAATGTTTTATTTCTAGTAAATTAGCATCAAAACTAAAAAGAAAAGCTAGAAACATGGATAAAACATGGACTATATAGTATGGAAACAATGTTGTTCATATAATTAGTATGTGTCTTTTTGGAGCAGTCCTTGATTTACCTAACTTTTCCACTAAAGTTTATCTTTATGTTGCACCTTTGGGGTCTTATGATGTAATCATAGGTGTTAATTGGTTAGCAAAACATAAGGCTAAAGTGGACTATTTTGAAAAACACATTAGTTGTTTAGACAACCTATAGAAAATAAAAGAGATTCAAGGTGTGAAACGTGAGATTTCTATTAGAAAACTATTAGCTATGTAACTTAAAAGGGCCAAAAATAAAGGTTGTACCTTATATGCAGTGAAAATTATAGAAAAAACTGAAGAAAACAACGATGTCATGGAACGATATCTACTATTACGAGACTTCAGTGATGTATTTCCAGAAGAATTTCCAAGTCTTCCACCCAAAAGGGAGTATGATTTCACAATAAAGATCAAGCACTAGAATCGGAACCGATTTCTAAAGCACCATACCGAATGACTACTATAGATAATTAGTAGAGCTTAAGGCTCAATTTAAGAATTTTTTCTAAAGGTTTGATTAGACCAAGTGTTTCACCTTGGGAGTACCTATAATTTTTGTGAAAAGAAGGAAGAAACACTTAGATTGTGCATTGATTACGAGAATGTTAAACAAAGCAACAATCAAGAATAGATACCCACTCCTAGGATTGATGATTTATTTGATAAAATGCATGGAGCATCGGTATATTCTAAGATAGATCTTGATCTAGATATCATCAATTGTGGATTAAGGATGAAGACATTCATAAAACAACTTTCAAGAACAAGGTATGGACATTATGAGTTCACATTTTACCTTTTGGATTAACAAATGCACTGCAACATTTATGAATTTAATGAATAATATCTTTCAAGAATACTTGGACAAATTTGTGCTCGTATTCTTGGATGACATTCTCATATATTCTAAAAGTTTAGAGGAACACCATGAGAATTTGAAGATAGTTTTGGAAATATTAAGAAAGAGATGGTTATTTGGTAAGTTGTCTAAATGTTCTTTCTATGACATAGAAGTACACTATTTGGGACATGTAATAAGTAAGAATGGAATTTTGTAGATCCTTCAAAAATTGTAGCTATAACTGAGTGGCCTACACTAAAGAATGTACATGAAGTTAGAAGCTTCATGGGACTTGTTAGCTACTATAGAAAATTTGTAAAAGATTTCTCTAAGGTGGTTGCACCAATAACTTCTTTATAGAAGAAGGATAAAAAGTTTGTTTGGAATGAGAAATGTGAAATTGCATTCAAAACTTTGAAGGAACAGTTAACTTCAGCACCTATTCTAGTAGTACCAGATCCTAATGGAGATTTTATGGTGGTAACTGATGCATCTGGTGAAGGTCTAGGAGGTATTTTGTTACAAAATGATCATGTCATAGCTTACGAAAGTAGAAAACTAAAGTTACATGAGTTGAATTATGCTCCACATGATTTAGAGCTTGTTGCCATTGTTCATGCACTACAAGTTTGGAGGCATTACCTACTTGGTAAACCTTTTGAATTGAAAACTGATCATCTTGGATTGAATTATATCTTCACTCAGCCAAATCTTAATGCAAGACAACAAAGGTGGTTAGAGTTTTTGTCTCAATATGATTTTGACATCAGTTATATAAAGGGTAAAGAAAATAGAGTGGTTGACACTCTAAGTCGTAGGAAGCACATTTATGCTCTTATAACATTGAGAACTCAATTTAAGGATGAAGTAAAAAGTGTTATGGAATCTAATTCTTACTTTCAAAAGTAAAGACAACGCTTGTTGTAGATCCGAATGATTTGAGGTATAAAGGTTTTCACTTTGATAACGAAGGAATCTTACGATTTGAAAATAGAGTATATGTACCTTTGCTAAATGATTTGAGAAAGAAATTGTTAGAATAATTTCACAATTCACCTTTTTCTAGACACCCTGGTATTACAAAGATGCTTGCTGATATAAAACAACAATATTTTATGGAAGGGAATGAAAAAGGATGTTATAGATTTTGTGACACATTTCCTTGAATGTCAACGTGTTAAAGCGGAACATATTCACCCATCCGGTTTATTGTATCCTCATAGTATACCATACAGTACAAATGGCAAGTGATAAGCATGGAATTTGTTCAAGGGCTTCCTATGTCAAGAAACAAACATGATGTTATTTTAGTAGTTGTGGATAAACTAACAAAGGTAGTACATTTTATTGCGAGTAATCTGAAGGATGATTCTCTTGTGTTAGCTAAAATATTTGTACACAAAATTTTTAGATTACATGGAGTACCTGAATTAATCATATCGATAGAGATCCTAGAATGATGTCAAGGTTTTTGCAAATGCTTAATGCATCTCTAGGAACTAAGTTGAACTTCAGTTCTATGTATTATTCGAAAACAGATGGATAGACTGAAAGAGTTAATCAAGTTTTGGAGGATATGTTATGAATGTATTGTATGGACCAACAAGTATAAGTGGGAAGAGTATCTTCCATTAGTTGAGTTTGCATATAATAACACATATCATGCCTCTCTTAAGATGGCACCTTTAAAGCATTATATGGAAGAAAATGTAGAACCTTAGTTAGTTAAGACAACATTGAGGATAGAGAGTTAATTGGACCTGAAATTATTTACGAAATGGAACAAAAGTTAAAATGATTGTGAAACTTGAAAGAAGAAGTAGATAGGCAAAAGAGTTATGTTGATTTAAAGCGGGTAGATAGGAAATTTGAACCTGGTGAGAAAGTCTTTCTTGAGTTAAACCGAAAAAGAGTTCTATAACTTTTGGCAAGGCTGCCAAGTTATCACCACGTTATGTGGGACCTTTTGAGATAGTTGAAGTAATCAACCCTGTAGCTTATCATTTAGCATTACCTCCTACTTTGTCACAAATGCATGATGTTTTCCATATTTCTTTGCTTAAGAAATACGTTTCAGATTTATCACATGTGTTAAATTGGAATTCCTTGTAGGTCCAAGACCCAGGAATAATCATGGTTAAACCCATATGAGTGTTGGAAACTCGTCCAGTTGCATTTAAGAAATCATGAAATAAGTCAATGTAAGGTCAGTGGGACCAATTTAATGAAGAAAGTGTAACTTGGGAAAACCTTTAGGATATGAAAACTACTTTTCCATATCTATTTGAATAGAATTGATTCTATTTAACTGATAAAAATTGTGATTTTATCTCTTATATTACAATAAGTATGCTAGTTTTGGGAAGATATTTATTTGTTTTGAATAAAACTGACTATGTAATGCTAATTTTGGAACTTTAAAATTCTTATATGTTTTTGACATATGATAAGAAAAGTGAATAAGTTGATTTTCCTAGATGCAAACTGTGAAAGTGAGGTAATCATCGGGACGATGATTCTTTTTAGGAGGGAAGCATGTAACACCCTTGACAATTGTTATATTCCTCCTTTGCATTTCAAGTGTTGACATATGATTTTCTTGATAAAGATGTGTTCTTTTGACTATTGAAGATCATGCTTGATATGGATAAATCATTTTGTTCTTAAAATCATTAGACTAAAATAGTATGGCTTTCAAGAATTCATTTTCACTTTGGAAAGGTAAGCTACAATCTAGCTTTAAGAGTTGTAGACTTATTCCTATTTCTGACTCATCCTTGGATCAATTTCAGTGATCCAAGGAATGTTTTAAATCTTCTTCATAGACTGAATGGTAAATTGACATTTAGTAGTTTGAGGGACATAGTGGACTAAAATTTTGTATGTTACAAATTCTTTGGTCTTATGTGAACATGTTTTCATTCAGTTGTATGTTTGTGCTCGGGTCTTTGGTGATTGATCTTGGTAGGACATTATGGATGTAAACAAAATTCAATTTATTTCATGACAGAGGAGGAATTCAGAGTCCAAAAACCAAAAGATTATCCTAATAGTATCCTAAGCTAGGTAAGAACACCTATGTTCTAGCTACATCTACTTATTTGGATTTCATTCTAATCTAAGCCTCTTATTCTATTTTGTTGGGTTGGCATCCTAACCTAAGCTTTGTGCTAAATGAATATGGGAGAGATTACTAAAGTAATGCTAGGCTATTTTAACTAATACCTAATACTAAATGGTTATGAATTTAATCTAACCTAAGGTGGGAATTACTATTGGCAATGTTTTAAGACCTAAGGTGGTTATTGCTAGACTAACCTAAGTTTTATGGGATCCATCCTAAACTATTGAAAGGGAACCTAAGGGTCGCATGTCTCTAAGGTGATGGTTCCAATGGCATTTAAGTGAGTTGATAGGGTTTAATGGATGGTGGTACTGCCAGTTTTGGCAGGGGCTAGTTGAATTTAGTGGAGGCATACGTGGAAGCTCCACTAAAGATGGAATTGCATGTTTGGATGGAATTGGCATTCGCTAGTTTTAGGAGGTGGTGGCAAGGAAAGATAAGTGGGAAATTTGGAATTAATGGCATTGATGGACCTCGGTTTTTGTGTGCAAACCATCTTGGAAACTTGGAAGGTGGGTTTGTGGGAGGTTGTTTGGTTTTGCATGCATTGCAGATTTTTCTCTACATGGAGCTATCTAGTTCTTCAAACCAGTAGTTTGACCTTCACTTCAAAGCTATTTTTTTGGTTTCTATGGTCTATTTTTGATCGAAGGAAAGTATATGAGGCATAGGAAGAAAATATGTTTGATTGTTGATCTTTCATGGAGGAGAAAAAGAGTTGGAAGCTTGGCTAGAAGTCTCCTTCGATTTGGTAGAAGCACTATCAGGCATGATAGGCTCTACCCATTAAGATTTCATGCTTTCTTCTAAATGATTCATTAGAATAACTCTACTCTTATGCTTATTAATATTTACATGATTTTCTGGTTGATTACTTACATGCTTTTATGAATCTCTATGATTTTTGGATATGAATCCATGGCAAAAATAATGTTGTTTTGGAAACTTTCTCTCTCTGTGCAAGTTTAATGATGTCATGCATGTGAAGCTTGTATGAAAAATTGTTTCTTTGTAGCTTTATTTTTCATTTGGAACTTGCATTTGAGGTTGTTGTGTTTTGAACAGGCCTTCGTTGCAATATAGGGTTCTGAACTTTATGGGAACCTTGAGTTCTATTTGATCTTGTATTAGGGCTTCGTGTTTTGATATAAACTTGTGTTGGAGCTTCGTGTTGTTCTGAACTAGTGTTTGGAAACTTATGCAATGTTGAACTGTTGCTTGAAGTTCATATTTGACACTATACTCATATTTTATTACTTGTGAAGTTATGAAATTTTGTGTGAAGCTTGTGTTTGACACTGTACTCATATTTGGTACTTGAGTGTTAAGAAATTTTAATTGAATCAATGAATTTGATTCTGTTCTGGTATTTTTGTGTTGGGTTTTACTT
Source organism: Taxus wallichiana var. yunnanensis (assembly GCA_018340775.1). Classification (NCBI taxonomy): domain Eukaryota; kingdom Viridiplantae; phylum Streptophyta; class Pinopsida; order Cupressales; family Taxaceae; genus Taxus; species Taxus wallichiana. The sequence goes on along the minus strand of CM031238.1, from coordinate 428,737,979 downwards.
GTATTAAAATTTTAAATCTTATAATTCTTTTATGGAACAACTTACTATAAAATTGGGAGATAGTTTAGATGAGTTGTTTGGTAATCTCTTCGAGATTTAGAACTAGAAACATCTTGTTTAAATGAATGTGGTACCTCTTTTTTTAATATTGTATCATCTTCTCTGAGATGGTAATGGTGTGAAATTTGGGGGTGTTCTTTTCCCCTCTATTTTGAGGAAACCCATGTTCTAGGTTGATTGTTTTGTTTGAAGCAATGTCTCCTCTACTGCATTTATGAGGTTGTGAAAGTCTTGTTTTGGATTTTTTTTTAGTTGCATTGGAGGTAAGAATGGGACATCTTTTGACTTAAACATTTTTGGGTTTCTTTCTCTCTCTTTAGATCCTTTAAAATAAGTTTTGGGTCTCATTGGAAGGTTGAGTTATTACCCTTATACACTGAATTTATAAGGGAAGGATTACTTTCTCCATTCAGTTGTTTTGTGTATAGTTCTTTTTGAATCATGAACTACTTACTCTTCATATTAAGTTGTTGAAGCATTTTAAGAGACTTCAGTCCTTGAGTTCATGGATACTTATGAACTTGTTAGCTTACTATTTTGGGATTCTATTCTTGTTGGATACAGTGAATGAGTTCTTGGGTTTCTTTTAAAGAGAGGAAATATATATTCTCTTGGGATCAATATGTTGTTTTTGGGATTGTAATGTGTTTTTCATTTTGAATTGAATTGAAAAGGAATTCATTTGTTAAGTTTAATGAAATGATTAATTATATGGACCTTTCCTAATAGAGATCCCTTTTCTCTGTCATTTGGATAAGTTCATTTATTGAACTCCTCTGCACTTGATTCTCTTATGAGATGGTGATTTCTTTATGGTTTGTTGGTCTACTTTGTTTGAATCATTTGTTGTAATGATGTAGAAAGATAGTAGCTAAGTCAGTTCTGCTGATAAGTGAATGCATACTTTTTGATTGATTTGTTGTTGACTAAGCCTTGCTTTATTTGGATGGATAGGAGTAGGTTTTGTCTCTTGTACTCTATCTTTTTAGGTGAACTCGAGTAGAGATTAACTCCTATATGGGACTACTTTGATTTGTGAACATTGGTTTCAGATCTTTGAATGATAACTTATAACATGTAGAAGTAGAATTAGATTTGTAGTTAGACTGTTTTGATTCTCTATACCTTCTTGGATTGATATGGAATTCTATTTAGATGTATATCTTAAATGTTGAATTTATAAGATTGTTATCCTGAAAGGAAACAATTAATTCATGTTATGAACCTGATCTATTTTTTAGATGTTTTGAGTTTGGGTATGGTATGTAATGGTTCTTCTTATTCTTTGCTTAAGATTTAGATGAATCATCCTAAAATGAACCATGTTGTAAACACTTCTTTTGTCTTATAGAAAAGATAAATGTTGTATTCTATTAGGATAGAATTATGAAATAATGGGATGGTAAGATCTATTGTTTGTTTAAAGGTAATTGATAGGATCAATTAAACTTTAAGTTTTAAGATAGATGTTGTGGATTATATTCTACTCTTCTCTTAAAAGTGGATCTAGATTTATTATTGTACTTCTTTTCTAGTTGGTATCACTTATGCTTATTGTATGATATATTAATTGTCTCATTAAAGTAGATTTGTTTTAATGAAACAATTAGTGGAATGCACTTCATTTTAATGCTTAGTGCTTATCATGCTTAGTTCATTGAACTGACCTGTGCTAGAAATTTTTATAGATGGACATCGTAAGTGATAAAAGAAGGCAAAAAATTATATGATGCATTGGATGATATAAGTTTGATTCTTTGTAAAGAATTTTGATTCATTCTTTAGTTGTATTGAAAAAGAAAAGTTGTATACTTTATAGAATGAAGGATATTGTTATGTAGTATGCCTAAAGTGCATAGTCTTGTAAATATATAAGTTTATAATGAGGAATTGCGAGTTGATATTTACTTGCATTGGTTGTGTAAATTATCTCGTACTTTTATAAAGGAGATGGAAGTTCTATCTTGTTGATATTATTCGTATTATTTATATGTTTATTTGGTTATCCTTTGATAAGATGGATAAAGGGAGTTAGTTCAATTTCCCCTATAATATGTAGCTTGTAAAGTTGCATAAGATGATGTTTATTATCTAAACAATTTAACATAGTAATGTGATGTGTAATGAACATGCAGTATGAACTATAGAAATGTGAAGGATAAACCCTGACACTTAATCATTTAGAGGAAGACTCTTCCTCTCTTAAATGAATGTAAACTAAAAAAGGATTTGGAGAGATGATTTTAAATCATAGGACTTCATTTTGTATGAATTCTACTTTAGTTGGACCTATGTGGTTACTACACCTTCTTGAATGGGTAAGTTACATTTAATGGAACTTATGATGTTGCTGACTGTCCTTTGGATATTTGTTTATTAAACTAAGTAAGCAAACATTAAAAGAAATCATGAGTTAAAGGAAGTTATTTAATACTTAATTGATTCAAGTATAGAATAAGAACTTAAGGAGTGTTGGATTAGGGTCTATCAAGGTTGTTTTAATCGGTGTGATAATCCAAATTAATAATTTATTAATAATCTCCTTAGGGTATGTACATCTTTATGAGGTAGTTTATTTAGGATGTTGGCACATGCCAACTATGGGGACTGCACATTTGAGAAGACAAGGGTATTCTCGAGGATACCGTGTTGCATGAGTTGACATATGGCAACACCCTTCTATATTGATCATCTAGATATACATACAAATAAGGACTTGAACTTAGTTTCTCTCTATATTAAGTTAGTGGCATGTTGAGGATAGGTAGTAGATTTCAATGACTCAGTGCACCTTGGCACATCTGGTTGACTTAGGTCAACCGATTATGCCCATATACCCTAAGACATTGTGAGTGTCTTCCTATAATAAATTATGTTTCTAACCAAAGCTAGGGTTAAACCTTGGACAAGTGGACTAAAAGTAGTCAGTAAATACCATTATAGATAACAAATGAGTGAGGTGAAGGACGTATTCCAAAATTATGAGTATGTCATCTATGAATAGTAACATAAAAAGTATGTTGAAAATATTTGGCCAAAGTATTGCAAGTTGCTGGTTACGTTGTCCTATGTCACCTAATTTAAAGGAACATGATATTAGATGAATATTGGTAACAAATATTTATATATGTTCTTTAAATAGATCAATTAGTACCCGATTTAGGGTAGGAAAACCAAGTATATGATAAGTATTCAATACTTAAAGTTAACATAAATAGATTGGTAGATCACCGAGTTATAAAATGAATAGATCGGTGGATCACCGAGTCATTTACAACTACATATGGTTATCTGTTATGAGATTGATTGGAATAGAATGTGTGTTCGAATACATTTGTATTTAGAACAAAGAACATTATTTAAAAAAAAATTCCTTGTTTTTAAAGTCTTAAAATGGGAATGTTACAACTCAAAAATATTCCACTTGGAGATAAATTATTGAACTTGTACTGTATGTTTACATCACCATCTTCTACATACCGTGAAAATCAACTATTCTATACTTCAAAAATTCTCTCAATTAATCGGGAAGATTAATCCATCTTCTAAAACTTAGAAGTTAAAAACCATGACTTATGATATATTTGCATGAAAGTTACTCCCGATCCGTGATACATAAGCTATCCATACATCAATATCCCAATGAATCATAACTCCAAGCCTCTCATACAACCAAGCCACCATGACAAACACATATACAAGAGCACCCACTCAAAATGAAGTACTCTCCTTCAATCACAACAATATCCATACCTATAAAACCAACCATGTTCTCCAACCATCTATCCATGTTTCCATATAACCACCAATGGAACTGACAAAAGTAGATTCAAACTAGAATATGTGTAAAAAAAAAAGATCTTGGGAAAAGACAACCCAAAAATTAGTTCTACATGCATCCGGTGAGTAATTACTCCACAACACCTACATAACTAAAATAATCTAAAACAACATTCTAAAAATCCAACCCTACATAAACAACTTGCATGTCCAAGAAAACCATATGTAGAACACATATATATCATGTATTAACATAGTAATAACATGAAATTAAAACATATCCTACTCATGCTCAATGGAATATAAACAATTCTCATAGGCATCCATGTGCAAATAAAATATCTTCATCATCATAGACTCAAAAAACATAATCTATCCACATGTACAAAACTCACAATGTACATCCATCCATATCATCAGGCTCTCCAGAAGCTCCAAGTCTTCCACTGAATAACTCCAAAGCCACCCATGAATCTTGTGCTAATCAATGTCAAGAATAATAACCCTGCTAACCATGCTACTAATAACTAGAGAAAATACCAGCAAAAAATGTCATATGTCATAGTGCACACTTTTCCAATATGAAACCAAATAAGAGTAACATCAATAAACTATAAATACACACTTTTTGCACATCTATAACTTGAAAACCCATAGGAGATCCTACTAATCACCTATCAAGTGTAGAAAACATATTTTCCTTCTTCCATCCTTAAAAGTAAAATAAAAATCTCTCTCTTCTTAACCTTGATTAAACAACCATAAACGGCCATCCCATAAGGATATCCAAGAACCACAAAATAAAACTAGAAGTGACATCAACATGCACTAAAAATGAAATACCTATAAAATTGTGACTGTCCTAAAAAAACTTGTGCCTCATGCCACTCGAATAGTAGCATCCTCCTCTCACTTTTCACATGAATATGTGTCCAACAAGAAATGAAAACTACCATGGCTTTCTCCCACTCAACATGAATGCCCATGAGCTTCTCGATGACCAAGCTCAAAAGATCCAATATATATAGTGAGAAATAAAGCAATTGAAATAAAATATAAAAATGATTCCCTTCTTATCAAATAATAATTGTACATCACATAATTTTGGAATTCTTGTGAAGTAGAATGAACCACCATCTTTTTATTCATATGTACTCAACATCTCTCGTTACTGAAATTTTGTCTAAACTTGAATTTTCATTGAGGATCTCATCCTTAGACTAGATACCCTTTTCCTCAAGATTACAACACACCCAAGATATAAAAATCACACACACAAAATATCCATGGTGATATCTTACTTGTTCCCATAATCCAAACATAATACCAAATTGCTTCAAATGAATGAATTAAAACATGAACTAAATAGAGATACATAAATTTGACCCAAGTCGCACTAGGCTCTTGAGCTATCTCTATCCTCTTTCTTATTCAAACATTGAATTGATCTACTATGTTTCTTCATTTACACTATTTGCAAGAAACCTAATCCTTGAAATTGAACACTAAAACCTCCACGCCCTTTTTCTCGCAAAAACCCAATACAAATTTGTTATCACAGAGAGTGACCTTGGTATCGACCGGTACCAGTTCCTCTGTGACCAATTTTGGTTAACTCGCTGACGTAAGTGCTCTTTGGAACAAACACAATGCCATAAAATGATTCCCTTCTTATCAAATAATAATTCTACATCACATAAGTTTGGAATTCTTGTGAAGTAGAATGAACCACCATCTTTTTATTCATATGTACTCAACATCTCTCGTTACTTGAAATTTTGTCTAAACTTGAATTTTCATTGAGGATCTCATCCTTAGACTAGATACCCTTTTCCTCAAGATTACAACACACCCAAGATATAAAAATCACACAAACAAAATATCCATGGTGATATCTTACTTGTTCCCATAATCCAAACATAATACCAGTTGCTTCAAATGAATGAATTAAAACATGAACTAAATAGAGATACATAAATTTGACCCAAGTCGCACTAGGCTCTTGAGCTATCTCTATCCTCTTTCTTATTCAAACATTGAATTGATCTACTATGTTTCTTCATTTACACTATTTGCAAGAAACCTAATCCTTGAAATTGAACACTAAAACCTCCACGCCCTCTTTTTCTACAAAAACCCAATACAAATTTGTTATCACAAAGTGACCTTGGTATCCGACCGGTACCAGTTCCTCTCGTGACCAATTTTGGTTAACTTCGGCATTGACGTAAGTGTCTCTTTGGAACAAACACAATGCCATAAAAGCTGGAATAGTACACCAAACCATGTGTCTACTCCAACCAAAACTTAACAACAACAATACATGCAAATAAATTACACCAACATGAAACACATCACCTTACTAGAACTGAGACACTCACCCAAATATTTAATCGAAGTAATAATCTCTTTGATGGAAGCCTCCTCTTCATTATGTGCTACTATATTCATCCTCTCTCTAAGAAAGCCCATGTAGCTAATGACACCATGGATGCATAACTACTCCTCAATCTCTTACTTAGATCAGAAATACAAAACCATGCATGTTCAACCATAGTATACAAGCACTGCAATACCAAGATAACAAAAATATACCTCTATAATTTGGATCTGTAATCGACCAACATTCATGTGCTCCCAAGAACCAAGGACACCTCAGCAAATAAGAGACATTCACTATATCTTCTAAAGTTTCTCAAATATGTGATTTTCTATTTAAAGAGTTTGTCATAGGTCATCGACATTGGTTTCCACTAACTAACCATGGTTACCCTCTAACTGACCATGGTCATCATGTTGACATCGAGTTAAGTAAGTGTTGACATTAGTATACAATATCGACGTTGGTCACCTTTGTAATTTTAATAGTAACATTATATTTCCATCTCCTACTTGATTTTAAATCTCTTCCTACGATTTACACATAAAGAAATAAAAACTTGCTCTCACATACTGTTAGTAAGACCACTAACAAAACCATGAATCGAACCCTTACTCTAAAAATAAAACCATCTCTTTGATACCAATTATTGGTATCGGATAAGATAAAAACTAGGGTCTAATATCAATTGTTAGGAATTAGTACAAGATAGTTCTATAATTCAATAATAAACCAAATCATGCAAATAATGAACTATAAAATTTGCCAAAATCTGCAGTAGTGGAAGTATAAAATAGAATAATCCAAATCAAAACATAGTATATACACATAGCACAACATGTACCTTGGTTCACCCAATGCAAGCTACATCCACTAGAGATAAAATATCTTAATACATAATAAACAAGAGTAAAAACCAACTCTTCATACAAGAGTCTAGTGCATCTCTCCATGAGTATCACCTCCTCCGGATCTCTAAATAGATCTACATGAGTGAACTACAACCAAGCCTCCAAACACCACTAGATATCACATACCAAGAACTACTACATCTCCCACTATCTAACCAATCTCTTCTATGAATATTTAAACAAAACCTCTCACAAGGGTCTAGGAATGTGCAATCATATTTTTACACTAAGAATTAAGTCTCTCCTGCATTTCTTGCATCAACCTCAAGATACAAGAATACTTCCTCTACAATATTTATATATTATCTATATCCACAATCTCTCCTCTAAGATACAATAATAGATCTACAAAGGACCAATAATATAACATGATTTCATGGATCAATAATACAAGATATCATAACAACCTATGGATCTATAAGATGAAAGATTATGATATTTGCATACTATGCAAGCCATTACATTGAGACAAGATAATACAAATGAAATATAGTAGAAGACATAAAAATATTCTCATCATTAAGATGTACATGTTATTTCCTTTTTTCCATATTCTCTTCATTGAAGCTCTATCTTCATGCAACCTTTTTTATTTTTCTTATTCTTCATCTTCAACCAAAGGAGAATTAACATTATTCATATGTCCTTATCTTATTACCCTATTTTTCTAGTTTTTATAATCTCATAAAATGTTAGGGCACCTTAGTTTTGAATTTACAACCATCCGATCACTTTTACAATCAATCTGTTAGATCAAAATCTTGCATCTAAAATAAAAACATAAATGCATAGGTAACCAGTGTCAGTTCCCTGACCGATGTTGGTTCCTCCCAAGTGGTGATGTTGGTTCCTTTACCAATGTCGGTTAGTGTTTAAACTGTAAGTTGTAATGCATGTTATTTTTGAATCAATTCAGCTCCAAAACTCATAAATCTCCCACTTAGAGATAAATTGGTGAACTTGTACCTATACCTATACATCATCATCCTCTACATACCATGAAAACTAACTATTCTATACTTCAACAATTATCTCGGGTAATCGGGAAGATTAATCCATTTTCTAAAACCAAGAAGGTAATAAACCATGACTCACAATATACATGCATAAATCTACTCTTGATCCGTGATACATGAGCTATCCATACATCAAGCTCCCATTGAATCATAACTCCAAGCCTCTCATGTAACCAAACCACCATGACTAACATACCTACAAGAACTCCCAATCAAACCGAAAATCGACATTCAATCACAACCATAGCCATACCTATAAAACCAACCATGTTCTCTAACCATCTATCCATGTCTCCATGTAACCACCAATGCAACTGACCAAAGACAATTCAAACTAGAATATGTGTAAGTAAAACAAGATCCTAGGAAAATACAACCCAAAAATGAGTTCTACATGCATCCAATGGGTAATTACTCCACAAAACTTGCATAACTCAAATAATCCAACACTACATTATGCAAATCTAACCCTACATAAACAACTCACATGTCCAAGACAACTATCTATAGAAAACATATCTATCATGGAGTAACATAGTAACAAGAGGAAATTCAAACATCCCCTACTCATCCTCAAGGGTATCTAAAACATTCTCATAGTCATCAATGTACAAAAATAATATCTCGCATCATCATAGAATCATAAAACATAATCCATCCACATGTATATAAATCACTGTGTAAATCCATCCATATCATCAAGCTCTTGAGAAGATCCAATTTTTCCATCGACTAACTCTAAAGCAACTCATTAATATTGTGCTAATCAATGTCAAAAATAATAACCCCGCTAACCATGCTACTAATACTTAATTAAAATACCATAAAAATGTCATCAATCATATTACAGTTTTCCAAGATGAAATCAAATGAGGTTAATATCAATAAAGCGTAAATACACACTATTATCACATCTCGTAACCTAACTAACCATAGCAGATCCTACTAATCACTGTCAATTGTAACAAACAAATTTTCTTTCTTACACCCTTCAAACTAAAAAAATTCTCTCTTCTTACCCAGCTAAAAATTCATTAGCTTCCATCCCATAAGGATATCTAGGAACTAAAACATAAAACTAGAAGTGACATTAGCATGCACTAAACAAAAATACTTGTAAAACCATGAGTTTCCTCCAAAACAACTTGTGTCTCATGCCACTCTGAATAGTAGCATCCTCTTCTCACTACACATGTCCATATTCTCCAACCTGATATTCCAACAACCATGGCTTGCTCCCACTCAACATGAAATCCCTTACACCGCCTCTAGTGATCAATCTCAAAAGCTGCAATATATATATATATATATATATATATATATATATAGTGAGAAATAAAATAGAAAAAATAAATTATAAAACTAATTCCCTTCTTATCAAAGAATACTTCTACATCCAAAAAGTTTAGAACTCATATGAAGTAGGTTAAACCACTTTATTTTCATCCATATCTACTCAATGTCTCTTGTTACCTACAATTGCATATAAACATGAATTTTCATTGAGGATCTCATCCTTAGACTAGATACCCTTTTCCTTAAGATTCAAACACATCCTAGAAATAAAATTCAGACACACCAAATACCCATGGTGATATCTTACTTGTATACACAATCTAAACATAATACCAGTTTCTTCAAATGAAAGAATTAAAACATGAACTAAATAAAGATACCAAAATTTGACCCAAGTCTCACTAGACTCCTAAGCCACTTTGTCCTCTTTCTCATTCAAACATTGAAGTGATCTACTTTGTTTCTTCATGTACACTCTATACAAGAAACTTGATCCTCTAAACTAGACACTAAAACCTCCAAGCCCTATTTCGCTACACAAAACTAGTACATATCTACATTCATAGAGATCAATCTCGGTCACCTGATTGGTACCGATTCCTCTGTGGACCGATGTTAGTTCACCGACCAAATTCGGTGTTGTTGGAATTAACAAAATGCCACAAAATTGGTATAGTACACCAAAATAGGTGCGTACTCGACCAAAACTCAATAACAACAATGCATGCAAATAAATTTCACCAAGATTAAACACATCACATTACTAACACAAAGACACTCATGGGAATCTTCAATTGAAGTACTTTCATCTCTAATCGAAGCATCATCTTCATTATGTGCTATTATATTCATCCTCTCTAGCAAATCCTGTACCTCTAACTGCACCAAGGATGCATAACTTCTCCTCTATCTCTTACTCAGATCTACAATCCCAAACCATGCATGTGCAACTAAAATATACAAGTATTGTAATACCAAGATAAAAAAACTATAATCGTATACTCTGGATCTGTAATCTTCCCAACATACTTGTGCCTCCAAGAATGAGGGACACCTCAACAAATAAGTCACATTCACTTTGCATATTCTAAAATTTCTCGGATCTATGATTTTCTATTTAAACAAGTCATCAATGTCAGGTTTCCACTAATTGATCATGGTTACCCTCTAAGAAACCATGGTCATCATGCGGACATCAATTAAGTAAATACTGAAACCATTATACCATGCGACACCGATAAATGTATTTTTGTAGTAACCTTATATTTCTAGCTCCTACTTGATTTTAAATCTCTTCTTGTGATTTACACATCAAGAAAAAACCCCTACTCTCATATACTTGTTAGTAATACCACTAACAAAACCATGAAGCAAACCCTTGCTCTAAAAACTAAAACAATCTCTCTCGATACTAGTTATTGGTATCATATAAGATAACAAACTAGGATCGATATCAGTTTTAAGAATTAGGATTATGGAATAGTGTTATGATTCAATAACAAACCAAATCATGCAAATATTGATCTATAGAAGTCCCCAAAATCTACATCAATGTAAGTATGAACTATAATAATCCAAATCAAAACAAAGTAAACACACATAACACAACATTTACCATGGTTCACCCAATGTGGGCTACATCTACCAAAGTTCGAGATCTCAATATATAATATACAAGAGTACAAACCAACTCTTCATAAAATAGTATAATGCATATCTCTAAGAGTACCTCCTCCTCCAATTCTCTAAATGGATCTACATGAGTGCACTATGGTCGTGCCTCCAAACACCACTAGATCTCACATATGAGGAACTACTACATCTCCCATTGTGCAACCAATCTCTCCTATGAAATTATAAACAAGACCTCTCACAAGGTTCTACCAATGTGTAACCATATATGTGCACCAAGAAGTAAGTCTCTCCTCCATCTCACTGCATCAACCTATGCATACAAGAAGACTTCCTCTATAATATATGGATACTATCTATACCCGCAATCTCTCCTTGAGATACAATACTAGATCTACAAGGGACCAATAATATAACATAATATCATGGATTTACAATACAATATCTCATAACAACATGTGGATCTACAAGATGAAATACTATGTTCTTTACATACTATGCAAGCCATTACATTGAGACAAGACAATACAAAGGAAATAAAATAGAAGACATAAAAATATTATCACTATTAGGATGTACATGTTATTTCCTTGTGTCCAACTTCTTTTCATTGATGATCTATCTTCATGTAAACTTTTTTTCTTTTTCATATTCTTCATCTTTAACCAAGAAGAATTGACATTCTTCCTCTATCCTTATATTATAACCTTAGTTTTCTATCTTATATAAGCTTATACAAACTTTGGGAACCTTAGCTATGAATTTACAACCATCCAATCAATTTTACAATCAACTGTCAGATCAAATCCTGTGTCTAAAATCAAAAACTAAATGTACAGGTAACAGGTGTCGATTCCCTAACCGATGTTAGTTCCCTGACCAATGCCAGTTCACCCCAGGTGACAGATGTCAGTTCTCTAACTAAAATCAGTTACTTTATAAACATGCAAGTTGTAAATATTGTTATTTGTGAATAAATTCAGCTCCTTAACTCAACATGTTCCTCACTTGATAGGCCTTAAAGTCCGAAAAATTAGCTAAATTTTACAAGATATGAGGTAAACTGTGTAAAATTAGTTGATTGAGGAACATGTGGAACAATTCCTTTGTATAGCCTATTCCTCCAAACTCCATCATGACCACATAATATAAAGGCATTGACATAGTAGGTCCTTGCAAGAACTTTTTAAACTATTTGTGAGTTCAAGATCTTCACCACATCCTCACCATTGATGATTTGGGAAAAGAAGTCAGCGAAGTTGGTACTTGGAAGAACTACTAGAAATATTATCTTATTCCTTGGGTACCCCTAATCTTTACCTTAACCAACGCCCAAGAACATTCATAAAGAAATTGGCCATTTTGGGAACTCGTGGAACAATTCCCAACTTCCATCGATTCTCCACTTTTGTATATGGTCTGCAGACCGACTATGCTGACAAGCAAGAATGAAAGGAAGAAGTGTAATTGTTGATTAAGTGAGCTTTAATTTTTTTCGAGGGAACTATTCATTTGTTCTCTCAGTTCCCCTAATTTTCTTCCCAGTTACCAAATAAAGTAATCATGGAAGTCAATATTTGAAGGCCCGAAGGAATGTTCCACTATTCCTCTTGTTCTATGAATTTCCACCTAGACCACTTTTTCCATATTTTCTTAAGAAAACTCTGAAATTTAATTAATCAAGGATTTTTATGAAGGTTCAAAATTCAAGGATTCATAATGTAATGTTGAAATAATGTATTTGTGCCAAATTTAATGTTATTTCAACTCAAGTCATGTAAATTAGGGTTAAAATGTATTTAGAGGGAAGGGTAGTTAAAATAAATGCCTTCTTGATTAAATAAGTTTATATAAGGCTTGATTTATAGTTGTAAGGGGGTGTGATAGTAGATATGATGTAAGAGAAAGTATATATTGAATAAAGAGTATTTCCACCTTTTTCCTTCATTTTCCCCATTTTTCTCTATATCTTGATATCATTATGACATCAACTTCATATTTTGGAATATTAAAACTTTATGTTCACTCCTATTTATCAAGAATCATATAATTTTGTGTCAATTTATTTCTAATATAGGGGAATAATATCCATGTTATGTGAATATATGCATTCTTAAATCCCATGAACATTAAATGGTAGAATAAGATTTTATTCCACCTTATTTAAAGTTGATATTTTTCCCTTCCTTCATCTCAATATTCTTATTGTTATAAACTCCTTATCCTATGTATTTAGTCCCATCATCCTAACCCAATAAATCTGGTGTTCTCACACAATATCTACAATAGTTGTACTTTTAAAAATATTTTAGGATCATTTTTTTTTTTGAATAAGGGAACCTCCACATCAAACAGGAGGGAATGTGGTCCCCTAAACTTAAACTTAAAAAAATTGCCACCAACACAAAATAAGAAAATAATTATTGGTTCATATCAGAGATTAACACTTGAATCTCCTCCTATCAACACATATTACGAAGCATAAGAGGATGATGATGAATGAATTATTGAACCGAGTAGGAAGATGAACATGGTAATGTATTATATATTAAAGAGATAGATGATGCTGAGATTGAATATTTTAAATACTCATCAAATGAAGAGGAAGAAAAAAGTGATATGAAATACTACTCATGTGTGGTGTTTATGCATTCACAATCACAAAAGGTCTTATAATACTCCCAAAAGGAAGAATTATTTAGATCCTTCCATAGTGAGTCTATAAAACTATATAATCAATAGGAGATATACACTACTTATTTTCAAAGACTATACCAAGATGAAACTAGATCTCATCATAGAAAAAAATATTTTTTTCCTCCAAGTCATTTTCTCCACTCCTAGTAAACATCTTCCACTTCCTCCAAATCTACAACCACAACTCCTACTATAGTCTCTACGTTTAAAGTAGTGTCTCCTCCTCTCACTAACAAATATAAAATCTTGAAATGTTTTTTCTACCTCATTTGATATAATTTATCATTTAAAAATATCTAAAGTATAAAATTTATAATCATAGTACTTTTAAACCAATATTTAATAATTAAATAAACCAGTTGAGTTTATAAAAAGTGATAATCCCAAGAATAACTATAATTTTCCTACTTTGAAAATATTACTACAAACTCATACTTCATCCCCACTACATAGTAGTATTGCTTCAAGTTCATTCACCACATGTAAGACTAAGTAATTATACCTCTCCTTTCTAATTGGAGGTTATCAATTTAATAACTATATAATTGACTTTGGTGCCTTTTGAGTGTGATCCCGACCAAAGTTGTAAATTATCTTGGTATCACTTTGGTATGAGATCATGACTACTGTTACTCTATGGAGATAAAATAATTTCCTCTTGTTGGGTAGATCAAAGATGCTCAAGTGAACTTTTTATGATTTTCCATACAAGAAGGTTTTGATAACCATATTGGTAGCTAACATTCCAACCTCGTATGGAATTTTTCTTAGTAGGATATTATTCCATGATGTAGGGGGTGGAATATATATGGATTGGTCATATGTAACTATTCTAGTCAAAGGTCAAATGAAGAAGTTGTTACCAAGTAAGTAAAATTAAGGACATTGTTTACAAGTTGGATGACCCAAGAGTGGATATTCTATGCCAAGATAATGTACAAGGAAACTATTTCATGACATTTGATAAGGATGAAGGAATCCCTATGTTGATGCAAGGAGATGTGAATGAATTGTGGAATTTAGAGTGTTATGACAATCATTCTCATTTAGATTTTTGTGTTGGTCTTGTGCTTATTTATCCTTTAGGTATAATTTTTCCTTTTTCATATAAATTATAGTTTTGAAACATGAAAAAAATCATAGAATACTAATTCCATCTAATTGGTATGATCACTACCAAATCCATGGGAATCAAGTAGTGGAATTTCCTTAAAGATGTAGAAGTAATTGTGAAATAAGTAAAAATTAATATCAAGTAAAGAATCTAAGACTTAGACAACATATGAATATATTTTGGGACTACATGGAAGCCTTAAAATATTTCTCCTTTCAAGTTATCCCTTTATAATAAAATTAAAAGGATGACTCTCTCACTATCTTGGCTTCTGTGATGACTCCCTATAATTGACTTGATATATAAGAATTCTCTATCAAGATTATTTATAGGCCTAGTGTTCCAGATAATGATGATAACTAGAAGGTGTTTAAAGATGATTACCATATTCTATATTTCTTAGAGAAAAGATAAAATATCACTAATTTATTCTATGAAAGAAGCAATGATCAATATAGAAAATCAATTGTAGATGAAGAAAAAGGTTAAATTGAAGAAGTTGAATTACAAGGTGTGATCAAGCTAAAAGGTAATAAGATTTTGAAATGGGTGGTTTCTCTTAAATAAATCCTAAATAAAAATGATAAGTTTATAAAAGATAAATCCAAAGACTCTTCATGAAACTCTCTTAAATTTGAGAAATTGAACACGGGAACAAAAAACAACAAAGGATGGTCTACATAGGTAAATGTTGATATACATAGGAACTAGGAAGCTTTGTCTCAATTTAGAATAAGTATTATGACATCTTGGCATATTCATATGATAAATTTAATTCATTTAAACTCCAGGATATGCAACATTCTATACCTCTTAAACCAAAGGTGAAGCCTTTCGAAAAAAAAGCAGACGTAAAATAATCCTAAGTTAACTAGAACAATTCATGAAGAATTACTCAATATGTTGAATACTAGGATAATATTTCCCATCCACAATTCCACATGGGTGGAAAATATAGCTCTATTTCATAACAAAATTTATAAATAAGGATTTGTGTTGAATTCAAAAATTTAAAACAATCTTCTTTAAATCACAAATACCCACTTCAATCATGGATTGGATTATACTAGTCACTAGTTCATAGATGTTTTCCATGCTAGATGGATTATCCCATTACAACTATATAGAAGTTTCACAATAATATCAACATAAGACCACATTCACAAATCAATGGGGAACCTTTTTATATAAACATATGTCATTTCTTATTATAAATGTAGGTGTTGATTTACAAAGACTTATTGACTTAAAATTTATATATTTGAAGAATAAATGTATTGTGATATACCTCTATTCCCTCATTGTCTACTATTATAAATAAGGTTATAACTTATGGCACCTTGAACAAGTCTTGATCTGTGTAGAACCCACAATATATCACTGAACCCTAAGATGTCAATATTTAGAGTAACAAAAGAAAACTTCTCAAGTAAATTGTCAACAAAGAAGGTACCAAGACTGATCCTAAATGAGTTGAATCCATATAGAAAATCTTATTTCCAAAAATTAATCTTTGAGTTAATTATTTCTTTAGTAATTTCAATTTCCTTAGTAATCTTGTCCCCAATTTTATGGATCCGAATAATAACGTCACACATATGATGAAGCATCAAGAAATCTTCAAGTCGAGTAAGGAAGGTAAGAATGCATTTGAGTATATAAAGAAATCCATTTCTAATTCTCCTACACTTGTGTGGCCCACTTTTTAAAAATATTTCATCATATATTGTTGTGCTTTTGAACATACTATCTCATCCATTTTAATATAGAAGAATGAGGAAGATGTTGAACCTCCCATTGTCTTCATGAGTTTCCCATTAAAGAAGCATGAGATGAGATACTCAAACATATAGAAACATGCCTTCTTAGTGGTCAAGGAGGTAAATAATTTCATGTTCTACATCTTATATTCTTATGAAATCATGATCATTCCTAACGTTGTAGTGAAGAGTATTCTCACTCAACAAGAATTTAGATCTAGTAAAAGGGTTTTGATTTCAAAAAATTGATAATGTGACATTGAGATGAGGAAGAGGCCTATGCTATAAGATATATGAGAACAAAACTAACTCCAACAAGGATACCAAATCATATATTTAATATGGTGTGATAGATCAATAGTTTCTTACAATATTCCTAGTTAGCACTACTTTGGATTAGTATTTAGACATCATCCATTTCTTGACATATGTTGGTTTTCAACCCCATATAAATGATAAGAAAAAATAACTCTTAAAATTAAAGAAACAAGATATGTGGTTTGGAAATACATTCTCTATAAAAGAGGATTTGATGGTTATTTAGCGTGGTGCGTAGAGAGAGAGAAAAAGATAAATTGTTGAAATCTTACCATGATTAAGCTTGTGGTTGAAACTTTTGAGCCATGGTGATAGATCATAATATTATGAGAGGAATATAATATTGGCCCACCTTATTACAATATTCTTAATAGTGGGTATCCAAGTGTAAATCATGTTAATAATTTATAGGAAGGCCTCATCTTGTTGCACTACTCGCTTTATCCCATGTCTATCAAAGAACCATTTTTGAAGTGGGTTTTAGATTTTTAGGAGTTAAGTTAGTTCTTAATCTAATAAAATAGATAGGGAAAGTAGTGTGGAAGTAGGAAAAGAGAAAATATAAACCTCTTGATGTGTCATTTTTATCCAAGGATGATTTTATCTATCTAACTTCACCATTCCTTGTGGGAATTACATGGAGGAACGTGACTAAGGATTTGGATGTTATATTTTTACTCTATGGCTATTCTTAAGACAAGGTGAGAAAATATAAAGGGTGGATTAAAAAAATGAAGGATATATTATGATGCAAACCCTCAGACTTGTTAGAACCTCAATCTAAGATCAAATGCAAACACTAAATGTAATTTTGTTGGGCCCCTAAGGAAACTATGCACCTAAGGTGCATAAGATTTTTTCATGAGAAAATAGGGCATAGTAGTTGAAATGGAAGTAAATTTGGGGAAAGCATAGAGGTTTACACCCATGCAGAATAAGGTCAAGACTTAACCACATTTTGGATCACGATTAAAGTCCCTATAAAGGAACACATGGTGATGCGACCAGAATTGGCTATTGATAATGTTAGGACATGGATACTTGCACCTCAAGGAAATTATACTATGGGACATAATTATGGTTATCATGAAAGGATTAGGAGATCTAAAGTGTATTTATTTACGGTTAGCTAGCACTTGTATGCTAATAATACTTGAGTATAGAAAGACATGATGACATTTTATAGGCACTTCACTCGAGTGATGAGTAGGAGGTAAGAGAATATTCCTTCGAGTCCCATGTTATGTATTTATTTATAGGGAAATAGAGGAAAGAGTTAGTTAGGATGGAAGAATAACAAGGGGGCATGCGTAATCTGTGAAGTATGTGTGAGAAAAAATGTAGAGAGAGTTGGGAGATATGTGTGTGATCACTGTTATAACTTCTATAATGAATCCATTAGAGGATAATATTGAGATATTTTTATGTATCTAGTCCAGTTATAGATCTCTTGATGTATTTGGCTACTGTAAACAATTGTGAATCAATATATGATGGTGTTGTTATGGATATCTATGTTTATGGATTCAAACCCTTGTGTTCTTGATACTACTTATGGTTTAAATCTAGTTCTTTTGTGTTACTATGGTGTTACTTTCATGTTATGGTGCATCTGTATTTGGTTATAGTTATTTTTATTGGTTCTAAAAGATGGATGCATGTATTTACCATATCTGCAAAATTTCCTCCATTAACAGTGAATATTATTGAAAAGATCACATAAAGGAGGGGTGTGGCACCTGTGTGATCCTCAGGTGAGCGCACAATCTAGACCGGATGATATGTCAACATGCTTGGGGTTTAAAGGGAGTACGGAAATGTGAATACATTTTGGTTTTTTTCCAGGACCTCTTTTGAATTTTTTGTAAGAATGATGTATGATGGCAGAGTGCTTGACCTTAGACATCATCAAGACTTGTCTTAAGAACATGGAGGATACTTTTTCTCAATGATTCAACACTGGACCTAAGTTTGATGCATGCAAGTGGGTAGAGGAGAATTTGTATCATGAGATCTATGAAATATTATATTTTTGTTTTCCAAAGTAGAATTATATGAAGTGTTGTCAGCATATGCATCAAGAAAGAGCTTGTGTTATAGACCTCATGTTTGGACTCGAGAAGAATATCGGAGAGGTGTATGATGTTGATATGACTTGGACTCATGTTGTTGATCGGTAGTGGAGTGGGGTGTTGAATAACTATACATTGGAATAAGTAGTTTCTACATATTCTTTCCTAGAGATTATTGAGTTTGAGTTCTTGTGAGATCCAAGAGGATCATTCTTGTGTGTTATACCATTAGCCATTAAGATCCTGATCATCACTCTAAGTTTGGAAGCATTTGCTATGGCTAGTTAAATTCCCACTAGGCACATGGTGCAGAAGCTAATGTGGTAAGAGATGGTGGAACCTACGTTGAAGAAGAGAGAGAAGAGAGGAGGATCAAGTATAATGAAGCATGAGAGAGGGAGTTTGCAAGATAAATGTGAAGTTGTAGGAGTGATGGAATTATGGAGGTAAATGTTGCGAGAAGGATTTAAGGTTCACGTAGAGGGAATGGAACCCGAGGATTATGTAATACCCCATCTTGGAAAGTGCAGGAGAGAAACCCCCTTTGCTTCTTGAGAGATCTCATCATATGAAGGAAGGAGAATAACCATAGGCACACATCTCATCCCACCTAATGACTAAACCTTGGTGATTAGTTTTCCAAGATTCGAGACCAGTTTCATTAGTTTGATTGGTGTTGGTAAGTAAGAAACATTAGGTAGATATAATTTTTCATTACACCCATCTATGACCACACAAATATTCTGGTCTTTGGAGGTATTCTATTAGGCACGTCGGTTGGACAAGGTGTGGGTACACAAAGCACATGAAACATGTCTGCGAGTGGTTAGATGTCATAAGTTTGTGGTGCGTAGTTTAGAACGATTGTGGGGACATAAAGTTAAACTGATTTAGGCCCCTTACCTACTATGGGAGGATGATCTATGGATCCATAGGAATATGAGCTAGTGGATTGAGTGGATCTGGTGGTGGATGATACATGGGAGGGAATCAAAGTTCTAGTGTACGAAAACCTCAACAACCTCAAAGCAAGTTTTTTTATATGTCTCGCATTTTCCCAATTACAAGGGTGTTGAACATACTATGAGTATGTACACAAATATGAATTACTAGGGCACGCTAAGGGTATCATTTCTCAAGAGTTAAAAGCAAGCTATTTTACAACTACATTGCGAGGGCATATACATAGATGGTACTGAAAGTATGACCCACATCATATGGTTCTAGATTATACTATGCTACGTGATGACCTCTTGGAGGAATTCAACATTCCTAAATTTGAGAAAAAGAGCATCAACACGTTGAAGGATATTTAAGATGTTCCTCTTTAAATTATCTTATGATATATATGCCTCATAGCATGCTTAGTAGTTCATCGGGGTTTGATAACACCTTTTAGATGATAAATTTCATATAAGACTTTAACGAACCCGCGCAAAGCCTTGGAGGTTACTCTACACACCGATGTTGTTGGAAGCATTGATACTGGCATAAGTAAATTTTTTGAAGCACATATCACTACCATGAAAAAGGAGCTAGAAAATTTATCGTGAACTTAGCTCATGAGACTCACGGTGGACTATGGTGTGCACGGATTTTGAGGTATAAGGACACACACAAATAAAATTTTCCCATGAAATTTGGTGTGCACTATGTCCTTAGATTGAAAAATCTATCACAGAGATCATGATCCAAGTAGATTCCCATTCTATAAGGATGTGTCTTATTATTGTAATATTTTCCCATCTATGAATCACGATAGAAAGGGATGCTAATTGATAAACCAAATCCATGATGCCATTGATATTGGTATGCACGGACCATCATTGGAAGTATTTCAAAGAATGAAGGTTATCAGTATGAAGGGCGTAGAGATGGAGGCAATCAAGGAAGAGGTTTTTGTGGAGGATACATAGGTCATGGTGGTGAAGGAGGTAGGAGTGAATTTCCCCATGGAGCCTATTACAATTGTGGATCTACTAAACATTCCAAGTGCAAATGCCTATATTTTCTATGTACTCATGGTGTATGAAGAAGTATAAGTATTAGGAGTGCCATGAGTTATATGAGCACATGAACCAGAACTAGAGGAAGTAAAATGGTGTAGGGATGGTGAGTGTGAAGTAAGATGATCCATAGTGGATGCCTAGGGTAGCACATAACCTTGAATTAGAACCTATCTTAGTTACTACGTGAGTTGAGGCTATGTGTGCCAGTGGAAATGCTGAATAAAATGCCTCTCATTACAAAAGAAGAGGTAATACATGGGAAATATCCTAATACAACTCATCGAAAGAGGTTTACCAAGAGATCATGGAGGTGATTAGAAACCGAAAGGGGAGATTAAGTGTTTGAAAGAGAAGTTATGGAAGTTAGAATAGGAAAAGATTCTTTAGGTCCCTCGAGAAGGATATGGATGATCTAAATAAGTGTGTAGGATGTTACACCAGGAGAATATTATCCCTTTATTCGAGAGAGTGGCTAAGAGAAAAATTACCATGTACTGGAGGTGAGTGCAAGAGGTATATCTTGCATGCTAATATTCTCCCTCATAGTATTGATTATGATAAGGAAATCACATTGAATGCATTTGTTGATGGACGGATCTTGAAAAAAATTCTGATTGACATGGGTGTAAAGGTCAATGTTCTCACTTTAGATGCATGGAATAAGATTGGGAGGCCCCAATACATCCATATTATATTGTATTGTATATTAAAAATAGGACAAAGGCTATTCCCATCAGAGTGTTGAAGGATGCATCCATAACCATCAAAAGGGAAAAGTTTATTGGATATTTTGAAGTCTTAGTGCTTGCCAAGGTAGATAAAATTCCAACATTACTTAGAAACCTCTGGTGGTATAAAAAATAACATTTACTTGTGCTTTAATAAAGGGTACATAAGTTTTGAGAACAAATAGGAGCACATCGTTATCGTTGATCGATGTGAACTCTACACCCTATGTAGAACCTTTAGGAGAAGAGGACCTAGATAGAATCTATGTGCACACCATTAGAGACCCTGAGGTTTTCCATCCATCAGGAGGATTAATTTAATGGGAAGAGGCTAATTCCATGACTGATACAACTAGTGTTTCATGTGAAAATTAGGCACATGGGACCTATGAGTTGGTCAGAAGACAATTGAAGGAGCTGTGACTAGCATTGTCAGGTCACACTCAGTTAGGCACCTGGGATGAAGGTAGTTACCTAGTTACACTGGAGAGGGTAACCCTAATGTCTTTCTACACATGATGGAAGAATAGTGGAAATTTCAAATAGAAAGGACTAATATGCTTACTCATACCTTACACGGAATAGCAACACATTGGTGGGCGACCCATCGAGACAATCTTCTAGAGTGGTGTGAAGTGATAATCATGTTCTCTATTAGGTTTCTCTGGAGAAATGTAACTTATACAATACATGAAAATCATGAGAAGGATTCCAACTCATTCCACATCTAGGAATGTGAGAGAGCACGAATGGTAGGCCGGAAGCCTTACCTCCCTCACTATGGGTGTATAATTTATATTACACCTTGCGAGTTGTGCGTGTGCATTACATATCCATTCATGTTATCATTATCGGATAGGTAATTGGAAAGAGTTGATGACAGATATTATTTAAACTTTTAAGTATCCAAGCTCAAAGCCAACAATGAATGAGGTGTTACAGATAGTCAACTACCTTACTATGGGATATAATTCCATGGAAAAAGACGGAATCTTGTATTTGTTAGGGAAACTTGGTTTTGAAGAGAACTTCGAAGAAGGAGAGATGAAGGAGATACAGTTTGAGCGTACCTTCCTGAAGAAGCAAACATGAAAGTTAGTCTACTTGATAGTTGATGGGGAGGTAAACAACTTGGATTTAAGCCATAATAAATGGATGCACAAAGTTTTATATAGTGTAGGTTAGTAAGCATGTGCTTACCAAGAGCCCTTGAAAATAAACACAATTAATATTGGTACAAAGGATGAGTGAAGGAATTTGTCATTAGAGATTACTAGTCGGATCAAGAGGTTTCAAAAATTATTGAGCTAATGTATAAATTCCAATATTTGTTCCTACATAGGTACCATAAGCTTAAAGGAGTTCACCACTCACTAAGAGAAATGAGGATTAAGTTAAAGGAGGGTGCGTTCCCAGTTCAGAAAATACCTTATAGGATGAATCGAATCTATGCGTAATGGTTAAGGAAGAAACTAATAAGATGATAGAATATGGTATCATTGAGGCAATTGAATAATCTGAGTGGGTGAGCCCAATTATCAAGAAGGATGGGAGGATAAGGATTTTTATTGATTATAGAGATTTAAATACTTCATGTGTGATATATCCTTTACCAACCTCATTTTGATGAGATTTTGGAAAGTATCACGGGGTAAGAAATCTATTCTTTCACAAATGGATTCTCTGGATATCATCAGGTAAGAATCACGAAGGAATAATAAGAGAAGAATATTTTCATGATTGAGTGGGGAATTTTTGCTTACATAGTTATTCCCTTTGGGCTTAAGAATGTGCCTACTATATTTTCACACATCATGGTGCAGGCCTTTCAAGACTTCATCCAAAATTTCTACAAGTCTACCTGGATGACTGGATGGTGTATGGATTAGTAAGGGACCATTGTGATAATTTGAGATTGATGTTTGAGAGGTGTAGGTAGTTAAGTATCTCTTTAAACATTAAGAAATATGTTTTTCTACCCCATTTGGCACATTACTAGGTCACATTATATGCAAGAAAGGGTTTTTAGTAGACCCTGCCAAATTTGTCATTATTTTATCGTTAGAGGATCATACCAGTCAAAGCATGGTGCACAGATTCTTAGGGAATATGAGATATTACAAGAAACTTATCAAATTCTATGCCAATATTGTCACACCATTTGAAGAGCTGTTGCAACATAAAGTAAATTTCATTGGGAGAGGTGCAGATGATGGCCTTTGACATGCTAAAGGATTGACTTGCTATTGTGCCAATTTAACACTTTCCCTCTTAGGACAATGTATTTCATGTGTATGTTGATGAATTGGGTATGGAGCATTATTATCACATCCTAACGAAGGTATTTTTATCATCCTCTATGTTTTGTGAGAAGGAAGTTAACTTTGAATTAGCATAATTATAAAAAAATGGAGTGTGAAGCATTTTCCATGATTTATGCACTACATAAATTCAGGAAATACTTGTTGGCTACTTCATTTACCTTTTATACAGATCATATGACTCTCAAGTACTTGGTAAATAATCTTGTTATATGAGGGAACATATGTCAATGGATCTTTTTGTTTCGGAGTTTGATTTTTTGGTCATCGTGAAACCGGGTAAAATTAATTTAGGACCTTATGATCTATCAAGGACTAACTTAGGTGAGGATGCACACAAAATTGAGGACAAAATATCAGATGTATAATTGTTCATACTATAACGCATGCCCTATGATGTGGAGGATATTTTTGTTTTCTTACAAACGAGTGCAATGTCAAAGTGAATTACGGATTTGGAGAAGAAGTTGTTAGATATATACGTCATGCCCTATATGTTGATTAGAAAATACCTATACAAACTAGGCCAAGATGAATTTTTGTGCTGGTGTATGTTTAGAACATGAGTGTATTGTAATCATGAAAGAAGCTCATGGTGTCATTGCAAGAGGACACTATGTAGGGAATGTGATCGTATGAAAGAACCTATTGTAAGGTATTTGGTAAGGAAGGGCGGAGAGATGAAATACCATTAACACCTATTTCTAGTGTAGAGCCAGAATTTTAAAAATGGGAAATTGAATTTTGGGCCCTATTTTCCCAAATTTGCGCATAGGGAATGTTTGCATTATATCATCACTTACACAAATTATCTTACAAAGTAGGTGGAAACAATGCCTACAAAGGATTTCACAATGGATACAACAACTAGGTTCTTATGGGAGAATATAATCAACAGCTATGGATGCTTGTTGAGTTTAACAAGTGATAGGAGTACTAACTTTTTGAATGAAACTATTTAAATCTTATTGTTAGAGTTTATGGTGGCCCATCACAAAACTATGCCCTATCATCCTCGGGATAATGGAATTATTGAGGCATTTAACAATATATTGAGCCACACATTAACTAATATTTTTGATGTCAAAAGGAGGGACCTGGGATGATAGAGTCTTTGTAGTGTTATAAGTATATTGCAAGACTTATAAATGATTGAACAAGGCCACACCTTTTTAATTGGTGTTTGGTACGGAGGCAGCCCACCTATGGAATTCATGTTACCATCTCTATGTATTGAGAAACACATGAGGATTTTTGATGAACAAACATTAGAAGAGTGCATTGACAAACTTATGATGCTAGATGAAAGGCAATCCATTGCTAGGTGGAGTCAAAAGATAGAAAAAGCATGACAGAAGGCATGACATGACTGTCATATTAAAAACAAGAAGTTTGAGGTTGGGAATATGGTTCTTCTATATGATTCTAAGTTTCTACACCACCCAGGGAAATTCAAGGTGCATTTGTTAGACCGTATGTAATATTTATATACTTAATTCAAGCACTTTCTAGTTAGAAGCGCTTGATGGAACACAATTACCTAGTTATTCTAACTGGAGTAGGCTAAATCCTTGACATAAAGAAGTATTCTATATGTTTGTAATATGGAAGTGTTGCCATGTAGCTTAATATTTCATTTAATACATTTTCATTTATATTTTTTTCATTTCATCATCGTTATTCTTTGTCTTTTCAGTTTGGTTTTGTGTTGAGTGTTGGTGTGCCGTAGCTAATTACATTTGAAGTAATTCCATGCACAAAGGACCACACATACCCTTAGTTAGGTGGATTGGCGTATAAATTTAGAAAATAATTGGCACATTTCTAAGGAAGTTGGATTGATGGAAGAACCATTCTAGTTTGATTGGCGCAAAGGTAGAAGAATGAGTTGTGGGGTATAAAAGGTGTTTCAATTTGTGCTATAGTAGAGGTGTTTGGAGAAAAGATGAAGACAACACAGAGGAGAAACAAATATCACACAGTATAACATGAGGTAGGAGGTAGCAAGGGAGATTACTTGGTAGACAACACAGAGGTTATGTACTTTGGCGCAGTGAGGTGTGTGAAGGAGGTCTATGGCAGGAAATAATGATATCACACCGAAGGTTATGACTATAACGTGTGAGGTAGACTCATGGAAGTTGACTTAAGTGGAGAATGTACGTTATTAAAAAGTAACATCAAGATGTTTGGGTCGAAAAGACATTAAGATATTGAAAACATGTAAATAGGGAGTAGGGGTAGTCATTCTAACTACCTTTCCCTAAGAAATTTAAATTTTTTTGCTCCCGAGTGATTGAAGTGCAACGAGGGCTTGCTAAGGAAGAAAGGTACTTTTAACTAACTAGTGGAGTTGTGATAAGCTGTAGCAAGATCTTGCGGTGTAAAAAGGAGGAAAGAAAATTGTATTCAAAGTAGGGGATTATGTGGAAATGAATCTATTGAAGTTGATGAACTCAAGTAGACAAGGAGGAATCCAAACACCTAGGCATGAAGTAAAGAAACCGAAATGACACCAAATAAAGTAAGAGCCAAGAAACCGGTGGTGGAAAAGGAGGAACTGTTGAGCTTTACTCAAAAATGTAGTATCTTTGGGTGTGATAAATACAAAAAGTGGATTTTTAATCTATATAGGTGTAATATCAATGAATTTAACAATCAAACAAATGATAATTAAAATTTAATGTGGGATGATATAGTCAAGGATGTCTCGGGGTAGATGAGCACGGAGACCTTAGGGTAGATGACTTGGTGCAACCGGGTTACTGTAAGCCCGGGTTTTACATTAATGGGATATTCCCTCTCTCGCTAAACCTACCCCACTCTTCGGGTGGTTAATAATGTGGGTACATGATTACTTCTTCTACTTTGCGAAGAGGAGAATGAAAATAACAAGACAACTAATTAGAATAGTAACATGCCTACAAAACACTTATGAGGAAATGACACTTGATTTGGCTGCCACTACAAAAATTAAGGAACTGAAAAAGTAATTGACCTATGAGAAGGGTAGAAGGACTCAAATTATTTCATACCTTGATGAACCGGTGTTGAGAGTCAAAACGACTCATCAAATACAAGTTAGGCACCTTTAAATAATGAACATATATAATTAAGGTATTATTGTACATTACATACATGGTATCGATCGGGCACACTACAACTTCACATGGTTTACTGCGATCAACATCATTGAAGAGTTGTGGGTACAAAATGATGTTGGGAAAAAAATCACATTAGGATCCATACTATGTTAATTGTATTTCTAGAGATTGGTGTCCCCGAAGCAGCATGATGGAAATGTATGGGTTTACCCACCAACACACTCATCTCCTACGGTGTAATTTTCACAATTTACTTGTGATGGGTCCATTTAGAGTACATAAAAGACCTGAATGAAAAAGTGGTATGAAATACTATGCAAGGCCTTTGAGAATGAGTGGTGCATTCCACATGAGTTGCCAAAAATTTTAGGTGATCAGGAAAATTTTGTAGTTACGTAACACTTTTTCTTGGAAAAATTCATGTTGGAAAAGGAGAAATGGGGCCATTGTGTAAAATTCTATTTTAATTCACTGCTAAGTACATGAAGTGTGCCATTAATCAGTTGAAGTACATGTAAAAGATGAATTTTGATGCTGATAAAGTGGATTTTGATGTTTACAATTTTCATGTGAATTACAAGTATGAGATGAGGCCAACATATAAAGAGACTTTGGAGCCATATTTTTGGATTTTCACCCACAAATCAATATTACCATTAAGGGTTTTATCCACTTAGTATTTATATAGATGCACTGAAGACATGGGGAGTAGTTGAAGTTGAGGTCATAGAATTCACTTTCCAAAGGCCATGAGAAGTAAATATTTCCCATAAAGGTAGTCCATGAAGAAGGAGTGGAAGGAGAAGAATAATAAAAAAGTGATGGAAAATTGGACACTTCCTAGAAGAGGAAGTATTATATGCACCAAAGTAGCAATGGAGGTGTAGGAACTTCAAAAAAAGGCACTACGAGGCTTCAAAGCCTGAGAGAACGAGGAGGATAAGTAGTCGAGAAGAGGAGGAGATAGAGAATAAAATGTCTAAGGTGCATGATGTTTCTAGTTCCGTGATAGACATAAGATTGGATGAGGAACACACTACATTCAAGGAGGAGCTTGAGGTAGAGATTGAGGAAGAAGAGAAGAAAAGAGATGAGGAGGACACCAAGGAAACGGATGATGCACACGAAGAAGAGAAAGGACATACTACAAAGAATCCTGTGAAGATCCCAATGTGATGGACTTAATTTATTCAGCCCTCCGGCCCAAAAAATAAGACTATATGAGGCTTATTCATTATTAAGGAGGATAAAGGGTTCACTGTAGGAATAAGTACCCAAATAAATAATGCTCAAAGTGCAAGGTGAAGAGGAATAATTTGACACCTATGTCCCCTCACATGGACTTTGTGGATGATCTCATCAAGGTGTTGCACACGAGGATCCGAAAACCCTTTACCAAGAAAAGTTACACAATTGGGATTTAATAGAAAAAGTTGGGGCCATGACAAGAAAGAAGAAGATGATAAGTTATAATCTACATTTTCATGTAGAGGAGCCCAAATTTTAGTTCAACAACCACATGATCAAGACCATTCACTTGAATAAGGAAGGAGGTACATACAAAGTAGTGGACTCGAGATACCTTACCGACAAGTAGGCATGCAACGCATTACACAAGATGTATTTGTAGGTAATAAGGCACAACTTAGACATGGGGGTAACTGTTCTGACCTTGGTGGTAGATAAGAAGGGAAAGGAGAAGGAGATTAAAAGACTAGGTAAAGGGTTGAAGGTAAAACAAGTGTAGACCATGGAGTTCTATGATCAAGTGGTGCCTTAGTAAAGAAGGTATTAGGGGAATTTATGGCATTTATGATCCAAGTCGGGATGGATTATAATGATGAAATGGAATACTAATAATATTTGGCTAGGATTTTGTTGACCAACATCAAGAATGTAAGGGGGCAATATTTGAGGACCTTGCAAAGGAAAAGGAAAACAAAAAGGTCACCATTAAAGCCCAGTTATAGAGTTTGATTACTTTCTCATCTAACTTAAGGAGGAAAATATTTTTAAATATAAGGGCTTAAAAAGTTGAAGGAAATATGAGCCCATAGTTGATGCATGAGTAACAAAGGAAGAGGCCACTCTAAAAAAATTCGGGAAAAATTACCAAAAACAAAATTGATCGTGCCCAACTAATCATTAACACCACAACGCAAAAGGACAAGATAAATACCAAGCACCGAAGTTGGATTTTCATATTGGCTCTCAAGAGAAAGTACTCTACTATGTAAATGATAAGATCTACCCCATCCTCCAGCCACTGTATATGCCTATAGGGCCTCTAGATAATGTCTCTCTGTTGTAACTTATCAAACTCTCGATGATAATAATATGTACCACCCAGGTTCCCTCAGAGATCATCCCCAACAGGAACCCATCCCATGACTGTAGGATCCTATGGAGCTCACACACATAGTACACTAACATGATGACTAATAGCTATGTGGTCCCATGACCAAATCTATAATAATAAATTAGGTCCCACCATCTTCTGAAAATGGTATGTAATCAAATGAAGGTCCCAAAGATAGATTTTCCAAAGTATGCACTAGCCTCGTAGTATCTCTCACGATTGTAAATACCATGAATAATGGTAATTAGGACCAATGGAAATTAAGTCCATCTACCTCCATCTCATGATGTTCTCACCGAGGCAATCTCACCTTTATCTTAGCAATATGACTATGTCACTCTCTCATCTCGCAAGGCTGAAAATCGCCTTTGCACAACACAAGTGTTAGTCATTAACATTTCCTCTATTTTGTAGCATATACTAATTTTAATTTTCCTCTCTAAATCACTCATCTCAATTTTCTAATTCTTCCTATATTTTTTATCTACGTTGGGAATTTTTTCAATTGTTAGCACCAGTGCACCCATTTGAGTGTGTGTGTGCCCTGTTTGGCATATGCACGAATGGCACATGTGTGTTCCTCCTCGTGTTCCCTGCATGTGCATCTTCATGTATGCATGCCCCATCCTATTTAACCTAACGAGAACATGTGTGTGTGTGCCTCAATGTGCCTCGCATGACCATTTTTGTGTGCACACATAGGCGCATGCATCTAACCCCTTATTTGTGCTTGAGCACCCTTATTGGTGCATGTACATACATGTTCATGCAATGTGATATTTACGAGTGCATGAACATACTTTTTGGTTCTTGTGTGCCCCAAAGACACATTCGCCCCTAAGGGTGTATGCGTACACCTTCCCTAGAACTAAAAAATCATTTTATAAAGTAATAAATGCATGAAATTACAAGGGAAAGGTTAAAGCTACTCATGAAGGGGCCATCATTTGTATGAAAGACATACTCACAAACTTAGTTGTCACGTCTCTTGCGGGATCATTCTCTCACCATCATCTTCGTCACTCTCGGAGGTCTCATGGTAATTTTCAGTAGAGGTTCGTAACAAATGAACTGATCGTAATGATTTACCCCCTCACTTGGGGTATATTTATCCGTTTTCACCGACCATGATGCCCTAGAACATGTTTTGACAGCCATTCTCATTATAACCCTTCTTGTAGTCACCATGAATGATTATTTTTATTAAATAATTATTTTTATTTATTTTTCGTCTTTGACACATTATTTGCCACTTGGCACTTATTTCTTCTCACTAGGACAATTTTATCGCTTCTAGGCAATATCACTCCTTCTAGAAACTCCACGAATAATTATTTTTATAAAATAATTGTTTTATTAATATTTCTCTAAGCTGGGGTAGTACCTACCACCTAACAATTATTTCTTCTCCATGGGACATTTCTTTCACTCCTAAGAAATTATTTTTGATTCTTCTAGATTATTCTATGTTCAAAATCTCAATATATAAAAAAACGTAAAAATCAATTAAAAAAAAAACATAATTTGTCAAAACTCAAAAAAAAAAAACAACAAAAAAATTGAGTTTAAATCCTAAAAATTATAAAGAACTCAATTTTTTTTTCAAAAATAGGTAAACGGCCCAAAATGGTTGAAACTTGTGTCTTTTGCATGGTTCTCCCATATTTTATTGGAATCTTCACATGTTTGTAAACCATGCGACTCATGGATCATCAATTTTACAACCATTTACAAAGCTATCCTACTTGCTTTGTCGCATTATTCAGGGCACATTTAGTTACCATATACTATTTAGCTATGCAAAAGCTTTATCATTGACTTGCTTCATCCTCCATAACTTTCCTCACATATTTTCCTTCATGGGACATCATTTTTAACCCTTGTTTTTAATCATGAACATTTAGTATTTTCACCGATAAAAATACATTTATTTAATAGTCTTGACCGTTGTTGGTTTAAGTATGTGTGTTTGTACTTGTTTCCCTGTTACATGAGCTTGTTTACTTCTCGTATTGCATTGATTTTTGTATGTTGCATTGAGTTGGTGTTTTCAGCAATGGACAATTATTTGTAGTATGGATTTTCATGTCATTCTACTTTTGTCATATGCTTATATTTTTAATAAGGACCGATGACATAGATATTTGGCTATATGATGACAATACGGTTGTTCTAATGCAATGGGTGAAGGCTAGTTCTTCTCTCCCTTTCTTCATATTTCTTCTATATCATTCTCCTCTTGACACCATTCTTCCATTTTATTTGGGGCATCCTGCCCCTACCCATTCTTCTCCTCCACTTGGGGCATCTTGTCCCTCATTTTCTTTCCATTTCTCTCATCTTTTTCAATCATCGATCACCTTCCTTCATCACCCCATCGACACTCGAGGGGGCATCTCTCACTTCTACTAATTTTTCTTCTACCCCTTCAAAATTTTACCTATCTATTATATTTGAAGTGGCGCCACTTACACCACCCCAAAGAGGGGAAAATGTAGACACCTATAATTTAGCTCCAGAAATTTAAATACTTAAATTGCGCTAATTATCCCCTTTCCCAAAAATTGATGACATATCGTCAATATAGCACATTTTCTCTTCTATCATCGTTAATTAACTACATTATGCTAGTTAATTGGCCCTTCTATCTAGAAAAGATGAAAATTAATGACCTTCCATTAATTAAACCCCTTTCTACCTGAATTAATTAATTATTCTTAATTAATTAATTTTCCTCCTCTATTAGATAAATAAACTTTCATTTATCTAATTTAATCCTTCATATCCCCTAAATCATGTTAATTCTCTTCTAAGCTAGCCTAATAGGCTCATCTCCTTATTAATTAATCACCTTTGATTAATTATATGCACCCCTAATTCCCATGGGTCACTAAAGGACAAATTAAACTCTCCTAAGGTTGACTCAACCCTCCCTAAACCTTCCTTATCCACAACTAACCCAACCTCTCTATTATCCCACATGTAAAGGGATGTAGAGATTATTTTATCCATTGGGCTATATAAGGATCCCTCCTCTTACCTTTCTAATTACACTTAAATGAACATAAAGCATATACTATAGCCATTTCATCATCCTAGGGCATTCTTCATTAGAGTGGAGCTAAGCATCATCCATTTGCATTCAATCATCCAAGCTATTTTGTGAAGATCAATGGAGTTAATCAAGAAAGGCCTTGTTGCCATGAATTGATGAACCTCCATCCTCAATCCTCTTGGATCAAGCAACAACTATCAACCCTTTGATAGCTAAAGGATCTACCTAGGTCCATTTCATTGATTTAGCTTTCTAAAGAGTAGAGTAATGAGTGCTAGCATATTAGCTTGAGATTTATTTTGAAGGTATTAATGCATAGTGTTGATGTTTATTACTTGTTTATCTCTTAGCATGATGGTGCATATATTTTAGTTTAGCATTGTATTTAGACTATTAGGTGTTAGTCTTTATTTTATTTGCATAGGTAACTAATTATTTCACACATGGGTGATAGAGATCTTCACTTCTCAAGCCATTAATTTTTCAAAATTTTGGAATATATGTCATGATTGGGAGTCCATAATTTTTTTGCACTTTCAATCATTAATTATACCACTTCATAAAAATCAAGGACTGATAACATCTCATCCAAAGTTTTTGGAGTTAGGGATAATACCAAAATACCAATCCTATCCCTAACCTCTCTTCTCTTTGGATCATTATTCTCTGTAGAAGACTATACTAATTATAGGTAATGAGGTGAAGGGGAAATGTGGTTCCTAGAGAAATAGAACTTTCCTAAAAATTTCCCATAATATCACTCCCGATAGCTGCATGTAGCCTCTCCGACGAGCTCATTCGAATCTGCATTACAAAAATTTTGTCGATTATCTTGTCCAAGTTAGAGACAAGGTGGGATAAGGTCTATTATTCAATCAATTGGCTATTTTTTTATTAATGTAATTGGTATAGAATATTTTTCAAAGTGTTGGTTGAAGGAGACTAAGGAAACTCAAGAATCTCTGCTAACTTCCTAAAACAATCTTATAACACAAATAAAAATATATATTTTACTTACAAAGACTTAATGGTACACCAAGATAACTACAATTTCTTATCTTTGAACCAACCTGATCCTTTAAACACTATTACTCACTTAAAATAAACTTATACATATATTAATCACATGAATCAACACTTTTTCCATGTTCTAGGCTTCAAAATTCTCAACATATTCAAATACAAATGAAAAGTGTGGGAATTAGCCAAATATTTTATCATTTAATTTTCTCACGCATTCATTAATGGAAGACATCTTACTATCTTTTTCATATCTTCAACCATTGATCTTATAATCCAAGTTTGAATGTGAGCCTTACATGTGGACATATTTTCCATGTCAGATTCACTTGAGTGACATGTCATTTTCTTATTTATATGGATCTTAAAGTTTGATACATGGACACTAAATATTTATCTTTTCATGTGTCATGAAATAGTGACACATGTCCATTCTTCTAGGTTGGAGGGTAGGGGAACAATTAACATTCTTGAAAAACTATGATTCTTCCAACCGTGAGGCTACAAATTTCCCACCATATGATGGATCCACATTGTGCCATGTGTCTTATGTTTAGGAGTTCGATGATAGATATATATCTTGTAGCATTGTAGGAATTGTAAGTATGACAAATGCAAAGATATAAATATCTCCCACCTTGAGTTTCCATTAGATGCCACCATTTTTCTTCTTTCGGGCTAGGAAATTGAAATTTAGTTTATAACACTAGAGAAAATATAAGCCTACAAACTAATCAACTATGAAGACGCTCCCTCAACTAACTATCACCATAATGTGCCATGTGTCCTTCATTGAAATGTTGTAGATATGGGGGCATAACTTGGAGTCTTGCAAAAACTAAGAAGCTACACACTACAAGACTACACAATTACTCCTGCCTTTCCTCGTGAAGATTCTACAAATATTATCTTCTTTGGGCTGCGAGGATAAAGTTTCAAGTTAAACATCCACAATAATTTTGAATTTAGATTAAAGTCATGAAATAGAGGAATATTCCTATAAAATTCCCTTGTTGAGGTTCGAAATTTTAACTACGATTTGCAACTTTTACAAAAATTAAAGTTTCTAATAAAATATACATACCCTCAAATACTCTGATTTTTATTTCGTATCACCCCATGGATTTGACTTTCCAGGTTGCATGCTTGTAAAACACAAAACTTGTAGAATTGCTGAGAAATCAATTCAAAATCTAGGGCCTTATTCCAAAGGGTTTATCATACACTTAAGGTCATAATAACATCAACCATGCCCCTTAAAATTGTAAATCATCCAATTACTCAAGAAACATATTAAATTAATGCATTATTAAAACATAAAAACTAACTAGGAACATGATATGGTTCAATCAATTGTAAGCTTAGGGAACACGAAACATTTTTAAAAAGACATAGAATGCAGACAAAACGGACAAGAAACATTAATTTCCATGGAAAAAAAATGTGTCATGATTTTTGATAGGAATAAATTAGGAACCAAGAATATCCCCTACTAGGGGATGGGAGCCCCAGTGGGTGCCAAAAACAACACATAAACACTCATGGATGAAGTAGACTAGATGTCTAATTCATTAGGTAAGAAGTCACATAACATTACACCTAGTTATTTAAAATTCAAGATACCATTGGCACAAAAATGACAAAAATAATCATAGAGGACCATAAGGGAAGAATAATACAAAAAAACTAATTGTTGTACATAATTACAAGGTAAAAAAATAATCCAAAAAGTACTTGAGATGCCTATGATTAACATGTATATTAAGAAAATATCCTTGAAAATCCCATAAAAAAGTATTCTCTCCAATTATAATATCAATGGAATAAGTAACCATCCATAATGCCTAAAATTTCTCATGTTTTCCTTTATCTTCATGCATGTTATCCCATATTATAACTAAATCACCATCATGGAAATTTCTTGGAGTGACCTTTTTGTCAAATGTCTTCTAAATTTTCTCTTTGAATATAATGTGCATTTGATGACATTATTTCCTAACCTCATCAAGATCAACAATCTGGTTGACCCTTATAACATAAGGATCATATCCTTCTTCATCTCCAATTTGTTTTAAGAAATGGTAAAAAGAAAATATAAAATGGAGAGGTAGTATTTATTGTACTCCATTTACCGATCAAATGTCATTTTTTAGTAGATCTCTTTGATGTAACCCTATCATCCCATAATGTAAACTTGAGTTACTCACCCCACATACTTTTGTTAACTTCCAAGGTTCTTCTGATTATTTTGAGAAAAATTGTGTTTCTTGAATTACCTTTCCCATTCCCTCAAGGGTTGTAATTAGAAGCATATGTGAGGCTTATTCCATATTCATCACACATGGGTGCTAAGGGTTTAGCTTTGAAGATCATGCCATTTTAAAAAATAGTTGGCAAGGAATCCAAAAATACAAATGATGTGGTTTTTTTGAAAAACAATCTATGCACATGGGTATATTTATAGGTCCTAAAAATACTAATATATAAATGATTCCTAAGAAAGAAAACTAGTGGTTGATAACTTCTTTTGGCCTTTTTCTTTAACTCTTGCACTCTTTATAGTCTTACACATATTACAACCTCATCATTACTTGACTAATTTATCATTTATGGCCTCACACACTAGCACCTAATTATTACATAGGTGCCCAAGAAATATTGTCTATCCTAAGTGATCCTAAAATTATTTATCCTTTTATCACCCTTTTTGTGTCTATTTTACTTTTTAGGTCACCTTTTATTAGTTAGGGTTGGCCTTTCAATTGTCAATTACGAAATTACAACAAGTGAATCATATATACTTAGTTTATTTATCTCAAATAAAGGCCTAAACATTAAGCATTAGCTACTATCACCTAATATTACATCCAAAGGCACAACAAAATTACAAGGCATACATTTAGCACATCCATATAAGGAAAAATGACTCCACCAATTTGTATATGCAACATCGAAGGGGAAGTTTATTCTATTCTATCACATGCATTTGCATACTTGGAGCAATCTAGATCTTTCCTACTACCATAGTGTAACTTACACAAGGGAAACCTATGGCATCATTACACATGCATATACACATAACTATATGGAGTATGAGATATAGTGCAATGATTGGTTGTAATTTCACTCTTCAATTGATTGCTTTGGTAAGTCTAACTCCACATTCTTCATTGTTTTTATTATATGTGATGTGGTTTGTAGATATGTGTAGGTGCAATTTTGTTTTATAGGTTATAAGTGTGATTGGATCCCTAACATATACGTCGAGAGTGACAAAATGAATATTTGAGAAAATTCCTTCTAACTTGAGAAAAATTCGGGACACGAGTATCTAAGTGAACACCAATTCCGATATCAGACACTAGCACCTTCCATTATTTTCATTCTATGGACATTTTTTTCTTGCACAATTTTGTACTTCCTAATATTTGTGGATCCTTTACAATTTTGTTTCCAACCTAATCTAGTAGATACTTAGTCAAGATCACTCTCGGGTTACATAGAATCGAGATAAGTCACCTTTCCTTATCATTTGGTTAGGGTTTCATATTATTGCATGCTTATTTCTTGTGTCTTACTATAGTTTATTACATGTATATCATTAGTTAAAGTAGTTACTCTAAATTAAGGTTTAATTATAATTTTGATTAAATCATGTGGTGAACCCCAACTCGGAATGGACCACTTAGATCCTTATTCACACACTAGATCTTAGTCTTACATATTACCTCTATATTTATTGTCACCCTAGATACCTTTGGATCTTTCTATTTTCACCAACATGAGTGTCTCTCTTCCAAATTTCATGAAGTCCAACTCCAAATGTGCATGTAAAATACAATCCTTTTTTCTAACACTTACCTTAATCCTAACACTTATCTTGATTATGTGTATCATATATTCACTATATAATTATATTTTATTGAAGATTACCTTTACATATGTGGTAATTTCTTATCAATATATTTTAGATAATGATCCACCCCTTTACATTCAAATTGTATCAATAAAATAGAGGTTAAGCAAGCTTTAGTTGATAATGGTTCGGTCTTAGCATATCCAATATCACATTCCTTCAACAACTTGGCCTTTCTAAAGCATCCCTAACTCCTTCATCTCTTTATATTCATGTCTTCGATAATATTCCAAAAAGGGTGATAGATACAATCACACTTCTCATTACTTTTTGGCCATGTAATTTTCTTATCTCATTCCATATAACTCATAATAATATTATTCTCATTTAACCTTGGATCCATAATGTGCATGTGATCCCTTCAACCCTTCATACACGTATTAATTTGTTATATCAGGGTATGGTCTATGAGGCCTTAAGTAGATACCTTCTCATTTCCTATTGCAACACTATTGATTATTCACCTAAAACCCCTACTTATGCCACATCTCCTCCTAATTTCCAAAACTATGGTACTACGTATAATGATTTTAGTTATTACGGTATCACTTTGAAACTAGATTAGGAAAAAAGGAAAGGGAGTCACAAATCCTATTTCTATTTGCACACAATTGATCAAAATTGGCATCATTTTCCCTCTTCCTGGTCCTTTTATTCCTGCCACATATTCTCTTGAGGTTTGCACTACTTCACTATACATGATCTTATTGGTGATCTTGCTTCCCCACTTGGTTTGCATTTGATAATTTCTTTGTTGACAATGTTTTACTATAATACATGGGAAATTACAACCATTCTACCCCTTACCATCACAAATAAAATTTTCTATTTTCTCAATGCTACAACTTACTTTGGAAAATTTGATCACTTTCACACTTGGGCAGCATTAAAATCCCCCTCATTGTCACACATTCTAATCAACAATTCCCTATCCATACTACTCATATACACACTTTTTTATTTTTAATTCATGACAATATTTCTAACAATACTTTATCTAATCTAGACTATGAGCACACCTTGCTACAACCATCTATCCTCCTATATCACTCCATACATGCTTTGTTCCTCATGAATCTAGCTATTTATGATACATATACATATTATGACTACTCTTTCTCACAATAATCACATCTATTTTCTAGTATCTCTAGATATACACACTTGGGGGAATCACACTATCCCCCTCCATTACTATTTTATGTCGTATTAGGTACTCTTAGTTCACTTACTACACTTCATGCTTCGTTCTTTAGACTAAATATTTTCTAGCATCTACTCTCACCACACATACTATACCATCACTACACAATAACACTCTATTGTTCTATGATTCATGCTTAATTAGATAGGATGTAGTTCCTCCATGAACCTCACTTGTCACATATTGGCTACTCTCTTTCACTATGTGCTTAAAGACTATATTTTTAACATTACCACATTGTTGGTTCACATACTTTATCCTCATTTCCCAATTACGCACTCTAGTTACACATTTAATAATGAAATATTGAGGTTCCAATTATTCAATTAATCTCAAATCATATACACTTCACACTTAGTGCTTCACGATACATCTTTCCTAGCATCTACTCTCAATGCATTAAGACCTTCATTACCGATGACACTCTAGTTCTACATTTCCTACTTGACTGTTGAGGAGGAATTCCTAAATGAACCTTATCTTACACATATCTCATATGGGGGAAATTTGGCTACTCTCATATACACATCTCACATCTCATAGAACACCATCATACATCTTGGTTGTATTCAATTTTATTATCTTATATTAGTTACATGTTCCACTTTGTTTTCCATGTTAGTTTGATACTTAGTGTCATTATTTTTTTCTATGTACACATGCTCATTAACATGGTATATTGATGTGAATGCAATAATTCTACGGATTTACACACAATGCATGATGCCTAACACTTCTCATTTCTAGTCCTTCGACACTCCTAGAGCATCTACCTTTTCCTACTATCATACTCTATCCAACATAGGTTATATTGTTTTAATAATTACTACATCCTAGTATTATCACTTACTTTTCACCACTCTTACAATATTTGACATAATAATTATATTTCTAACACGCTAACGGGTGATTTAGGCATAGCATTTTCCTTATAGGGCTAGATAAAAATATGGTTATCTATCATTTATTACTTCATGCTTTTGCAAGAAACTTTGTTGGGTGGAAAAATTTGTGGATTTATTACCAACTCTCTGAGAATCAAATTCCCACTACTTAAAAGGTTTATTTTCCATATTTTCATGTGTGAGTAAGGGTGAATTTGTATGGTGGCCTTACGGTG
This sequence comes from Taxus wallichiana var. yunnanensis, assembly GCA_018340775.1. Taxonomy (NCBI): domain Eukaryota; kingdom Viridiplantae; phylum Streptophyta; class Pinopsida; order Cupressales; family Taxaceae; genus Taxus; species Taxus wallichiana. Next base: position 428,698,107 of record CM031238.1, on the reverse strand, counting down.
GGGATCTAACGGTGGAAATCAACTCTCTCTGCGTCAAAGCTAGGAATTGCTTACTAGAGCATATTTTATCTTGAGATCGGGAAAGGGAGTGGGAATATGAGGTTGGAGAACTAATTCTTCTGGTAGAAAATCATATTCATGCACACACTAGCTAGAAATTTCAACACATGTATTTATGAGAAGAAACAACCAAAAATACATGCTACTTGACTAGACGAAACCATGCGTACAAATATGTGCACATTCATATGCCTTGGAAAATAAAAATCTCTTCCTTTCTTTGCATTTAAATTAAATTTGTACATAGTGTCGGAATGGAGGAAAAAATAGTGAGGGAGAAATGGAAGAAAATGGATATCCCATTTATTATCTCAAATTACAATGCAGTCTTGAGTTTACAAAATCAATCACCAACCCTTTGAAATGGGGATGGATTTACAATTTATAAGAAGAGAAAAGACTCTCTGTATACCCCCAAATGAATCTTCATATGTCTCAACATGACTTAATACTCTTCACCTTCTTAGGAAACATTAACTCCCTTTTCATAACATAAAGGTGACTTATTACATTAGGAACATTAAGACATACAAAAAATTCCAACCCCAACAGAAAATTACATCATTGAGAAGAGAGAGAAATTTGGGGGGAGAGAGAGAGAGAGAGAGAGAGAGAGAGAGAGAGAGAGAGCACAAAGAAGAAGGAATAATGATGTTGAAGATAAAAGATTTTTCCTCCGATAAAGCCCATTGATTCTTCCAGATGACTTAATGGAATGCTCCAGTGTGATGAAATATAAATCCTTGAACTCTGTACACCCTGAGAAATTCATTCAACTTGGCTCACTGAGACACTTTGGATTGAGTGGTTAAAAATTTTGTTGACTATTTCTACCAATGACCATGAACATGATGCATGAAGATTCCTTCAGCAGAGATACGACCTCAAAAATGACCCTACCAAGTTAAATGAACTCTTTCACCAATGATAGTGTAACTTCCACCGTGTGTATGATATACCTATGACCTGAACCATGTAGTGAGTTTTACAAGACACTATCATGTTCCCTTTGATGGATCTTGAATTCCTTGTGAGAAATTCCCATGGATGATCCCGAATGATGATCCTTTTATATTCCATTGTGTCAAAACTTTCCTTTGAGTGTAACTTACCATTAATAGCAAGTGGCCAGATAGAAGAATTACTATTTTTGGTAAGAGGTGATTTTTGCCTCTTCTTGACCATCCTAATGTGATGATCTCCCTCATTCACTCCTATGCACATTGCCTTCGCCTCGACCACTTCTTGGGGTGACTTACTATTTGTAGTAAGCACCCATATAGGGGATTACTATTTTTAGTAAGTTTTCATTTTTATTGTTTTATTCTTTGGAAAATCATTCTAGATTCCTAGTGATATTTAGTTCATACTATCTTCACAATAGCCACTTTTGATGATGACTTTCCAAACATAGCAAGTCTATATAGGAAAACATACTTTTTTAGAAAGTGGATTTCAAAGTGCTTGGTTTGTGATGGAACATAATTTTTTTTGTACTCGACTTTTCGTCATGGTAAATTCCTCTAAATTTCACTTGATTTCTCCCATTAGAATGCTTGGAAATAAAATTTAAAATTTTCACTGGCTATGGCTTTGTGCCTAGAGTTGTCATTGCGGCCATTAATAGAGCTCAAAATTTTCTAGTCTTGTTTTTGCTCTCGACTCGTGATGAAATTAACTCCATTATGATAGGTTTTCATTTGGAGTTTATGTACAAGTTTTTATCTTGTTTTTATTTTTGTATTGATGAAAAATCGGAAGAATGTGAGCTAGGGCATGAAATGGGGTTTTTCTTAGAACAAATGATTTAGGGAACCATTCTTTCTCCAATTTGTTACATCTTGATCATATTAAAAAATTAGCAGGTCTACAAAATACGACATACGAATCCGACTTCTATTTTGTATGATATGAATGTAACATTCCCATTTTAAGACTTTTAAAACATGGGAATTTTTTTTATAAATAATGTTCCCGATCTAAATTCATAATTTAGATCACACATTCTTTATCAACCATTCATATAACAGATGACCATATGCAGCTATAATGACTTGGTGTACTATCGATCTATTCATGTTAAACATCAAGTATTGAATACTTTTTCGTATACTACATATCCTTGGTTTTCTTACCCTATTTAGGGTATTGAGTGATCTGTATATTCATCTTCATCACAAGACTTAGACTAGGTGACATAGGACAATGCAACCAACTACTTGCGATACTTTGGCCAAAGATTTCTAACATGTTGTTTGTTTTACTATTCCTTGATGGCATACTCGTCAATCCGAATATGTCCTTCACCCAACTATATTATTATCTAGAATGTCATTTACTAACTTCCATTAGTCCACTTGCCCAAGATTTAACCCTAGTTAGAGTTAACAATATATGTTATGATAGGGGAGGCTCCCGAACACTTAGGGTAAGTTGGTATCTTGGGTCGACCTAAGTCAACCCCATGTGCCAAGGTACCCCAAGTTTTAGAGGGATGCTCTATATCTTAACCATGCTACTACCTAGATCTAGAGATAAAATAAGATCAAGTCTAATGTGTGTAGATCTAGATTATCAATGCATAAGGGTGTTCCCTTATGTCAACCGCATCATTGTATCCTTGAGAATATCTTAATCTTCTCAAAGGTACAACTTTGCAGCGATTAGCATGTGCCAAAGACATCCTATAGAACATCCTCATCGAGATGTACATACCCAAGGAATTTATTAATTATTTAATTAATTTGTATTATTTAAACAGATTTCAGCCACCTACCTAACCCTAATCCAACATTCCATAAGTCCTTTTCTAAATTGATCCATTTAGTCCTTTAAGAAATTTGTTATATTCATTACCACTTTTACTATTCTAATACATAGTTAAACTGTCAATTAAGCATAATTTGCAGGTTATAATATTTCATATGTAAAAAGTACAATAAATTTTTAGAAAGTTTAGCTTTTGAGAAGATATCCAAAATAAAGTAGACTTCATAACAAATGAAGTCTGATAAATTGAAGTCATGATACCAAACCTTTGTGGTTTATGAACATTTATGAAAGATGAAGAGTCTTTCACTATATGTAAGGTGTTAGGGTTTATTCTACCCAATGACCACATTTTTCAATGTATGTTCATCCTACTTTGTATTACTATGTTATATAGTTTAAATAACGAATATCATATTCTACAACTTTACAAGTTGCATCACAAGTAGGGAGATTGAACTAAATCCCTTGATCCAATCTTATTAAAATTTAGCCATTTAACATATAAATAATATGAATATTAACAACAAGATAGAGCCCATCTCTTTCATACAAATACAAAATAATTTACACAACCAATACATAGGTAATCTCACAATTTTCAATTTATCTTTATAACCATTACATTTACAAGACTTATGCATTTAGGTATACTGCATAACAACTATCTTAATTATAAAAGAATACTACTTTTCTTTTCCAATACAATCTCAAGAACAAATCAGAGTTCTTCACAAGAATTAGACTGAAATTAGCCAATGTTTCATATAAGTTTTTCCTTCTTTATCACTTATGAAGTCCATCTCGTAAAAATTTCTAACATGGGTCACCAATGAACTAAGAATGATAAGCACTAAGCCTTAAAAATAAGTGCATTCCAATAATTGTTCCATTAAAACAACTCTTCTTTAATGAGACAATTATTACATCGTAATTAATATATCAAAAAGCAATGGAAAAGAAGTACATTCTAACTAATTTATTTCACTTCCAAGAAAGAACAAAATATAATCCTCCATATCAGCCTTATAAAACAAATTCTAATTGATTAAATTAATTATCCTTAGGAAAACAATATGTCGTAACATCTCATTGTTCCCAAACTTTCATAAAAGAAAACAACATTTATTTTTTGCTTCAAGCTAAAAAAGAGAGTTTAAAGTAAGGTTGAGATTAGGATAACTCATCTATCTCCTAGACAAAGAAGAAGAAGAACCATTACAACTAGGCCTAACACAGCACATCCAAGAATAGAACATATTCAAACTATGATTTAACCTGTTTCTTTCAAAAGACAATTACCTTAAAAAATTTAAAAATGATATTCATCTGAGAAAAATTTCATTTAATCCAAGAAGAATAGAGGATCAATTGGTTTACCTATAAGTTTAAATCTACTTTTAATATAGAAGTTAAACTTTTAGAGATCTGAAACAACATTCAAATATCAAGGCAAACTCATACAGGGTTACTCTCTACTCTACATCATCCAAAGATAATTCTGAAAAAGATAGAGTGCAAGAGACAACTCACTCATCTCAACCCAACAAGTAAGGTCCTACCAAACAATAGTCTACCAACAAACTGACATTTACAGTTCAATAAAACCAAATAATATAACCTCTTCCAACATCATTTCTACAAATGATTGTGCAAAGGAAGACCAAACAACTCATACTAGTATCCCAAGGTCAGGTTTCATTTTTGCATTACAAAAAGAATAACCAGTTCTTGATTCAACAAATTATAATACAAAAACTATTAGAACAAAGTCAAGTAATCCCTCCATAACAGTATACAGTACTAAATTACTAAGTTCTTCTCATAAATGAAACTCAGAGTCTATTCTAAGAGGTCTGAGATACAAGTTTCCTTTAACAAAGAGAAAAAGGCTACTCCCAATTAAATACCATCAACATATTAGGAAAGAAGAAATAGTTCTTAAAATGAATTACAAATTTATACATCAAACTAGAAAGTTTTTCCATCAAGATCTCTTAGAGTTTTCCCAATGACTCATCCAATTGTTCACCCAATTTTCTTTGAGAAATTACTCAACAAAAGAGTTGTACATTTTAAACATTTAACACAAGTAGAACACAACTCCATAGTTCTAGGACAGTAGTCGACACAAGTCCTAAAAAATTTTAGAACTGTACAATTAGACAAATACGAGTGTAATAAAACATACAAAATTCCATTTAATAGTTTGAAATTCCACTAAATAAAGCAGTACAGAGCCAAATACAAAGCATCAACAAATTCTAGATTTAGCCAACAATATAAATATCGGTTCATAGCGACAAATGATTCCCACAATAGTTTGTATCAAAACAAATAACCAAAATGTTAGCCTTTATGACCTCAAGGTTCCTACAAAGTTCAGAACCTACACAAGTAATAAAATATGAATGCTTGTAATTTACTAATCTATAATAACTGATCCAAATTTTTCAAAATAATATAAAACACGGCTATAGAGCCCGATATTATCTCTTGAAAAACTCAAGTTTCACCCAAGTTTGAGCCCAACAACAAGTATTTAGCATTCAAATACTGAGTATATTATGAACTGATAAGTAACAGATCAAATTATCACCAGAACTAAGATATAAGCACCGAGCTTTATACGTGCTTTGACAATAGTACCAGAGATATACAAAATTCCAACATGGTTTAGAACAACAATAAACTCTATCAACAGTTCTCACTAAAACTAGAACCAAGTTCCAAATCTAAAATGATCTTGAATACAAGCTCCATTAATACACAAGTTCAGCTCAAGCTCATGATCAACAAAACACAAATTCTAACAAGTTTAGAGAGAACCCAAAGATCTCAAAACTCTGAACTACATCTAAATAGCAATAAAGATTTATCTAAATAGAATACTTCAATTTCCCATTCTAAAATGAAAAATCCAAGCTACAAAGATACATTTTTGCATGCATTCTCATTTTTAAGAACTATATATGATAAGTTTCTAAATAGAACCTATTTACCATGGAATTCAAAACCAATACCATAGATTTAATAAACCCAACAAACCATTAACCACATAAAATAAGAAAACCAAGAATCTCAAAAGAGCAGACTTGTTTTAATGAGACATTTATAGGAAAGCAAGAGATGTTAAAGTTTAGAGCATATCATGCCTGATAGAGCTTTTGCCAAGTCGAAAAGAACCTCCAGCCGAGCTCAAAACTTCTCTTTTTCTCCATGAAAAATCAAATAACCATGTTATTTTTCTATCATGCCTCCTATATATTCCACGAATTGAAAATAGGTTTAAAACCTCAAAAATAGCCATTAAGTGAAGTTCTATCTACTGGTTCGAAAAATTAGTGAGCATGTAAAGTGAAAATCATGAAACATGCAAAGTGAAATAACCACATACCAAACTTTTTGCATCTTTGTCTAAGGTAGTTTAAGCACGAAAACAAAAAAATTAATTCCATGAACTCCTATTTTCTTCCGTATCCTCCCTTACCACTTGCCTTTCATGTTTAGCTATTTCCAAATCAAATTTAACAAAGAATCCCATTTTAGTGGAGCCTTGCCTAAGCCTCCATTAAGTTCACTAACCCCGCCAAAGCTGGCAAGTACCTCCAAGAAATTAAAACCTTATCAACAAATTTAATGCCTTGGAACCATCGCCTACAATGTATGCGACCACCTAATTCCCCATTCAAACCCATTAGTTTAGGATAGATCATATTGCTTAGGTTAGACCTTAGGTAGATTGTAATATATACCTTAGGTTATAACCCAAACAACAATTACCACAATAGGTCTTAGCACATAGCCTAAGGTAGTTTCCACATAGGTTAGATTAATTTACAACACTATAGTTTTAGGCATTAGGTTAGATCATAATATAACCTTGTAGTATTAGGTTCTAGGTAAATTTTAATAGCCTAGAAACCTTTCCAAATCCTTAAGCACCGAGCTTATGTTAGGATGCCAATCAACCAAATCAAAGCTAGAATAGGAAGCTTTAGGTTAAAATAGGAATTATGTTACGTAACATAGTTTAGGTAGTTAATATTTTTTACCTATCTTAGGATTCCATAGGTTAGTCCTTTTTAGGATCTTGGATCTTTCCTCTGCTATGAATAGCTATAGTTAGTTTGCATCAACATTGTCCTACCACACTCAAACTAAAAAGATCCAAGCATGACATACCATTGAATAGAACAAGTTCATACAATAATCAAAGAACTAGTACCTATCAAATTTCAGTCATATGTCTATTAATTCATGGAATTTCAATTTACCATTCATTCTATAGAGTATATTTTAGAACATTCCTTGGATCACTGAAATTGATTCAAGGATGAGTTAGATTGGTAGATAATTTTACAATTCATAAACTAGATTGCAACCCACCTACAAGAAATTAAAAATGGATTCAGGGAAGCCATTCAAATTCAATCAAAGGATCTTAAGAACAAAAGATGATTTACCCATATCAAGTATGATCTCTAAAATTCAAAAAGAACACATCTTTACAAGTAAAATCACATGTCAACACTTGAAATGTAAAGGAAAAAAATAATAACTATCAAGGGTGTTACATTCTCCCTCCTTAAACGAATCATCGTCCTAATGATTACACTTTTTTTTAATAATATAAATCGGGACAATCACTTCATTCACTTCTTTTATCACAAGTCTAAATATATTAGAATCTTATAATTTAAGAAATCAGCATTAATAGTTATTTATCCAAATCGAATAAATATCTACCAAAAAGCGGCATATTTAATGTCATATAAAGATAAAATCATAAATTTTTATCAGTCAAGAAAATCAATTTTATTCAAATAGATAAGGAAAAGAAATTTTCATATCTTCTAGATTTTCCCAAGTTACACTCTCTTCGTTAAACTGGTCCCATTGGACCTTACATTGACTTATTTCTCAATTTATTAAATGCTGTTGGTAATTTTCCAGACTCAAATGGGTTTAACCACGATATTCCCGGGTCTTGGACTGCAAGGAATTCCAATTTAACACATGTGAAAAATCTAAAACATATTTCTTAAGCAAGGAAATATGGAAAACATCATGCATTCATGACAAAGCAGGAGGTAATGCTAAATGATAAGCTACAGGGTTGATTACTTCAACTATCTCAAAAGGTCCCACATAATGAGGTGATAACTTGGTAGCCTTGCCAAAAGTTATAGAACTCTTTTTTGGTTTAACCTGGAGAAAGAATTTCTCACCAAGTTCAAATTTTTTAGCAACCCTCTTCAAGTCATCGTAACTCTTTTGACTATCTACTACCTCTTTCAAGCATTCAAGAATCAACTTAACTTGTTGTTCCATTTCCCTAAGGATTTCAGGTCCAATTACCTCTCTATTCTCTATGCTATCCCATCTAACAGGGGGTTATGTATTTTCTTCTATAAAGTGCCTCGAAAGGTGCCATCTTAAGAGAAGCATGATATGTATTATTATAAGAAAATTCAAGTAATGGAAGATATTCTTCCCACCTATTTGCTGATCCATACAATACATTCGTAACATATCTTCTAAAACTTGATTTACTCTTTTAGTCTGTCCATACGTTTGGGTGGTATGTAAAACTAAAATTTAGCTTAGTTCCTAGAGCTGCATTAAGTTTTTTCCAAAATCTTGACATCATTCTAAGATCTCTATCAAATATTATTAATTCGGGTACCCCATGTAATCTCAAAACTTTGTGTACAAATCTTTTAGCCAACACGGGTGAATCATCCTTGATTTCCAGCAATAAAATGAGATACTTTTGTTAGTTTATCAATAACTACCAAAATAACATAGTACCAAAAGAAGAAGAAGAACCATTACAACTAGGCCCAACACAACACATCTAAGAATAGAATAGATTCAAATGTGATTTAACTATTTCTTTCAAAAGAAAATTACCTTAAAAATTTAACAATTAAGATATTTTTTTTTTATTAAGGGAAAATAGTTTTGAAGGGACTATACCCTGTATACAAAAGGGCTCAAAAGCCAGATAGTAAAGGTGAGAAAAACAGCCCAGAGAAGGGCAAAACTGCCAACCAAAGAGGGCTCAACAGCCAAATATGACAATATAAGTGAAAAAAGGATCCAAAATGATCCAAAAAGAAGCAGAAAATATCAAAAAGAAACCAAAAGAGAAACAACATATAGAGCTCCGCCAAAAAACAGTGCCAGAACCACCAGATAACAGCAACTTCGCAGCCAAAAAATAGCATCACAGCAACCCGTTACTTGATAGCCCTGTCAATCTTGGTCTTGATAGCCTGTAGCGACATGAAGAAGGCAATGGCAGTGGCCTGAGAGGAGTCTTGCATATCCGCCTGAGCAATTGCAATATCCCTTTTCTCTTTAGGGCCCCAAATGTCCTCATTAACCCCACTTAAACTACAGACACTATGAACATGTTGTTCAATGAAATTATAAATGCTTTTGAGGGTAAACAATATGCAGTCATTGTGACTTTTAGCATTCCCCAATCTGCCATATAAGGACTATAACTTCTTGAAGACTTTAGAAATAACCCCCTCTTCCTCATCACTTTGAAGAATCCCTTTTCCCTTAGCTCTTTCCATATTTTTTATAGTCCCTTTGAGCTCTTGTATCTCCTTTTCTAATCATCCACTCTATCCAGCAATTCCTCCTCCTTGGGCTCCTCCATTGTTTTACTAATATACGAGTTGTTTTTAGCAAGTTCTAGGTCTTTGTGGCTCCTTAGGACTGTTGGGAAGGGGATTTTAGCTTTGATGCTCTTGGTTTTCTTGTTGGAAGCAGCAACTTCACTCTTTCTTTTCAGCAGGGGGAGTGGAAGTGGTGCGGCAGGTGGAGGTATGGAGGAAGGAAGTGGGGTAGGATTCATGGGGGCAGCTAGAGCAAGTGGCGATGGATCATGAGGATAAGTCCTTGGTGCAATGGGACAGCCCTAGAGTGGCTCGAACTTCCATAATTGATTTCTCCGGTGAGTTTATCAAATAGTGAGGAAAGATGATTATGTTATTTCTATGAAAGTGATTTAGAAATATTAGATGTTTTTGAGGTATAGTCACAAATATTCCTTCAAGGGTTACATACCTAACCACCATTCTCGGCAAGCTCAAGAAAAGGCTCAGAATCGACACCACCTTGATGCCAACAAATCCACGAATTCAAGATTCTCCCCCTCATCCAAAAATTTCTTGGTCTCCACCTCCCTGTCCACCTTCTTATTGAAGAATTTGGTGCCTTCCAGGCTGAGGCCCATGATCTGGGTGATGAGCTCTTCCGTGATTTCCATCTCCATGTTACTGTATTTGACAATCCTATTCTTCCATCCCTAGGTGAATCTGATAGAAATGTCTTGGTCGAAGCCTTGAATCCTTTCAATTAAATTAGACAGACCCTCGATTTGCAGGTAATTCCAAAGCTCCGTATTCTCTTTCCATGCAGGATTGTGGGTCGGTTCAGTTTTGCAAGGCGGACCCCCCATGTTTCCTCTGCTCCTTTTCCTATTCTCAACAAAAAAAGATACCACTATGTGGGACAAAGCAGAGCTCTGATTTTGGTATTTGAATCTTTCCTTTTTGTGAAAGCAGGTTTAATTATTATGCTATACTTATTATTGCCCCGCTCCTCCGCTTTCCTCCTATGCCAAGAAATGATGACAGTCCATCTTGCAGAGATCGCATCAATCATCCATATCTTTTGTGATGTCATCATAATGTACTTTGAGGATCTGCACATTAGCATCCAAATTACAACCGTTAGTGTTGATTTTCACTACCATGTAGATCATTGATTATGGATTTATTGATTTGAGCGGGGAACGTAACGTCCCCCTAAGCCAAGTTTAAAAGGAATTATTAACACCGAAGTTAGCCAAACTGGCTGTCATGACCTTATTTCCTTCCCGATATGTGTGGGTGATTTGAACATTTTCAAAGCTCTTGCATATATCAATAGCTTCCCCAATAAAATCCCTGATAGACCAGCTGGGGTGTTGCTTTTTATTTAAAATATTGATGATATTCAGAGAATCACCTTCAATTATAATATTTGGAATATTACAATCTCTGGCAAGTCTTATACCCCAAAGAGCCACCAGGGCTTTGGAATAATGATTAGTCTACCTACCCATTCTCCCAGAAAAAGTAGCAACAAAACAGCCTCTTTGATCTCTGATGACTCCCCCTCCTCCAGAGTCTCCCGGATTGCCTTTTGAGGCCCCATCAAAATTTAACTTGTGCCAATCAGTGGGAGGTTTAATCCATCGGACTGTGTTTCTATCAATACCATTGTTATTCCTATTGACAGTGTCAATATTCCAATCAGTCAGGATGTATTCTTCATTCTCCGGGTAAAGTCTATTTTTAGGGGGTTTAAATCTAGCAATATTATCTTGCACAACAATGATAATTTCCTTGTAGACTTTGTTACAAGCCTGTCTATTGTTTTTAAAAATGTTATTATTACGAGCCTTCCAAATTCTCCACAAAGTGTGGGGTAGAACAAGTTGCCACAATCTTTTCACCTCACAATGCTTAAACGGAGAGTCCATTGCTCCCGTGCCTAAAAATAGGTAAGGGGAAAATCCATCTCGATTAAATTTTGCAAAAACAAGTGCCAAATTTTGGAAGCAATCTCACAATGGAGGAATAAATGCTTTATATCTTTCGCTCTTTTCGACACATGCAACATCTATTTGGCATGATGAATCCCTTCTTGATGAGGTTGCCATTAGTTAGGATCTTGTCATTAATAATTAGCCACCAAAAGAAGTTCACTCTAGGGGTTAACTCCAGCATCCATAGCTTGTGCCACTTAATTTCACTTTCCATGGATACAAAGAAAGTATTATATCCTAATTTAACAGAGTATTCTCCATTAAAAGAATCTTTCCAGATGAGTTCATCCTTAAGATTTTGATTACTTATATGGATTAGAGAAAGTTGATTCTGTAAAGATGAGATATCACCCCGTATAATATCATTCTCCACTTTTATTGTTTCCATTTTCCTTTGTTTCCATGCCTCTCAATGTACCCCTGGATTTTGTGTCCATACTTTGTAATTAAGCTATCTTTAATGTGATAATAAGCAGAAATCCAGTTAGAATCATCCAACTTATCACCTAGAAGTTTATGTTTTGTCCATCTCCAAGCTTCAGCCTACACCCCGAGAGAGAATGTGTCTGCATTGTGAAGAAGGTTGTTCTAAAAATATAACCACTCGGAAGAGACTCGATCATATATGAAGGAAATATTGTTTTGGTTGGAAAGATATTTGATCTTAACCAACTCTATCCAAGGTCTCGTGATCTTTTATAAGCCTCCATCCTAATTTTGCAATAAGGGAAGTACTCATATGTTTGATATCTTTGATGTCTAACCCCCCAAGTCTCTTAGGTTTACAAACCTGCTCCCAAGCCACAAGATGATATCTCGAATCTATCCTCGCACCATGCCATAGAAAGTGCTTTGAATATTCTCAATACTGTTCATCACTCGCTACAGCATGCCGACCATAGACATGATGTAAATAGACAAGTTTTGGAGCATGCTTTTAATCAAAAGGCACTTACCTGGACTTGAAAGAACAGCTCCTTTCCAGCCAGCCAACTTTCTTTGAAATCTCTTAATAAGATCATTCCATACCTCCACAGAAATCTTGCCAGTACTTAAAGGTAAACCTAAGTAAGTAGCTGGTAGAGAATTAATAGTGCATCCTAGAATATTAGCAATCTTTCTTTGCCTTTCCCAAGGAGTATTGAAGAAATAAATAGAGCTTTTGTCAAAATTAACTTTTTGTCCCGAGGCTTCCTCATAAAATCTAAGGACAGTTTTGATAGCCTTTGCCTCAATGATAGAGGCCATCAGGAGAAGCAAAGTGTCATCAACAAACTGCTGGTGTGAGGAGATCTGATTACCAGTAGTTGGAGGGAAGCCTTTTATCATGCCAATGTCAATAGCTTTGGAAATAGATCTGCTTAAACTGTCAGCCATAATAATGAATAATAGAGGGGAAATTGGGTCGCCTTGCCGGATACCTCTATTGCTGGCAAAAAAACCCACAGGTTCCCCATTAACAACCACAGAGAATCTAGAGGTAGAGATACAAGAGTGAATGATTTTTCTGAATTTGATTTGAAAACCAAACTTGGATAAGACCTCATCCATGAATCTCCAGGAGACTCTATCAAAAGCTTTATGCATGTCTAGTTTGATGGCCATCCCTGCCTTTTTAATTTTATTCATTGAATGTATAGTTTCATGAACCATGATAATTCTATATTGGATAATTCTTCCCTGGATGAATCCGCTCTACTGTTGTGAAATGATTTCCATAAGAATGGGTTGCATTATAGTGGTGAGAATATTTGTGAAAATCCTATAAATAACATTAACCAAACTGATAGGCCTGAAATATTTGAAGTCCTTTGCATCCAACTTTTTCGGGGCAAGCACAATGTGTGTATTATTTAGTTCTTTAATGAGATTTCCCATTCTGTAAAACTCATTAACAGCTTTCAAGAGATCTTCAGAGCATATTTCCCAACATCTTTGGTAAAAGTTAGCCGAAAAGCCATCTGGACCTAGAGCCTTATCCCCTTCTAAAGCAAAAACAACCTTTTTTAATTCCTCAATGGTGACAGTTTTTGAAAGACTTTTAAATCTCTCAGCAGGTATCAGATTATTAGGAATGGAGTCTAAGAGGAAAGAGGCCACTTGTTCATTGTAGGAGTTATTCTCAGTGAGGAGGTTCTTGTAGAAATTAAGCGCCTCTATTTTGATGTCCTCTGGATCCTTAGTAATGTTTCCATTTCCTTTAGCAACCTCAGATATTCTGTTACAAGCTCTATGTTTGAGGGCTGTCAAATGAATTTTTTTGTATTTTTGTCTCCTTCTTTAAGCCAAAGGGCTCTAGATTTCATTCTCCAAAAGGATTCTTCATGGCTGTTTATATTATGCAGATCCGAGAGGAGTTTTTTTCCCGCTGATGATCCTCTAGAGACATACCTTTCATGGAAACATTTAGCTCAAGCTCTTCTAGCTGTTGCTTAAGTTCTTTCTTCTTTTCAAAAATGTTTCCAAAAACCTCTTTATTCCAAATTCTAATATTTTTTTAACATTCTTCAACTTTCAGTAAAATCTGGGGCCGTCCCTGTGCCTTCCCAAAACCACCACTCTTTAATTCTGTCCAGAATATCTTCATGCTCGAACCACATTTTCTCAAATTTGAAATTACCATGAAAAGGTTTTGTCCAATTGAAGAAATTTAGGACAATTGGATTATGATCAGAGCCCGTTCTGGGGAGAGAAGAAAGATGAAAATTCTGGTCCAGAATCCAATTTGTAGAAATAAGAGCTCTGTCAAGTTTAACCTGAATTAAGTTCTCCCCTAACCTTCTGTTGGACCAGGTAAATTGATTGCCATGAAGCTCTATGTCCATAAGATTAAGAGTCGAAATGAAGCCAACAAATTCTTCCATACCAAGGGAGAATTCAGAGCTTCCCCCAAATTTTTCTCCCAGATTCAAAGGAGTATTGAAGTCTCCCATAACCAACCAGTTCATGTTTTCAACATTGCTTCGGAACAAGGTTAACTCTTTCCATAGATTTCTTTTACCAGTAGTAGTATTGGGCGCGTAAATATTAGATAGAATCCAGCTATGATTATTTTCAAGACTTTTAAAAATAATAGCTAAATGGTTATGGGTGGAGGAGAGTACCTTACCGTTAACAATCTTTGTATCCCAAAAGATCGCTAAGCCTCCAGAAGCCCCTTGAGAATCAACAGCAACAAAGGCAGCGTTCTCCCAGAAATATCTTTTGAAGTCTTCAACTGCCTTACTTTTCATTTTAGTTTCCTGAATAAGAAGAATGTTGGGTTTGTTTGATATTTTAATTTCCTTAAGCATTCTTTGCTTAGGCCCCCCATTGAGGCCTCTGACATTCCAAGAAATAACCTTCATTAAAAAAATTTAGAGATGCATTTGCTGGATGGTTCAGAATTCTTTGTGTACCATCTGTAATTTCTTTTTCAGTCTCTTTTTCTCTTGCTTCTCTCTTAGATATCCTGCCTTTTCTAAATGTGACTCCAATATTTGTAGTTCTTCTAGCAGTGGCCCTTGTGATTATTGAGGTGGAATCTTCCCAGCTTCCAAGCTACTTTTTTTTTCACTATAGAGTGATTCCGGACTTTCTTCCCAACTTTTTAGACCTCTTTTCTTTCTTTTTACTAAGATGAATCCATCATTATCACAATCTGATATATTTTCCTTGCTAATGGGGGTAATTTCCCCATCCTCTTTTCCTGTGGCAATATCAGTATGCTTATCCATTTTAGGAGCTAGCTCCTCCATATCAGTATCCTCTTTATCTTAGTTTAGATCTCATGTAATGGATTCTAGATCCTCTTTGAATTTTTCTTGTCTCATTTTGAGTTTCTCCAGAGCTATTCCTAATTAATGCTCTTGATGATCATTTATTTTTTCTATCTCTTCTTCCATATACGAGAGAGAAATGCTAACTTTTTCATTTTCTTCATCAACCTCCATGCTCAACTTTACCGGATTTGGTGTCAAAGTGTTCAATGCTGAATCCACTGACATCTCCCTTTTGTTTTCTTCCTCTTTCGGACCCAGATCTATTTCTGTTGAGTCTCAACCAGTTTCTTAGGTCTCCATAGTTTTCTATAAACCGGTGGTCTCTTCGCCTTAAATCCTTTTTTCCTTTCTTTTAACTTGGAATGCCTCTGCAAATGCCTATTTCCAGTAGCTGGATCAGATAGCGGCTCTTTATCCGCCTTATCTCTCTATTTCTGTCTTTGAGCTTCAGGAATATCTGAGAGAATTTCCAGCTTTTGAACTGTTTGATCAGGACATTTGTTGGCAAAGTGGCCTAATCTATGGCATTTGCTACATCTTAGTTGGAAAGCTTCATATTCTATTTGTTGTTTCCATACTCCAAATTTGGACTGCAGAACAATGTGATCAGGAAGCTCTTGATCCATTTCAATAGAGACACAGAACCGAGAAAATGCCAACCTAGACCTATTTCTCGTGGGCCCATCCACGCCAATAGGTGAACCAATCGATTTGACAATATGAAGGAGGATTTCATCATCCCATAGATGCAGAGGTAGTCCTGAAGTCTACACCAGATGGGTATGGCATGAATATTCTCAACATATGGATTGAATCCAGGATACCATTTTTTTAAAAGTCCCATATTTCCCAGACACCAGGGACCACCCAATAAGACCGAGTCAACATCAGATTGGAGATTAAATCGGGCTAGAAAAAATCCCTTTGCCATGGTGGTGATAATCAAATCCCCTTTTGGTTTCCATCTACGAATGGCCTATTTTCTAATAATGTCCACATTGGGTTGTGATCCCAAAAATTTGCCGACAAGGGCCAGATTGGTTTTCTCTAGAGCTCTTTGCAGACATCCGTCAGGCACTTGTAAGTGGGTCACCCCTTCAACATCTTTTGTAATTTTAAAATCACATGCAGGCTGAGGTCCCACATTTTTGTTAGGAGGAATCTTTACAACATCCGCCCAGGCTCTAGATCCAAAACTACCACCAATGATCACATTTTTCACTTTCACTGGCTCATTAGCGGCTACATCGCAGTCCTTTAAAAGGCATTCGAGCTGAGCTATTGAAACCACGCTTTCAAAACCCTCACGCAGCCCGCCCGCATTTTTAAACTCTCAGCCCGCAATTACAACAATTAAGATATTCATCCGAGAAAATTTTCCTTTAATCCAAGAAGAATAGAGGATCATTTGGTTTACTGTAAGTTTAAATCTACTTTTAATATAGAAGATAAACTTTTAGAGATCTGAAACAACATTCAAATATCAAGGAAAATCATACGAGTTACTCTCTACTCTACATCATCCAAAGATAATTCGAAAAGATAGACTACAAGAGACAACTCACTCATCTCAACCCAATAAGTAAGGTCCTACCAAACAATAGTCTCACAACAAATTGACATTTACAGTTCAATAAAACAAAATAATATAACATCTTCCAACATCATTTCTAAAAATGATGGTGCAAAGGAAGACCAAACAACTCATCTTGGTATCCCAAGGTTAGGTTTCATTTTTACATTACAAAAATAATAACCGGTTCTTGATTCAACAAATTATAATATAAACACTATTAGAATAAAGTCAAGTAATCCCTCCATAACAGTATACGGTACTAAATTACTAAGTTCTTCTCATAAATGAAACTCAGAGTCTATTCTAAGAGGTTTGAGATACAAGTTTCCTTTAACAGAGAGAAAAAATCTACCCCAATTAAATACCATCAACATCTCAGGAAAGAAGAAACAATTCTTAAAATGAATTACAAATTTATTCATCAAACTAGAACATTTTTCCGTCGAGATCTCTGAGAGTTTTCCCAATGACTCATCCAATTGTTCTCCCAATTTTCTTTGAGAAAAAAATCAACAAAAGAGTTGTACATTTTAAACATTTAATACAAGTAGAACACACCTCCATATTTCTAGGACAGGTCGAAAAAAGTCCTAACAAATTTCAGAAGCTGTACAATTAGACAAATACTATTGTAATGAAACATACAAACTTCCATTTAACAGTTTGAAATTCCACAAAAAAACATAGGTACAAAGCCACATACAACATCAAAAATTCCATATTTAGCCAACAATATAAACACGAGTTCATAGCAAAAATTATTCCCACAATAGTTTGTATCAAAAACATAACCCAAATGCTAGCCTTTACAACCTCAAGGTTCCTACAAGGTTCGAGAACCTACACAAGTCATAAAATATGAATGCTTGTAATTTACTAATCTATAATAACTAATCTAATTTTTTTCAAAAGAATATAAAACATGGGTAGAGAGCCCAATATTATCTCTCGATTGCAAATCAAGTTTCACCCAAGTTCGAGCCAAAAACAAGTATTTAGCATTCAAATAGTGAGTATATTATGGGCGCGACAAGAATGATTCAAATTATCACCAAGAACTAAGATATAAGCACCAAGATTTAGGCGTGCTTTGACAACATCAAGAGATACACAATTCCAACATGGTTCGAACAACAAGAAACTCTATCAACAGTTCTCACTAAAACTAGAACCAAGTTCCAAATCTAAAATGAGCTCGAATACAAGCTCCATTAACACACAAGTTTAGCTCAAGATCACGATCAACAAAACAAAAATTCCGAAACTTTAGCGTAACCCAAAGATCTCAAAACTATGAACCACATCTAAATAGAAATGAAGATTTATCTAAACAAAATTCTTCAATTTCCCATTCTAAAATGAAACATACAAGCTACAAAGATACGTTTTTGCATGCATTCTCATTTTTAAGAACTGTACATGGTAAGTTTTTAAATAGAACCCTATTTACCATGGAATTCAAAACCAATACCACAAATTTAATAAACCCAACAAGCCATTAACCAGATAAAATAAGAAAACCAAGAATCTAGAAAGGGAAGACTTGTTTTAATGAGACATTTATAGGAAAGCAAGAGATGTTAAAGTTTAGAGCCTATCATGCCTAATAGTGCTTCTACAAAGTCAAAGAGAACTTCCACCGGTGAGCTCAAAAATTCTCCTTTTCTCCACAAAAATCAAATAACCATGTTCTTTTTCCATCATACCTCTTATATATTCCATGAATTTAAAATAGGTTTAAAACCTCAAAAATAGCCATTAAGTGAAGTTTTATCTACGGTTCAAAAAAATAGTGAGTATGTAGAGTGAAAATCATGAAACATGTAAATTAAAACAACCACATACCAAACCATTTGCATGCCTTCCAAGGTAGTTTAAGCACGAAAACCAAAAAAAAATATATATTAACTCCTATTTTCCCACCTATCCTCCCTTGCCACCGCCTTTCATGTTTAGCTATTGCCAAATCAAATTTAACAAAGAATCCCATTTTAGTGGAGCCTCCACCTAAGCCTCCGCCAAGTTCACTAACCCTCGCAAAAGCTGGTAGTGCCTCCAAGAAATTAAAACCTTATCAACATATTTAATTCCTTAGAACCGTCACCTACAATGTATGCGACCACCTAATTCCCCATTCAAACCCATTAGTTTAGGGTAGATCATATTGCTTAGGTTAGACCTTAGGTAGATTGTAGAATATATACCTTAGGTTATAACCCAAACAACAATTACCACAATAGGTCTTAGCACATAGCCTAAGGTAGTTTTCACATAGGTTAGATTAATTTACAACACTATAGTTTTTGGCATTAGGTTAGATCATAATATAACCTTGTAGTATTAAATTCTAGGTAAATTTTAATAGCCTAGAAACCTTTCCAAATCCTTAAGCACCTTTGAGCATGCCAATCAACCAAATAAAAGTAGAATAGGAAGCTTTAGGTTAAAATAGGAATTATGTTACGTAACATAGTTTAGGTACTTAATATTTTTACCTATCTTAGGATTTCATAGGTTAGTCCTTTTTAGGATCTTGGATCTTTCCTATGCCTGTGAACAGCTATGTTTTTTTGTGTCAACATTATCCTACCACAATCGAATGAAAAGATCCAAGCATGACATACGATTGAATAGAACACGTTCATATAATAATAAAGAACTAGTACCGTCAAAGTTCAATCATATGTCTATCAATTATTGGGATGTCGATTTACTATTCATTCTACAAAGTATATTTTAAAACATTCCTTAGATCACTGAAATTGATCCAAGGATGATTCAAATTGGTAGATAATTTTACAATTCATAAACCAGATTGCAACCCACCTACAAGAAATGAAAAATGGATTGAGGGAAGCCATTCCAATTTAGTCAAAGGATTTTTAAGAATAGAAGATGATTTACCCATATCAAGTATGATCTCCAAAATTCAAAAGAACACATCTTTATAAGGAAAATCACATGTAAACACTTGAAATGTAAAGGAGGAAAATAACAACTTTCAAGGGTGTTACATTTTCATTTGGAGTTTATGTACAATTTTTTATCTTGTTTCTATTTTTAGATTGATGACAAATCCCAAGAATGTGAGCTAGGGCATGAAATGGGGTTTTTGTTAGAACAAATGATTTAGGGAACCATTCTATCTCCAATTTATTCCATCTTAATCGTATTGGAAGTTTAGTAGGTCTAAAAATATGACATCCGAATCTAACTTCTATTTTGTATGATTTGAATATTTTTGACCTGGAAGAATTCATGGTTATTTGGTGAAAACTCTTCATTTTCTCTTCGTTCTTCGTTGTTTCAATCAGTTTTTTCTTCTGAGATATTTGAATGTTCAATTTGAAGAATAATTTGAGAATTTGGTTGAGTGCAAAAATGGCAGGGTGAAGAGGAATTTGAAATTTGATATTTCACGGGCATGTGTGTAGGTAGCATTATAAGAAACATAAAACAAAAAAGGAGTTAGAATTTTTGCACATTTTGATGCTTGGGCTACACACATTTTTGTGTCCCCTGATGTTGCTTTAGCTAAAGGGATGAAATGGAAATAAATTTTCACATCCCACCCAATTATGACTCTTGGAAAGATCTTAGTGGATAATTACTTGGGCTAGGGAGCTTGAGTGAAGCACATGGGGGATGAAATTCAGATGTATGGAGGACTAGAAGGCATACTTGGGGCTGTAATTTTTTTATCATCCTTTGTGGCCTTCACCTAAAGGGATGAATTTGACATCAATTTACACATCGCACCTAGATCTGTTACTTGATGATAATCTATGTTGTTGGTACCCAAAATGGTTCTCCCTTTGAAAAACTGAGCAATATCAACAAGCAAAGTAGAATGCTTAGAGACAGACAGATTAGGATTTGAGTCGTTTTGTAGCCAAGGAAAAATTTAACTAACTCTTTGTCACTCGAGCTTTGAAAAATTGGATAGCACCATGTTGAGGGTATGACCTACCCTCCTACTTTAGGTTGTTCCTTCAACCAGGGTGAGAGGACCCATTTTGTAGCTTGTATTTGTAATGGGTCAACATTATTTGACTTTCCTTCTATGATTTTGAGAGAAAACCTTGAGAAGACATGGTAAATGCAACCTAATCTAACTCTCGTGAGTTTTCAAACTAGAAAATGAAGATATCTTCTAAAAAGTTTCACGTTACTAAAGACAACAATAAAACTTGATTACTCTTGTATGTTTTGAGTAAGGGATGGGTAAATTCAACAAATCTCCCTAGAATTTATGGACAAATAGTGTAAGGAGGGGTAAGTCTTGTAGAATTTATCATTTATAGATGGATTTTTTATGGAATTAAGCAAGATAAATTTGATTATACCATATTCTGGAAATTTTTAACAAATGTTGGAAAATCTACCAAGAAAGACAATAACAACACTTCAAACAATTACAAATGAATCTTCAACCAGAATGTGTGCACCCATGGAAGCCTAAAGATGCATGGTTTCAAACATTATTTAAGAATTTAACATAAAATATCATGTCAAAGACTCAACTAAACATCAAAAATCACTGATCCATCATGCCTAATATACACTCATAAACTAACAAATAATCTGTATCGGAAAAATGGAAGTAAAGTGAATTTAAATTGCTTATTGTGAGATGAAATGAAATATCTTCTCACAACGAAATTGCAAATGCCACAATACTACCACAATGATAAGATCTTGTGTAATTCAAAGTAATTTCTAACATAAGATTACGATAAGACCATGAATAAATATTTGAAATATATTTGAATTGAAAGCAAACATAACAATGCTCATGATTAACAAACTTAACTCGGGGTTTGTCAAATTCATCAACAAGGGAAAGTATCATTTTAGTCTCAATGCTTATCCATAGATATACACTTGTAACCATCTTGACATGATTTATTTTGAAGGCTTGTAAATTAACATGCTTCTCAAACAAGTCTTTTGGAAAAATGGCTTGTTTCACTCTTTATCTCTTTTCTCTTCCGATTTTCACAAAAATATCAACTTCCCCTTTTTGCACGATTATTCTCATCATCTTTATATAATTCCATTCCCATTTTCATTTTAATTTCCCCCCAAAAATGGGGATATTTCACAAGTATATTCTACTTTCCTAAAATTCCAGGTGTATCGATGACACATTTCATGAAAATACTTTAACTAACTCTACAAGGTGAAAAAATTATGGGCCTCTTTCAATTTACTCTTATCATATATGACTAGAATACCATGTCATTGCTTGTTATTAATGTTTTCATAATTCCCTCCATCCGGTGATTGGATAGTTGCTTTTGATATCCTTTGAGTAGTTTGAGGTGACCTTAGGTGACAAATGCTTTTTCATCAACTATTCGAAAATAAACTTTGGGTACTATGCATTCCTTGTCACATTTGATTGATTCAACTATCCCATGTGGTTCTTGTCAAATCTAGTTAATTCATCAACCAAGATTATTTTAGATTCACTTCAACCTCTAAATTCTCCTCATGTGAACTAAGAAGGAACTTCCCTCATTAGGTGAATATGATTTCTTTCACTTTAATAAATATGTGATACTTATACTATAAACCCATATTTATCCCATCACTAGGATGTATTACTTTTATTTACCTATAAGCCAAGAATTTTTTTATTGACTTCTACCAAAGTGACATGGTGAGTACTGTGGAAAATAGTTTGAAGGAAATTTTGTCAGAAGATTTGAATCAAATATTCAACCTTGTGGTGGTCTCGATGAAGCTTTTTTAGGGCCTTGTTTGACATAAATGTGCAGGAGACACTAGACAGCCCTTGACTTATTAGCAAGTCCGGCTCATACATCGACAAGGCTAATTAGGATCAGTCATGTTTTCACATCCTTCCAATTCATGTATTTTCACCTGTTTCGATGGGAATATCTAAATACTCCGAAAACTTGAAGAAATTATGGATTGAGAGGAGGCCCCAAGTGTCTAGGAAAAGCTGACTTTAGTGTTCCCATTATTATGTGATGAATAATTTTTATTAAAGGAGATTCACAAGGAATCTTATGTGTTATATGAAAAATCTTCCATTAACATTATGCCTGCCATTTCTCACAAGGTAGTTGAATTAGAGTGAAGGATTTCCTTTCTAGAGAAGGTGTACATGAGACCGAACCCTCACAACCAAATTTAATGCCAACACCATCTTGGGAAAGAGAAAGGGTGAATCAATCTCTCATCTCCCAATCATTATTTATTATTAAGAAGAGGAGATGTCTTTATCTACTTGTTTTTTAAGAGAAAAATATCCTATTCTTAGGATAATAGGGGTAGGTTTATAGTTAGGTTTTCCACTCACTCGCTCGGTGTGCTATGCTCATTCATTAGGGCATGGCCTCTTAGGTTCTCAGCCAATCCCTTCTCAAAGAGAGCACCTGCCATTTTCAAGGAGATGGAAAGTTATATCTAGCTCAAAGTCTCTTGTTTCTTATGTTCCCGTGATGTAGTCCTTGGTCTTCCAATCACTCTAGTCATTCTTGATTACTCTATTCTTATCAATTCTACCCCTCACAAAGGGAACAAGAAGACAACATTATTCACAGGTGACTTGGATCTTCTACACTAGGTGTCTTCCCACTAAAATAAGATTGAGAAGGAGAAGATAATGCATGATCTTGAGTCATTAATGGATATGGTGATGTCACGAAATTTAGCAGGTCTATCATTTTTATCTTGAAAACACAGAGCTATGATGAATTTAGGCTGAGGAAGAATAAGCTTTGGAACAAACTACGCATCTTATATGAGGAAAACTTATGAAAGGAGTGAGAATTCTCTATTCAGGTATGTTTGTCTCTTATGCCTTTGTTTTTAATTATGTAAACATAACCTTTTACCATGGGTTGGGGCCTCTATAGAATCTCCATTTTGAAATATATATGAGACAAATTTAAAATGATGTAACATTCATATTTTAACCTTCGATATGTAATTATTTTTGTTTCCACATTACGAGACTCCTTAGTTTAGTATTGGCACTAGTAATGAAAATAAACTAGTTTTGTGTTTTTAATGGTTTACAATTATGCACTTTGCCTCAACCTCTTAATGTATTACATCATCTTAAACCTACTGCAAATCCTCTAGAATAGATGACTCATCTCATGGTGATTTTCAATTCTCCTCACATTATCTTGTGAGTTCGTGACACTTACGAGTTGCACATCTCCAAATATCACTTCTCGGGGATTTCCTTCCATCATCGTGTCTTTCTTTTCTTAAAATTGTGCATGGGTGACATGTGGCAATATCCACATCCTACCCCTTTCTCTTGAATTCTCAACTTCTATAAACTCCTTTCCACACATAAGCCACGTGGTGAATTCTCACAACTTGTGTGAGTTCGACTTGCTATTCCTTTTTAAAAGCTGTGTTGAGGAAACATGTGGCCATTATTCTCATCTTCCATGGGGCTGCCCATTTAATGGTTCTGAATCTTGTCCTTAATCCCTCTACCAATTTTATGGAATTTTTTTATAACCTTTACGACCCTCAACTTAATAAAGGGAGTTTAAAAAAATAGATATAGGGTCCCACATGGTCTAAGTCATGAATTTTCCCTAAACATATTTTAAAGTAGAATAATTAGACATACTAACATTAGAGACATTAATCAAACAAAAGGGACGAGATTATTCAAGCTCTAACTTGCGCTCGACTCGGGATGGGCACCCCTTTTGGGTACCCACAAGAATTATTCAATGCAGACCATGTGCCAAAACTCCATTGGGCTATGGAGTGGAATATCATATGCACCACGTCAAGTAATAATAAACCATCCTAAAAAAAAAAGAAACCAAAGCAACTAGGGCACAAAAGACTAGGGGGTAAAAAGGGAAACAAAACCACACACAAAATTGTAAAAACAAAGCATGAAGACTATACATTATACATTGGTTGATACCTTTATTTGAAAGATAATCAATAAAATGCTTTAGGTTCCTACCATTTACAGGAAACTCGAGTAACTCTCCGGCTAGGTCCTTTAAGAAGAAATTATGTTCCACAATCTTGATATCAATGGAATACGGGTGCATCCATAATTCATCAAACTTTCCTTATGTTTTCATTTATCCTCATGTTTGTTGTCCCATAACAATACAAGGGGTCTCCAATGTTGAAGATTCTAGGAGTTACATTTTTGTCAAAAAAAAATTTGAGCTTCTCTCTAAACTTTAAATGCCTTTGGTGGGACTCTCGTCTTTCCTCATCCAACTAAATGATTTGGTTTATTCTCACACTATAGGGGCCAAATTCCCCATCTTCAAGATTTTTGATGAACTGATAAGAAGGTAATTTAAAGTGTAAAGGAAGGAGATTTTGGACTCATAAAATAGTTCGAATGGACTTTTCCTAGTGGATCCTTATAGCAAGTAATACTATCAACCCAAACAAAAACTTTAACTGATATCCCCAATTTATTTTGTTGATTTCTAATGTCCTTATAATTATCTTTAGTGAATATTTGTTTCTTGATTCAGCTTTTCCATTGATATGTGGGTTATAATTGGATACATATGTTAATTTTATACCATATTCTTTACACACAAGAACTAGTGGTTTGGCTCAGAAACTCATGGTGTTTTCAAGCAACTATATTCATAGGTACACCACACTTGCAAATTATATGATTCAATATGAAATAAATAACAACTTGATGATTCACCTTCTTGGTGGGGATAGCCTCAACCCATTTGGTGAAATAATCAGTAGCCACCAATATCCATATGTGGCTTGCACTAGAATGTTCGATAGCTATCTTATAAAATCCATTCCCCTACTACTTAAAAGTAGCCTCAATTGATCTTGGTTTAAGAGGGAGAGAACCAAAATCCTTCATTTTTCCTAAAAATATCTAAAAACTATCACATTTTCTTACCAACAAGGTTGTATCCTTGAAAAGTGTTGGCCACCAATATCCTTCCCTCAGTATTTTATGGGAAATTACCCTTTCGACAAAATTCCCACCACACACTCCCTCATTAAAGTCTAAAATTAACACCTGGGGCTTCATCCTCCTTTACACATCTAAGAAGGACACCTTCAGATATTTTCAAGGTCAACCCATAAAAATTGATAACATACTTTTAGGAATCTAACTTAAGTGTACTTCTTTGATTTTTATCCAAATCCCTTAGACATTCCAAATTTTTGAGGTATAACATGATTTTTTGTACCATACAAAATTGATTAAATTCTCATGTAACTCCACATATCTTCTTCCTTCTACCTCATTTACTTCCATCACATATAATTTTATTTCCACCATTAGATTTACTAACCTAAGACCCTAACAAGTTTAGTGGTTTGAACATTCATATCATATTCCTATAATTTATTTACCCATCAACATCCATTTTTGAAACCTCCATCTTTGATAAAATGTCTTTAACCATTGTATGAGGAGCATAAGCTATAGATAATGACCGAAAGATTTTGTTGCTTTCACCGAGACAAAATCCTATTTTTACATAATGGTGTACTTGAACTCATCTCCTATAATGCTTTCTGAAAAATTCAATTGGTCTTTCATTTCCTTCCTCATTATTTAATAATGAGATGCACGATGGTATTTTTAGATGCAAAAGAGAAAATTTGAAAATTATTTTTATAATCGGGGTGGCTAGGATAGGAGAATTTTTAATGCCTCTTTTATCCCAGTGAAATCTTAGATATATTAATCTTCCCATTTAATAATTTGATCCTTCTTCAACATATTTGTGATGGGGATAGTCATCTCCATGAAGTTAGAAATGAATCTTCTTATGAAATTGATTTGAAAAAAAAAGAATGGATACCCTTTTTTTTCTAGGGATAAAGAACTTTCCTAATTGCTTCCACTCTCTCATGATCAATCATGAACCCTTACTTTGATACGATGTGTCCTAGCAACTTGGATTTCTATACCCCAAAATGACATTTTATAGGATTCAACATGTTATCGTATTCTCTGCACCTCTATAACATATTTTCCAAATGATGCAAATTATCACCCCTTTTTCTTGAAAATACTGTCACATCATCTTGTTATATAGCTATAAAATCACTTATATATCCACCGAACACCACATCCATAACTCTTTGAAAGGTGGCACCGATATTCATCAAACCAAATGGAATTCTCACATACACATAAGTACCCATAGGAGTAGTGAAAGTAGTTTTGATTCATTCTAATTGCTTCACACCACTTGGTTATATCGAAAATCCATCTAATGTGGAAAACAACTCTGACCCAGTGATTAACTACAACATATTATCCATGATAGGAAATGGATAATTATCTTTCATTGAGGCCTTATTCACATTGTAAAATCTACACAAATTCTTATATCCCCATTCTTCTTTCTAACTTGTACTAAATTTTCCACCAAAGAAAAATACCTTGTAGGTTGTATAATTCCTCCATCCTTGAGTTTCTTGAGTTCTTCTTGCATCTTCAAGGATAAGAGAGGATTAATTGGCCTCTATTTTTTTTCTGAATGTCTTAGTATTAGGTTCTAAAGGTATTTCATGTTGGAAAAGGTCCTTATATGCCTTTAATTCCAAATATGACCATGCCAAGAAATCTTGGTACCTCCTCTTCAACAATTTGACATATGCCTATTTTTCTTATTTACTCGGGTCACTAGCCCAACCATATTTTTCTACGTTTATCATCATTTTAAAATTCGTGTTCTTCTACATCTCTTAAAACATAGATGTGTCAATGAACAACCCTATATACATTGTCAAAATTTGACTCCAAGGCCACTAACCCTCTTGGAATTGTATTTGTTTTAATTTAATAACCTCCTGGATGGAAAGAGTCTCCTTACCATCACATACGTAGAAACCATCGGTTCCCAATCAATATTTTGATTTTAAAATTCTCCTTTATTTTGTAGAAACCTCCAAATTAGGGCATAATATTCAAAAAAAAATCCAGTGTTTGACATTGTAAGGGACAAATGGTATTGCCAAGACTTCTATTTCATACTCACAATAAGGGGACATTGTACAATTTTCGAATCTAGATCCTAATACTTCTAACTTATTCTATAACAACATTTTTATCTTTGTTGTAATACAATATGTTTAAGGAATCAAACAACTCAATAAAGTCCCATACCACGTGCTTATATTGTTTCATCATTTAATTCTTAGTTACATAGAGCTTCCTAACTTATTTAACCACCAACTTTGAATCTCCTTTGACAATCACATCTTTGATATCATACCTCTAAGAAATCATAATCCTAAAAGAAACACTTCACATTCTGCAATATTGTTAGTACATTCAAACTTATGTTGAAAGGAAAACTTGAAATTCTCATGATTTGGAGATATTAAGACAACCCGGAACCATTCCCTAAATTGGAACAATCTACATCAAACATTAAAGTCCAAGGGTAACCCAGTTTCCTAGAATACTTACATTCATCCATGCTATGCCCTTTAAAATTTTCATAACCCATGAAATTATCAGTATCTACGTCAGTGTATAGTACCTCATAGGATGTGTTTTTAGTATCCTCAATGAGATGCAACATTATTTTTTCTCCACATAGTTTTAAAAGACTTTCTTCTAGTTGTATGTTTGCATATGAAAAATCCATCTACACACTTCCTTTAACACTAGTATCCCATTTCCTTGACAACAACATTCCCCATTTAGTAGGAAAATCCACAATGACCACATTCACGGTTAAAAATTTCCTAGATAAGCCGCCAATTGTACAACCAAACCTTTGACATAGCCAATCATCGACACACTTCGGTGAATCCATAGCGAGTGTACTTTAAATAATTTTTTGCTACTTTGATATTTAATTTATTCATAACCTCAAGGGGCATCACATTACAAGAGTCCTGAGTCAAACATGCAGTTGTGCACTAACCTATCCTTTATGATCAAATTAGTATAAAAGGGTCAACATCAAGCTAGGATTCAACAAGAGAAGTTCCCAAATGTACCTTAGGAGGTTCTCCCAAATCCTCTAATACTTGAGGTACATCAAGCTATGCAATGATAGGGGAGTATCCACATGGTTCATATTTTTATATGGGGAAATTTATCCTCTTTGAATCCCAGGTACTCAAATACTATTTTTCTATGTTCAGGGATTCAAAGTAATTCAACAATAGGAACCATGACTTTGATCTAACTCAAAATATGGGCAATGTCACATGGGACATATTTTGGTAAGATAGTGTTAGGAGGAAGGGTAATAACTCCTTATGGTGGTACAAGACCTTTCAAGGTTTGGGCATGATTTGGGGTATAAGTTCTATTGGGATAATTGGACCTTTAGTTGGCATATCCTTTCTAGGAGACTCATTTTGGATATTGGAAAGAAATGGGGTCTTGGGTTTGGGATGTAGTCCTCCTCCTTTAATAATTCAACTTCGATATTGTATTCCCTTTCTTGAGAAACAATTAGATTCATGAGTAATTTCCTTTCTCCTTAGAATGAATTCCCCATCATATTTATTGATCATTAAATCCCTCATATATTAAAAATCATGATTAGGTAAATCAAATGCTTGCACCATATCAACTTCAACATCATCATTAAGGGGAAAAGGTAATATATGATAAATTCCATCCCAAAAACTTTCTATCATTATGGCACATATTAACTTAGTTGAAGTGTCTCCTTTGTATATATTTTTAGGGTTTTCCATCATACATACATCATCGCCATTGGTATCATCATCATTTTTCTATTCAATTTTCTCAATAGGATCATAAGGGGAATATGGTAAAAATACTTATCACACCATTCAATAGCATGATCTTCCTCCACCACAAAAACTCTAGTATTCAAAGGATCAAAGATCTATTTATTTTTCGTAGGTTGTTGTTGTTTATTTCCTGACCACATGGGTCCTTTTTCTCTTTCATCTATTATGTGATCACTCCTAAGATGATTTCCAAATTTATCTTGGACCTATGGTTTTTGCTGACCTTGAGAACTCTAAACTATTTTTTCTTCTCTGGAAAGCTTGTAATATATTTCTTTAACTTCTTTGACCAAAGTTCTCACAACCTCCTCTTGATCCACTAACTTGCTTGACTAAGGTCTATCATGATTAATAAATTTGAAACCTTCCCTCTTAGGTGTTTTTCCAACTACCTTAATACTATTTTCGATCTACAAGGCCATTGTAAAATCCCTCCCTAAAGTTTCAGGGTTCTTATCTCTCAAATAATAAGCATATTTTTTTCAAAAGCATCAAATTACTTTATTAAGTAGGATTCATTACTAGGCCTCAAAATTATAGGTAGTCTATTTAAAGTCTTATTGAATCTGGTATTGAAATCCTAGACAAACTCATTGGGATTATTCTTTATATTCTCAAATTCAAACAAGAGGAACCTTGGGTCTATCTTATCCCCATATTGTAATATGAAAGAATTCTTCATCTCATTCCATGAATCTATTGAGTTATCTAGAAAATATTTGTACCAATCATGTGCATCTTCTTCAAGAGTATGAATGAATAAATTTATATATATGTCTTCATGTTCTATTTTAAAATCCTCCATCATATTAAAAAAATCTAAAATTCTGGTCACCAGTGATGGCATTGTTTCCTTAATATTTAGGCAACCTATTTCTTACATCTTGCAGTACAACATTAGGATATCTAGCCATGCCTCTAAAATTTATTGGTCCAAACATGTTGACAAAAAAATGAGGTCTAGGAGGAGGCTGAGCCATGTTATTTTGAGGAGGTGATCCTACATGAGGATTAAGATAGTGTGGGACCAAGGGTATTTGGGATACAGGCATATGATTTTCAAATTAAATAACCTCTAGTGACTCATTTTCACAAAAAACCCTATCATTCTTGAGTGATAAAGGAAATAAATGAGGAACACTTATCCTAGATACAAATGATGGCCCTTCACCAGCTGGAGTATTTAAATTTATATGAGGACTATTTGATAATCCTCAACTATAGGTTGGTCACTTTCCACAACTGGTATTACCTTCTCACTCAACTCTTGATCCCCCAAAGCTTTCTGACATGTCTTCCTTTTGGATTTTTCCAAGCTCTTGAAACAATATTCTATTAGGATCATTGTTAAGGAAATACCTTCTTCATTCATGATTTCTAAATATTAACAACAAATATCACTTGAAAAATATTAAGACATTGGTATTTATCAAAAATTTCAAACTAACACGGAGTCACCACCAAGGATTTTCACCTTAGATGTGCTAAATCATTGTAAGTAACTTGTCAAGTGTCTATCAATACTCAATTTCTACAAATATTGATAGATCTAATCATCCTTTATCAATATTTATCACTAGAAATACAAATCTAGTGTAACATTCCCTTAAACTAGGAAATATTACACAATGAACTTCGATCTCACACAATATTTAAAAATCTTAACAAAGGATAACATTTAAACAATGTATTTGCATCTAAACATGTAATAATCATTACCAGAGGTCAATATGCATATGTATTTACACAAATACTCCCCAGAAAAAAATGTCAAATAAATTTTGGTACCCAAAATTGTTCTCCCTCAAAATTTGAGTAACATCAAAAAGTAGAGTAGGATGCTTAGAGACAAATAGATCAGGATTTGAGTCATTTTGTTTTTGGGGACAAATTTAATTGACTCTTTTTAACTCGATCTTGGAGAAATTTGTTAGCATCGTGTTAAGGGTATTACCTACCCTCCTAATTTAGGCCGTTCCTTCAACTAGGGTGAGAGGACCCATTTTGCAACCTGCATTTGTAATGGATCAACATTATTTGACTTTCCTTCTATGATTTTGAAAGAAAACCTTGATAAGACATGGTCAATTCAAACTAATCTAACTCTCATGAGTTGTCACACTAGAGAATGAAGATATCTCCTTAAAAAGGTTCACGTTACTAAAGACAAAAATAAAACTTCATTACTCTTGTATGTTTTGAGTAAGGGATGGGTAAATTCAACAAATATCCCTAGCATTTATGGACAAACAAGTGTAAGGAGGGGTAAGTCTTGTAGAAATTATCATTTATAGATGGATTTTTATGGAATTAAGCAAGATAAATTTGATTATACCATATTCTTGGGAACTTTTAACAAATGTTGGAAAATCTACCAAGCAAGACGATAATGACACTTCAAACAATTACCAATGAACCTTCAACCTGAAGGTGTGCACCCATGGAAGCCCAAAGATGCATGGTTTCACACATTATTTGATAATTTAAGATAAAATATCATGTCAATGACTCAAGTAAACATCATAAATCCTTAATCCATCATGCCTAAGATACACTCATACACCAACAAACAATTTGTATCGAAAAAATGGAAGTAAAGTGAATTTAAATTGTTTACTGTGTGATGAAATGAAATCTTTTCCCATAGTGTAATTGTAAAATCCACAATACTACCACAAGGATAATATCTTGTGTGATTCGGAGGAATTTCTAACATAAGAGTGTGACAGGAACATAAATAACTATTTGAAATATCTTTGAATTGACAATAGACACAACAATGCTCATGATTAACACAATTAACTCAGGGCTCGTCAAATTCATCAGTAACGGAAAGTTTCATTTACAGTCTCAATGCTTGTCAATGACTACACACTTACAACAATCTTGACATGATTTATTTTTAAGGCTCCGAGAAATTAACATGTTTCTCAGAAAAGTCTTTTTGAAAAACGGATTGTTTTGGTCTCTTCTCTCTTTTATCTTCCCAATTTAATAGAAATATTAACCCCCATTTTTGTGAGATTATTCTCATCACCTTTATATAATTCCATTCTGATTTTCCTTTTAATTTCCCCCAAAAAGGGGATATTTCAAAACTATATTTTTCTTTACCAAAATTCCAGGTGTATCGATGACACTTTTTTTGAAAATACTTTATCCGACTCTGCGGGGTGAGAAGAGTATGGGCCTCTTTCATTTTACTCTTATCATATATAACAAGAATACCATGTCATTACTTGTGACTATTGTTCTCATGATTCCCTCCATTTGGTGATTTCATAGTTTCTTTTGATATCCTTTGAGAACTTTGATGTGACCTCGGGTGACATACACTTTTTCATCTACTATCCAAAAATAAACCATGGGTACTACACATTGCTTCTCACATTTGATTGAATCAACTATTCCATGTGGTTCTTGTCAAATCTAAACAACCACTTGAGACCAAAGAAACAACCTAGGGTTAGCTAGAAAATTATGGGATAATTTTTTTTTATTTTAAAGTGTCTACAACTAAGTTTGCAAGACATCATTTTCACTAATAGGTTCAGAAAAAAATTTTACCAAAACAAAAGTTTCCTTTATTAACTTATAACAAGTTTACAAGGTTTAAATTTTAGGGTTAGATGTTCTAGTTAGATTCAGGAGTAATCTTACCCCATACCTCTCTCTAAACAGGCTCAGAACTTCAACTAGATTTTTCATCATATTCAATGCTTTCAAAATTTCCTAAACCATTCCCAATGGATAGGAAATTTTCTCACCTTTTTCCGGTGATATAAAGAAGTCCTCCTAACTCCTTATAGAACTCAAGATATGAGTGGGTGGAGTCTTGGGGTCAAATTTTCCCCAAGAGGGACACGTGGAGGAGGAGGAGGAGGAGTGCACCTTGGGGCGGGTGGCGGGGGGGGGCATTGGGAAATTTTTCCAATGCATGGCTCAAAAAAAAAATTTTCTCCGCCCCATGGGTCCCTAGGGGACATGGGTCCCCAGGGACACGTGTCGTGGTCCTTGGCAACAAGGGAAAAAAAGGGAAAAGAAAGGGGGGTGGCGGACCGATTTAGTGCTTTGCCCAAAAAAAAAAAAAAGGAAAGAAAGGAAAATGCGGGTCCCACACATCCAGGAAGAAGGAAAAAGAGGGAAAGGTGGAGTTGTGGGTGGTGGGAGGAAATTTTGGAATTTTCCCAAAGGCCCAAAAAAGGGAAAAAATTTCTCCCAACCCCCACCCACCCCCAAGGTGCCACGTGGCACGCTTTCATTTGGCGGGCATGGGGCGGGGGGTCAAACATGGGAAATTTTTCCCAAAATTTTTTATAAAAGCTAAGGGTTTTAAAAGAACCCATGCCTCCACCATAGCCACAAGGGGACACGTGGTGCCCTCTGATTGGCTGTGGGCCGGCGGAGGGAAAAGTGAAAATTTTCCAAAAAATTTTCAAAAAGTTTTAAGGGGTAAAAAAATTTATCCGCGCCTCCGCCTCTTAGCCCACAGGACATGTGGTGGCAGCCTCGATTGTTGTGGGTGGGTGGTGGAGGAAAAGTGAAAATTTTCCCGAGCCCAAAATTTTGAAAATTTTCTAAGGGCAATTTTGATGGGAAATTTTTGGGTTGCGGGCCCGCTGCCAGGAAAATTTTCCCAAATTTTCCCGCCAAGGCACAAAAACTTCAAAGTGTCATAACTTGAGCTAGAAAGCTCATTTTTGGGAAAACGAGGACTTTTCAGAAATCTCTCAATGCCCTCTTTGCACAAGGAACATAAAATTTACTTTTTGATGAATTTTTAAGGGTAAATTTTGTAAAAATGATCTGCAGGCCTTTATTTGGCAAACTGGCAATTTCCAACTTATAATTTTGATAAAATTAGAACTCCTCCTTCACTCAACATGTCAAACAGACATGGAGGATCAGTCTAGGGAGGGTTTAGAGTGTTTTAGGGAAGTCAATTTATCCAATCTATTCAAGGTTGCATTTTTCGGCAATAGACGGAAAAATGACTGTGCAAGCTCGAATTGAAATTCATTAAGTTTTGGAGATTCATTCTTGACTGTTATAGTGAATTTGAGTTCCTTAGGTAGTACTAAGTCTAATTTTCAATGTTTCATAACTTATTGTTTAGTGCAAGTATGAACTATTCATTTTTATTAAAATGTGAATTGCTAGGATGAAGTATATTATAGTGAACTATTTCTTTAATTTGAATCTCCATTTTGTCATTTAAATGTGCATATGATTCCTAACTTAGTCAAATACATTGCTTATTAAATCATCCATCCAATTCTAAATGAAACTACATTTCTGATTTCAGTTTTAATATACATTTTGCAAGGAAAATAACATTGACTTTCATTCCATATGCATTCTTCTTTCAACATTCCAAACAGAGGTTTCTCATTGCAAGTAAAACTCAGATTTCAATGGAGAAGATAGCATATGAACAAGGTAAAACACTTTTGAGAAAGGAATGCAATCCTTCATTGATCATCAATACAATTTTACTACTTTCCTTTCTATTTGATTTCAAACTACAATACATACAATAACAACATTGTTTCTTATTCCTTTTCAAAACAAGAGATATCATTCTTGGACAACAAAACAATTCTAGTATACAATCCAATTTTGAAACTACTTCAATATTTTATTCATAATTCAATGACACTTTTACAACTTAACACTCTTCCAATTTGATTACAAAATACAAATTACAATGCTTATAATATCCTTTACATTTCTTTCCAAAAAACATAAAACAAGTGTAATTCTTCTTTACATTCCTCAATGCAACTACAACTTCCATTAACAATGCAATGCTTCACATTACAACATTTATACATTCATCCACTCAAAGTGGGAAAAGTTACATTGAATTACTCAAAGGGAAATGACTGTCAAACTGTGAAATTCTTCTCCAAACAACAACATGCTTGTTTCTTCTTCTTTGCAACTTTGATCACAACAAGGAAGGGGGAAAGGCAACGCTCTCCACCCAACCAAGACATCCAATGAGAAAGGAGAAGCCATCCTTCCCCATTGGCCCCCGAGCCCCAACCATATTGAAATGGAGCATGAATATCAACACATGGAAACAAAGGCTTCTATCACATACAAACAACATTCACATTGCATACAATCAATAAAATACACATAGTTCAAAACAAGACAACAGTTCCCAACTGCATTTGAAACAATTCATACAACACATAGGCTTGATCAAGCAAGCCAACAAGAGCAAGAACTATGGGGAACTCCTTATGCCTCCCAATTTGGAATTGGGCATCCACCAAAATGCATACCACCAATAAACATATCAACCCCATAAACCTTATATCTCCCAACCCCTCCTTATGCCCCCAAGTTTATCCCTTATGCCCCCCCAAGAGTAAGAAATGCAAGCAGTTTCTTTTCCAAGGTGGATCCCAAACCAAAACTCCTTCCTCTCAAAAAATGCCATTGGCAATCCCTTATGCCCCCATATGAAATCCCCATAGCCTTCTCCTACACCATGCCCTAAGCATTCTACCCAACCAGCCAAGAATGCAAACACAAACACCATTTAAACATGCATGCAAGAGAAGGAAAACAATTAAAACACAACTCAAGATCCTACCTCTCCATAATGGAGTTTGTTCCAAGCTCACAAGCTTTCCAAGATGTCAAAGTGCAGTCCAAAACCAGAAAAGTATAAGCATGCAAAAAGACTCCAAGCTCTTCCTCAAACAAGCTCCAAAAAAAACAACAAAAAATGTGCCCCAAGAGGAAAATAACAAAGTTTCAACAACCATAAACAAGCAAGGAGTTTCACTTTTATAGGAGAGGGAAGAGAAGAGGATGATGTGGATCCATGTGGGATGCCACATCATTCTTCCTCAACCCCAAGAGGAAAGTCAACATCCTTCACCAAATCACAATAAATAAAATGACAAAATCACTTACATACTCCAAAAATGCCCATACTCCAAAAGGACCAAATTTAAAACATGTAAGGGAAGTGCAATTAAAACTTACATATTGTCACTTCAAAATGCATTATAAATGCCTACATTTAACCTCCAAACCATAGGCATGGTTGGTGGATCATTTTAAGAGGTGTGGGACAAGTTTAACTTGTCCCACAAGCCTCCAAATTTGGCCTCCAAGGTCAAATTCGAATTTCATAAAAGATGGAGTGCTTGACCTTCCAAAATCTACCTTACAAGACTCTTACAATTTCTTACACATTCTTACATATTAACTTACACACTCTTCCAACATTAATATCTAAAGACAACAACTTTATTAATTACATTCCACATCCCAATTTAATTTAAATAAAATTTAACTATATGATCTCTCACATTAATCTACCACATTTAAATTAATTAAAAGAAGGAACACATTACAAATAAAATACATACAACAATAATTAAAAAAGGAACACATAAATAAAACACATATCCCATGGTCACATATAATGGAAATCCCCCATGGGAATTCCTAACATAACACAACACACAAACTCACAACACAGTTGCCATGGTGACCTTGTTGAATTCACCGGAATTTTAATATGGTTAGTCTCCAGTCCCCCGACATTGTTGTGATTTTTAACCTACAAAATGCAAATACCTCCTTCGGCCTCGTGGCCATATCAGAACATCCAAAATGATATAAACAACATTTCAAAATCATCTAAACACATGAATCACAACAATATCAAGAATTCAACATTATCATTTTTAATTAAATAAATCAACTATATCATCATCAAAATCTACCATACTAGGTCTACTCAAAATATCAATGTCATAAGTCCAAATCAACATCCATAATATGTCCATGTCAAATAGTATATCATCAACCACATATAGAAAATGTCTCTAGTAACCATCATGCATAATAACTGAATCCAGATCAATAATAATCCATGATCTAACATCTAACCATCATACTAAAACAAAAACATAATAGTGTCCATAATATGATCAATAGTATCAAAATCAAGTATCTAAAAGTGTCAAAGGGAAGTGGGCACTACATCCCCCTCCCCTTAGACTCGACTTCCTCCTGGAAGTCACTGGAACAAATGTGGAAACTACACTCGTAATATTGTGGCATCCTCCCAAGTGGCTGCAGTCTCATCATATATGTCCCACTGCACCCGTACCTGATCAATCTCTCTACCTCGAAGGCCCAGGGTCCTATGATCTATGATATGGATGGGCTCCACCATCACCCCCTGATCTGATCCTACACCTACAATGATGTCTAGTCCAACACATGAGAAGGATCTGTAATGTACCTCCTAAGGACAGAAACATGAAACACATCATGTACGTGAGACAAGTTGGGTGGCAATGCTAGATGGTAAGCCAAAGGGCCGATACGCTCCAAGATCTCAAAAGGACCAATGAATCTAGGAGCTAACTTAGAACCTTTTCCATAATGGATAGGGCTCTTATGTGGTCTAACATGAAGGAACACCTTCATGCCCACATCAAAGCTATGATCAATCCTATGTTGATGATCCACATACTTCTTCTGCCTATCATGTGCCTCCTGTAATCTCTACCTGATCAACACTACCTGCTGCTCCATGTCCTACAAAAGAGCTGGTCCAAGAGATACTCTATCCTCTAACTATGTCCCAGCTAAGGGGTGTCCTGCACTCTCTACCATATAATGCCTGAAAAGGAGCCATGCCTATAGAACTCTGAAAACTATTATTGTAGGAAAACTCCACTAAGTATAGGTACTCCTCCCACTTAGACTGCTGATCCATCACATACATCCTGAGCATATCCTCTAAAATCTGATTTACTCACTTGGTCTATCCATCTGTCTCAGGGTGATATGTTGTGCTGAAGTTAATCCTCATCCCGAGGACATACTGCATGGTAGTCCAAAAATGTGAAGTGTACAAAGGATCGGTCACAAATGATCTTCCATGGAATCCCGTGCAACCTGACAATCTCATCCAAATATACTCATGCCACTACTCTAGCTATATAAGTGGTCTTCACTAGAGAAAAGTGAGCCACTTTTGTCAATTTATCAACCGTGACCATAATGGCATCGTGGTGATATCTTGACATAGGTAGCCCAACAATGAAATCCATGGAAATGGTGTCCCACTTCCATTTCGGTATGGCATGAGGATAAAGAAGACCTATTGGATGTTGATGTTTGGCCTTAACCCTCTGGCACTCTAAACACCATGACACAAATTGAGCCACATGTCTCGATGAAGTCCTCTCCAGTGGTACAACTGTCTCAAGGTAGCGTGCATCTTCTTCACCCCGGGATGGGCTGAATAGGGTGCATGATGTGCCTCTACCAAGATGTCCTGCCTCAAGCCTCCATCTCTGGGAACATATATCCTACCTCTGTGCCTGAGAAGACCATCTACCTCTAAGGAAAATCCATCAAACTTCCCCTCAAGGGGTCTCTGTGACTCGATCTCTGCTCATACTGCCATGTAGAAGTTATCAAGAGGAAGTTGTTGAAGAATCCTACTCCAAATCTATGCTCACTGAGGTAGCCATAGCCACATGTCTCTCATCTACTGAGAGAGCATCTACTACCACATTCTCCTTCCCCTTCACATGCTCTATCTCCATGTCATACTCACAAAGCAACTCCATCCAACCATTGTTGATGAGTGTTTAGATTGGGCTGCGTGAAGAGGTGGTGAAGACTCAAATGATCTATCCTGAGTGTGAATCTCCATCCAAGAAGAAAATCCTCCATCTAACCAAAGCATGCACAACTACCACAAGCTCAAGATCATGGGTAGGATAATTAAGCGTGATCCTTGAGTTTGTGAGACTCAAAAGCTACAACCCTACCATCCTGCATCAACACACCTCCAAGCCCTACTAAAGAAGCATCTGTGCAAACAAAGAACTCACCCTGTGGATCCGACACTACAAGAATGGGTGTTGTAGTGAGGCACTCCTTAGTGTCCTGAAGGCCTGCTCACATCTATCACCAAACAAACTTCTTCCCTTTCTCTTGAAGGGAAGTGATAGGGTGCGTAATCCGAGAGAAGTCTGAACAAATCTCTCGGTAGTATCCTGCTAAACCCATGAAGCTGCACACCTCGGTCACTGTAGTGGGTGTTGGCCAATCCATAATGGCTCTAATCTTGGAAGGATCGACTATGATACCTTCCCTAGAAATAATATGACCCAAATACTGCACCTCTATCTGGAAGAAAGCACACTTCTCCAAGTTCCCGTAAAGTTGCTGCTCACGAAGACACTGGAGAACCTATCATCGAAGGTGCCCCTCATGCTCCTCATGTGTACGTGAGTATATCAAAATGTCATCTAGGAAGATGAGCATGAAGTGATCTAAAAAGGTTCTAAATACCCCATTCATCAAACTCATAAACACTGCAGGGGCATTCGTCAAACCAAAAGGCACCACTGTGAACTCATAGTGCCCATATCTCATGCATGGAAGGTGGTCTTATGAATGTCCACCTCAAAATCCTCAACTGATGGTAGCCTGACTTGAGATCAATCTTAGAGAACACCGTGGCTCCCTTCATCTGATCAAACAAGTCATCAATATACGAGGAAGAGGATAACGATTCTTGATCGTCACTTTGTTCAACTGGTGGTAATCAATACACAACCGCAATGATCCATCCTTCTTCTTCATGAAAATCACCGGTGCACCCCAAGGGGATACACTAGGATGGATAAGGCCCTTCTCCAAAAGGCCCTCAAGCTATAACTTGAGCTCACAGAGCTCCGGGGTGGTCATCCGATAAGGTGCCCGTGAGATAGGCTCTGCTCCTGGAACTAGGTCTATATGAAAATCAATCTCACGTGGGGGTG
This sequence comes from Taxus wallichiana var. yunnanensis, assembly GCA_018340775.1. Lineage (NCBI taxonomy): Eukaryota > Viridiplantae > Streptophyta > Pinopsida > Cupressales > Taxaceae > Taxus > Taxus wallichiana. The sequence continues at coordinate 428,657,745 of CM031238.1, read as the reverse complement.
GTAACCCCGGTAGCTCCCCTAGAAATACATCAGAAAACTCTCTCAAGATGGGATGATCATCTAGTGATGGTCCACTAGACCCATCCTCTGATCTATCACTAACTATAACAACATACATCTGACAACCCCGTCACACACACCGCTTAAGCTGCATAGTGGAAATGGTACAAATAGAAATGGGTCTCCTGACCCCCGAGATCACCGACTCAACTCCCAAATCATCTACACAAGCTATAGTCTTATGATAACAATCCATCTGGCCCTATGTGTAGATAGCCAATCCATACCTAAGATAACTCCATACGAGCCCAAAGGAAGAATACAGAGATCTGAGGTGGTGGTGAAAGGTCCCAAATCCACAACACACTCCTTAACTAAGGAGTCCATAGAGATCTTGGCTCAGAAGCCATCTCGACATCCCAACTGAGACCCTTGCCTAATTGCCACCAACCTGCATCACTCTACTAAAGATGGTGCAATGAAAGAATCAGAAGAACTAGAATCAAACAATATAGAGGTAGGAATACCACCAATGCTACTGTGGTCTCAATGACTATGCTCTGGTGCTCTGCCTGGTGGTTCTCAACCACTACATAAATCTTGTGGCTATGTCCCATGTCACCAACTATCGGCTCAAAAACCGGTGCCTTACCCTTGTTAGGGTTTTGGAGGAAATCTCTCCAAAAATGTCCAGCTACTCCACATCCAAAGCAACCACCTGATCCTCTCCAAGGAACAACACCTCCAGTAGGTGCCCTAGAAGCCTATGGTGTGGATCCGATGATCTAGCTATGGTCTATTGTGGCCTCTGCTGGTGAGCTCAGTGACTGAGCTCTAGGTCCACCCTGTGTCCTGATGGGACCCCTAGGAGGAGGCCCCATGCTCCGACCTCTCTATGCATCAGCTCTGTGGAGGTCTACGGTGGGTGGGTGGGACTGACTGCTGCTGCTGCTGTTATGGCCTAAAGGATGACTATGTTGAATGCTGACCACCATGAGGAAGAGGTATCTGAACCTCTCGATCTACCATCCTGCATCTGCTGAATGTGGCTCCTGACTCGGTCTCTAGCCTGTTGGGTTTTACCCCGAGTCTCCTCTGTAATATAGGCCTTCTCAATGGCCTCTGCTAAAGTGTGGATAGTGAATCCACACTGCACCTCCAATATCCAAATTTAGGCCCTGGATGAACCTGTGAATCCACACCTACTCATCCTACATATACTCTACATACTGAAGTAGATCTAGAAATCTACTCTCATACTCTACTACTGAAAGGGTAGCCTGTCGGAGGTCATGGAACTCATCAATCCTCTGCTGGATGAACCTCCGTGATAGATATACCTACTCCTGAATCTCTCCTCAAATAGCTCCCAAGTCATTGTCTCTAAATCTACATGGAGCTTCTGCTCCTCTGTCCTCCACCATACTCCTGCTCCATCCCTCAGTAGATGGATCACAACATGAGCTTTCGTGTTGCTAGAACAAGGAAAAGCTTGAAGCAACCACTCAAGCTCACTAGCCAGGCCTCTACCTAAAATCCACCTATATCACCTAAGTAATGTGAGGGCCTAAGCTTTAGGATCTCCCTGATGTGATCCGTTGCTGTGGTCTGTCGGCCTCTAGGTCTCTCTGCATGCTCATCCCTAAGCCTAGGGCTCCGAGACCTCTCTCTATGCTCCGGAAACTGTCACCCTGTCTCCTAGGTGGTGAATCTACTCTGGCTGACTCCACATGGGAGTTCTCTCCTCTATGCTCCTCACTAAGTCGAGGGGATACCTGACCCTCGATAGAAGGAGCTCTATCATGACTAGCTGTCTGCCCTCCACCTAATCCTCCTGTAGAGGCATTAACATCCTGAAGGGTCTATAGAATCTGAGGTAGAATGGCTGCTACACCCTGATCCGTGGTGGTGGTGGTGGTGGTGGTGGTGGTGAATTTGAGTCTCTGTGAAGGTTCCTCTCACTCCGTCTGAGCCTCCTACATAGACCAAAGTGAGAGTTAGTTCATTTTCTAAGTTATACAACTTCCATGTTTACTAAAAACATACAAATTCTTGCTAAGTTGTTTTCTAGGTTTAAAGTGTGCTAGGTTTAAGTTTTCATGTCTCAAGTTTTCTAGTGTGCCCAATGGTCCAAGCCTTTGAACCACTGCTCTGATACCAAACTGTAGTGTAGTGCCTTTAAACAACCACTTGAGACCAAAGAAACAACCTAGGGTTAGCTAGAAAATTATGGGATTTTTTTTTTTTGATTTGAAGTGTCTACAACTAAGTTGCAAGACATCAATTTTCACTAATAGGTTAGGAACAAAACCTATTTACCAAAACACAAGTTTCCTTTATTAACTTATAACAAGTTTACAAGGTTCAAATTTTAGGGTTAGATGTTCTAGTTAGATTCAGGGAGTAATCTTACCCCATACCTGCTCTCTAACAAGCTCAGAACTTCAACTAGATTTTTCTCATATTAATGCTTTCAAAATTTCCCTAAACCATTCCCAATGGATAGGAAATTTTCTCACCTTTCCGGTGATATAAAGAAGTCCTCCTAACTCCTTGTAAGAACTCAAGATATGAGTGGGTGGAGTTTGGGGTCAAATTTTCCCAGAGGGACACGTGGCAAGAGGAGGAGGAGTGCACCTTGGGTGGGTTGGTGGGTCGTGGGGTGGCATTGGGAAATTTTCCCAATGCATGGCTCAAAAAAAAATCTTCTCCCCCCGTGGGTCCCAGGGGACACGTGTAGGTCCTAAGCGCAAGGTGAAAAAGGGGAAAGGGAAAGGGGGGTGGCGGACCGATTTGGTGCTTTGTGCAAAAAGGAAAAAAAGGGAGAAGAAAGGGGGCAGGCACTGCATGGCCAAGGGGAATTGGAAAGGAAATGGAAAAGGAAGAAAGGGAGAAGGTGGAATGCCAAAGGGAAAAAGGAAAGAAAGGATGGTGGGGTCACACACCCTTGAAGAAGGAAAAAGGGAGGAGGGTTTGGGAGGAAATGGGAAATTTTTCCCAAAATTTTTCCCCAAAGGCAAAAAAAAATTTTCTCCCGAACCCCCCCCGCCGCCCCCCAAGGTGCCACGTGGCACGCTTTCATTGGCCGTGGGCCGGCGGGGTCAACATGGAAATTTTTCCCAAAATTTTTTTTTAAAAGCTAAGGGTTTTAAAAGAACCCATGCCTCCACCATAGCCACAAGGGGACATGTGCCCCTCGATTATTGTGCATGCGGGCGGTGGAGGGAAAAGTGAAAATTTTCCAAAAAATTTTCAAAAAGTTTAAGGGGTAAAATTTATCCGTGCCTCCGCCTCAGCCCCTGGAGGACACGTGGCAGCCTCTTGATTGGCTATGGGCTGGTGGAGGAAAAGTGAAAATTTTCCGAGCCCAAAATTCAAAAAAATTTTCTAAGGGCAATTTTGATGGGAAATTTTTGGGTTGCGGGCCCACAGGGAAAATTTTCCCAAATTTTCCCGCCAAGGCACAAAAACTTCAAAGTGTCATAACTTGAGCTAGAAAGCTCGGTTTTGGGAAAACGAGGACTTTTTCAGAAAATCTCTCAATGCCCTCTTTGCACAAGGAACATAAAATTTACTTTTTTGATGAATTTTTAAGGGTCAATTTTGTAAAAAATGATCTGCAGGCCTTTATTTGGCAAACTGGCAATTTCAACTTATAATTTTGATAAAATTAGAACTCCTCCTTCACTCAACATGTCAAAAGACATGGAGGATCAGTCTAGGGAGGGTTTAGAGTGTTTTAGGGAAGTCAATTTATCCAATTTATTCAAGGTTGCATTTTTTTTCGGCAATAGATGGAAAAATGACTATGCAAGCTCGAATTGAAATTCATTAAGTTTTGGAGATTCATTCTTGATTGTTATAGTGAATTTGAGTTCCTTAGGTAGTACTAAGTCTAATTTTCAATGTTTCATAACTTATTGTTTAGTGCAAGTATGAACTATTCATTTTTATTAAAATGTGAATTGTCAGGATGAAGTATATTACAGTGAACTATTTCTTTAAATTGGAATCTCCATTTTGTCATTTAAATGTGCATATGATTCCTAACTTAGTCAAATACATTGCTTATTAAATCATCCATCCAATTCTAAATGAAACTACATTTCTGATTTCAGTTTTAATATACATTTTGCAAGGAAAATAACATTGACTTTCATTCCATATGCATTCTTCTTTCAACATTCCAAACAGAGGTTTCTCATTGCAAGTAAAACTCAGATTTCCAATGGAGAAGATAGCATATGAACAAGGTAAAACACTTTTGAGAAAGGAATGCAATCCTTCATTGATCATCAATACAATTTTTCAACTTTCCTTTCTATTTGATTTCAAATACAATACATACAATAACAACATTGTTTCTTATTCCTTTTCAAAACAGAGATATCATTCTTGGACAACAAAAACAATTCCAGTATACAATCCAATTTTGAAACTACTTCAATCTTTTATTCATAATTCAATAACACTTTTACAACTTAACACTCTTCCAATTTGATTACAAAATACAAATACAAATGTATATAATATCCTTTACATTTCTTTCCAAAAAAACAAAACAAACAATATAATTTCTTTACATTTCTCATTCAATACAACTTCCATTTACAATGCAATAACTTCACATTACAACATTTATACATTCATCCACTCAAAGTGGGAAAAGTTACATTGAATTACTCAAAGGGAAATGACTGTCAAACTATGTGAAATTTCTTCTCCAAACAACAACATGCTTGTTTCTTCTTCTTTCAACTTTGATCACAACAAGGAAGGGGAAAGGCAATGCTCTCCACCCAACCAAGACATCCAATGAGAAAGGAGAAGCCATCCTTCCCCATTGGCCCCCGAGCCCCAACCATATTGAAATGGAGCATGAATATCAACACATGGCAACAAAGGCTTCTATCACATACAAGCAACATTCACATTGCATACAATCAATAAAATGCATAGTTCAAAACAAGACACATAGTTCCCAACTGCATTTGAAACAATTCATACAACACATAGGCTTGATCAAGCAAGCCAACAAGAGCAAGAACTATGGGGAACTCCTTATGCCTCCCAATTTGGAATTGGGCATCCACCAAAATGCATACCACCAATAAACATATCAACCCCATAAACCTTATATCTCCCAACCCCTCCTTATGCCCCCCCAAGTTTATCCCTTATGCCCCCCAAGAGTAAGAAATGCAAGCAGTTTCTTTTCCAAGGTGGATCCCAAACCAAAACTCCCTCCTCAATAAAATAGTGCCATTGGCAATCCCTTATGCCCCCCATATGAAATCCCCATAGCCTTCTCCTACACCATGCCCTAAGCATTCTACCCAACCAGCCAAGAATGCAAAACACAAACACCATTTAAACATGCATGCAAGAGAAGGAAAACAATTAAAACACAGCTCAAGATCCTACCTCTCCATAATGGAGTTTGTTCCAAGCTCACAAGCTTTCCACAATGTCAAAGTGCAGTCCAAAACCAGCAAAGTATAAGCATGCAAAAAGACTCCAAGCTCTTCCTCAAACAAGCTCCAAAAGAAACAACAAAAAAATGCACCCCCAAGAGGAAATAACAAAGTTTCAACAACCATAAACAAGCAAGGAGTTTCACTTTTATAGGAGAGGGAAGAGAAGAGGATGATGTGGATCCATGTGGGATGCCACATCATTCTTCCTCAACCCCAAGAGGAAATTCAACATCCTTCACCAAATCACAATAAATAAAATGACAAAATCACTTACATACTCCAAAAATGCCCATACTCCAAAAGGACCAAATTTAAAACATGTAAGGGAAGTGCAATTAAAACTTACATATTGTCACTTCAAAATGCATTATAAATGCCTACATTTAACCTCCAAACCATAGGCATGGTTGGTGGATCATTTTAAGAGGTGTGGGACAAGTTTAACTTGTCCCACAAGCCTCCAAATTTGGCCTCCAAGGTCAAATTCGAATTTCATAAAAGATGGAGTGCTTGACCTTCCAAAATCTGCCTTACAAGACTCTTACAAATTTTTCTTACACATCCTTACAACATTAACTTACACACTCTTCCAACATTAATATTTAAACAACAACTTTATTAATTACATTCCACATCCCAATTTAATTTAAATAAAATTTAACTATATGATCTCTCACATTAATCTACCACATTTAAATTAATTAAAAGAAGGAACACATTACAAATAAAATACATACAACAATAATTAAAAAGGAACACATAAATAAAACACATATCCCATGGTCACATATAATGGAAATCCCCCCATGGGAATTCCTAACATAACACAACACACAAACACAACACATAGTTGCCATGGTGACCTTGTTGAATTCACCGGAATTTTAATATGGTTAGTCTCTCAGTCCCCCGACATTGTTGTGATTTTTAACCTGCAAAATGCAAATACCTCCTTTCGGCCTCGTGGCCATATCAGAACATCCAAAATGATATAAACAACATTTCAAAATCATCTAAACACATGAATCACAACAATATCAAGAATTCAACATTATCATTTTTAATTAAATAAATCAACTATATCATCATCAAAATCTACCATACTAGATCTACTCAAAATATCCAATATCATAAGTCCAAATCAACATCCATAATATGTCCATGTCAAACAGTATATCATCAACCACATATAGAAAATGTCTCTAGTAACCATCATGCATAATAACCGAATCCAGATCAATAATATCCATGATCTAACATCTAACCATCATACTAAAACAAAACATAATAGTGTCATCAATGGACATGGGGATGTGGAAATATTTAGCAATGTCTATCGTGTTTATCGAGACAATATAGGGCTCAGATGAATTCACACTTAGGAAGAATAATCTTCTAAACAAATTGTCTCTTCGAGAGGGAAAGATTACGAGTGAGTGAGAAGTATCGAGTTGAGAATGTCTGTCTCTTATGCCTTTACTTTCAGTTATAAAAACAGACCCTTTTACCATGGGTTGGGGCTCCTATAGAATCCCCATTTTGAAATATATGTGAGAGAAATTTCAAATGATGTCACATGCATATTTTCATCTTCGATATGTAATTCTTTAATGTTTCCACATTATAGACTCCTTAGCTTAGTAATGACACTAGTAATGAAAAGAGACTAGTATTGTGTTTTTAATGGTTTGAAATTATGCACTTTTCATAAACCTCATAATTTATTGCATCATCTTAAACTTGTTACAACTCATCTATAATAGATGATTCATCTCATGGTGATTTTCAATTCTCCTTGCAATGTCTTATTAGTTCGCAACACTTATGAGCTACGCAGCTCAAAAATCCCTTTCAATGGGATTTCATTCCCTCCATGGGACTTTCCTTTATTCAAATTGCACTGGGTGACATGTGGCAACATCCACATCCTACCCCTTTCTCTAACTTCTTAATTTTTAGAACTACCCTCTGCGCATAAGCCACGTGGTGAATGCTCGTAACTTGGGGGATACCTAACTTTCTATTCCATTTCAAAATTATGTTGAGGAAACACATGGATATTATTCTCATCTTCCATGGGGTCTTCCCATCTAATGGTTCCCAAATATTTTCCTTAATCCCTCCTCCAATTTTATGGAAATTTTCTATAACATTTATGACCCTCAACTTAAAAAAGGGGTTTTACAAAAATAGATATAGTGTCCCACATGGTCTGAGTCATGAATTTTCCCCTCAACATATTTTAAAGAAGAATAATTGTACATGTGAACATTAGAGGAATTAATCAAAGAAAATGGGTGAGATTATTAGATCTCTAACACATGCATTATGAGAATAGGCTCACAAGCTTCCGAGGGCTTAATTGGTGATGCGGAGGGTCCTATGAGTGATCAGGGGGATAAAAAGGATTAGGCACATTTTACTATCCCTTATGTCCCTTTTCTAAAGGGTTGAAATGGACATCAAAATGTGAGGATCATGGAGATGGACACATGTCCTATTGAAAATTTGGTTAAGTGTTGAACGTGTTCCTTGAGCCAACTTCTTTGTGCTTATAACTCTGCTCCTGAATGAGTTCGAAGGAAAAAATTTATATGATCTTGACTAAAAAAAACTCAATGAATTGAATGGTGATGGTTTAGAGCTCCAATTATGACTGCATCACCTTAAAATTCCCTTTTTCTTGGGATTTCTAGTTGTGTGCTAGAAGAATGAGTTTCCTAGGGAAGTGTATGATGTTTCATGAGGTCTCATTTTTTCCACCATTTAGGGCATGGAAAATAAATTCCATAGGTAATTTTTTGGGATCTTGAATCTTTACAAATCTCCCAGAATCCTTTCTTAAATATTAGGCACTCCTTCATGGTGTATGCTCCTTTAGGCCCGAAAACCCACTTTTACTGAATCGACTCTAAAAAGGCTCTGCCGAATTGATCTCGATGCCTTTGAACCATTTGGAAAATTTCAATCATCCTTTTTTGATGATGCATTTCCATTTTTATCCACTTTATATTTTTAGTATGCCTCACCATGGACACATGCTATTTTTAGTAAGTGCTGCATGGGTGTTAGATCACAACAAAATAAGTCTTGAAATTATGGGTTTTATTCTAGGGTTCCACGCTCTGAATTTTGGGTAATTTCTTCTTCTACATAAGTGGTAAAATGATATTTTCATAGTTGGGAGTAAAATACTTATAAAAAACACATCCCTCCATATCTCTAATAAATAGGGACTTCATGGTGTGGAAACTATTTTACGCGAAACTAGATTTTTCAATCACCAATCCCTCCAATTTTTGTGTGATTTCACCCACTAGAACCTTGAGAATTCAAGAGGCATCTCTTTGAATTTTTCAATTTTTTTATTCACATGATAGATTAAAATGATGATAAAAAATCAGTCCTCAATATCCTTAAAAAATAAGGACTTCGTGGCGCAAAAACTAGTTCATGCAAAACTATATTTTTCAATGATCATTCCCTCCAATTATCACATGATTTCGGCCACTGGAACCTTGAAAAGTGAAGAGGTATCTTGCTACCTTTTTCCATGATATTATTCATGTGATATAGTATAATGGTGATGAAAATGTAGTCCTCTATATCCATAAAAGTAGGGACTTCGTGGTGCGAAAACTAGTTCATGTAAAACTAGATTCTCAATGATCATTCCCTCCTATTTTTGCATGATTTCACCAACTCGATACTTGAGAAGTGAAGAGGTAGCTAACTAATTTTATCCCAAATCCACCCCTCGAGGTAATTTGAATAACTTGAATAATTTCCTCATGCTAAAGCAAGTAGAAATGATGGACGGAAAAAATGAACTTTTGGGGTCCCTTTGGCTCTTCTCTATCTTCCCTGTCCAAAACAAATTCAAGGAGATAGAAAAAATTGCAAAAATTCAAAAAAATTGGCCTATATTAGTATATTGCAGCAAACTCAGGATATTTCTATCCCGGGTGGTCTATGGGATGTCGGGACAGCCAAGACCTAAAAATCTAAAATGGCCAATTTGCAAAGGAATCAGAAAATTCATGTTGAAATGTCCCGTGCCGGACACAGGACACTAGGACATGCGGGACCCGCATGGCCAAAATTGCTACAAGTGGAAGGAATTGGAAAAGTCACGTAAAGTTAGCCTAGGTGATCCACGGGACGTTAGGACACGAGTTCACCAAAAAGATGAAATCATCAATAACAATGCAAATCAAGTGAGGCAGAGGTCAATGGCCCTAATGGTCTAGTTAATGGCGGGATACATGGTACATATAAAGTAAAAATTGTTGCATCAAGAGGGAATCGGTAAAAGTGGAAAAGGGAGGCCCAGACGGTCCAAGTACACGTGGGACACAAATTCACTTGAAAACATGATTTTTCTAAAAATTACATAGGAGGAGGCTTGGGTGGATTAGATATTTTTGTCAGGATAGCCAAGACACAAGGACCCGATTTAACCGAAATAGCCACATATAAAGGAAAATAGTGCAAATCCCTCCCGAACTTCAAACGACCATAAATTTTCACCTCGAGCTCTGATTTTCACAAAATTTGACTTTCTAGAATGAGGCCATAACTTTTGACCCCAAATTTAGATATATGAGAATGAAGGAAACATATCCAACTCTAATTAATTGATTAACTAGTCCTCTTAAATGATAGAAATGCCTAGTAGACCCAAAATAGCTGACCGCACTCAAAAGGACATAACTTTTACATTTCTCAACAAAAAAAATAAAATTGGTACCATTGGAATCGTGGTTCTGATCCCAATGCACTAAAATTAAGAAATCTAGAATTTTATGAGTAATTTGATGCATTAATGAAGCATGGGATGACATATTTCACTGTTGCAAGTTATGGGACAATATGAGGGTCCTTTTTCAAGAAACATACAAACATTTCACTTCATTTACTACCTCTTGTAAGTGGTTGAAGGATAGATTTCAAGATTTTCATTTTCCCTCTCTCTCTCTCTCTCTCTCTCTCTCTCTCCTCTAATAAATCTATAAATTTTAGTATTGTGCTCATTGTAAAAGGAGATAGTTTTTGAGTAGTAAAACTCTATCAATTTTTTTGAAACCAATGTAATGCGAGACCCTTGTATTAGATTCCTTGCATGGTGATCCAGGCCATTATCTTGTAATATATGGAATTGTGCATATATCTGAAGAAATAGATGTAATTTTGTGGATGTATCTTCATGTGTTGTGATTTTTGCATTCTTCTTGCTCTTTAGAACTCATTGCAAATATATTGTGTCTATTTGTACTCTTAGCAGGATTCATTATCATTGTTCATGTTTTGAATATTATTGTGAATGCATTTGCTAGACTATGGAGAACTATTATCACCCCTTATAGTACAAAATTTACTCTTATTTTCACACATTGTAAAGTTTTTCTCATTCCCTCCTTTTCGGTGTATCACCACATTAGTATAGGCCTTGTTTTCATGCACTCTCTATCTCTCTGTCCTGGTCCCTTGGAAAGTTAGATTAGGAAACAATAATTTTTCATGCATTAGAGTAGATTGTGGAAGGTAGTTTAGGAGAAAGAACCAAATTTATTTGAAGGTCTATCTCAAGTAGCAATTCCCACAACTTGGAGATAGTACCCATGTTATCTAGTCACACCATGAGCTCAAGCACACACACTTGTGAAAACCATAGGGTGTTGCGATTTAGAGGTAACACTAAAGTTTTATTGTTACTATTCATGGAAGTAATTAATGGAGTATTAAATATTTATATATCATAAAGGTGGTGATGGAGGAGAATGAAGTTATTTGTAGTTGAGAATGAGAAGGAGGCTAGGAAAAAGCATTTAGGAGATGACTTTTGGGCGCATGACTAACCACAAGGCTCAAGTGGGTTAGGGGAATATTTTTCCCCTATGTCCCTTTTCTAAAGGAATAAAAGGGACATCAATTTCCACTTTGTGCCTTATCGTGACATTCGGCGATCATCCGTGCAGGGAGAGGGAAAGCTCAAACTTAGCTCTTGGGGGCTTAACTGGAAAATGAGAGGTCATATTAGTGTTTTGAGGGATCAAAATGATTGGAATATTTTACTATCCCCTATGTATGTTTGCTAAAATTATGAAAGGGACATTGAAGTGCACCACGCTCCTGAGGTGACACATGTCCACTTCAAAAAATGACTAAGTATGAGGAATAGAGTGAAGGCCATATTTGGAGTTCGGATGAAGTTTGAAGGTGAAATTTTATATGAATTTGAATGAAAATGGAATTCTAAATCCAATAGTTTTTATCTAAGCTCTTGATTCCTCTATTTGAGCCCCTGAAAAATTGAATATTTGTTCTAGATCCATGACTAATCATGATAAAAATTTGATATAAACATATTCATCCTAGGGTTTGTGAAAATATAATTTCATCATCTTGTAGAGATCTGAATTACCTTTCTAATGATGTATTTTCATCTCCTAACTCCTTCCATAGCTCTTGGAATCTCTTCTCAAATCTCAGTTTCTTTTTTTGGCCCTATGCCCTACCTAGGCCTCGAGAACTATGTGTCCGATGAATCTATCCCAAAAATTACAAATCTTCCGAAATATTTTACTTTATGTTTCTAGACCTTGATTGTATCTCCATGTTTAATTTTCCTCTTGTTTTCCACTTCAAGTGGCTGCATTAGTCCTTGGAAGGCCAATGGTAGCCCTTCCTAAAACTACCCAAAATTGACATTCTTCAAGAACTCCTAAAATCACCTAGGGACTGATGTTTATTTCCTAACTTACCTAGGGGACTAAGTTTAAATCAAATGGAGGATCATTGGACTAACTGGGTAAGGCTGATGTTGAGCATGGAATGGTCTGGGTTGTGCCTCTAAAATGTATATCTTTGAAAGTTTTCAACATTGTGGTATCATTGTCACATCTTCAAATGTATTTTTCCCCTTGCAAAAATACAGAGTAACATGGTACATTGAGGTGAACACAAGACTTCTATATATTCACACATGATGCATGATGTTTGACACCACTCTTTTAGATTCCTTTCAAGGCTTCGGGGTATCTACCTTTCTCTACTATCATACTCTATCTAGCACAAAGTTATATTGATTCAATAATTACTACTTATTAGTACTATCACTTACTTTTCACTACTCTTACATGCTTTGACATACTACTTATCTTTCCAACACACTAATGGGTGCTTCATGTATAGCATTCAACACAATCTCTAGAATTTTGCAATATAATTCTCTAGTATCAAGAACTTATCTCCAGTTACAAAATGCATTCAATCGATTCATAATCCGTTACAATCAATTACAATCAAAATAAGAGGTTATAAATTAGGGACATACCATCTTCATTGGTTATTATTGGAAATAATCATATATGGAAAGAAAATATACCTCTATCCCCAACAATATTCTCTTGGCATGAGATCACCCAAAAACTCACTCTTATTATGAGATCTCCCAAAAACTCGCTCTCGGCGTGAGATCTCATAAAAACCATGTTCTTTATGTGAAATCACCAAAAACCTCACCATTGATGACAAGACATTCAAATACAATATCATCTCAAAATAAACAAGACTATTTTCTATCATTTACTCTCTCATACATTAGGTTCACACTTTCCTTTACACACTTTTTACATATTTATACACATGTTACTCGATTTTTCAATATATGAAACTTTAATTACTCTTTTTTCTTTCTTTTTTAAGGCCATTCTTATACACAACAAGAATCATCTCACATTTGTAAACACTACCAAACAAACACATCATCCTTAGGGTCTACCTTCCCTTCCTAGTTTACATGCTTCACATAATGATCACTTCACACTTCACTTGTCCACTCGACACAATTTTGATACACTCTTCTCTATAGGATTACAAGATACACATCTTCCATAAAAATTGTACTATCAAACATTCACTCTACAAAATAAAGTGGGGGAAATTGTAAACATAAAATCTATCCACTGGGGTACATTTCTAGGTCCTAAATCATACTAATATATAAATGATTCTTAAGTAAGAAAACTATTGGTTGACACTCGTGACATGTCATTTTCTTATTTGTATGGATCTTAAAGTTTGATACATGGACACTAAATATTTATCTTTTCATGTGTCATGAAATAGAGACACGTGTCCATTCTTCGGGCTGGAGGGGTAGGGGAACAATTAATCTTGAAAAGACTATGATTCTTCCAAATGTGAGGCTACAAATTTCCTCCAACCATATAATGGATCCACATTGCACCATGTGTCTTATTTTTAGGAGTTTGATGATATATATATATCTTGTAGCATTGCATGAATTGTAAGTATAACAAATGTGAAGATATAAATATGTCCCACCTCGAGTTTCCATTAGATGCCACCATTTTTCTTCTTTCAAAGCCGAGGTGCAAATTGAAATTTAGTTTATAATACTAGAGAAAAAAATAAACCGTAAACTAATCAACCGTGAAGATGCTCCCTCAACTAACTATCACCATAATGTGCCATGTGTCCTTCATCAAAATGCTACAGATATGGGGGCATAACTTGAGTCTTGCAAAACTAAGAAGCTACACACTACAAGACTACACAATTACTCCCGCCTTTCCTCGTTAAGATTCTATGAATATTATATTCTTTTGGTTGTGAGGATAAATTTTCAAGTTAAACATCCACAATAATTTTGAATTTAAATTAAAGTCACGAAATAGAGGGATATTCCTATAAAAGTCTCTTGTTGGGGTTCGGAATTTTAACTATAGTTTGTAACTTTTACAAAAATTTAAAGTTTCTAATAAAATATACATACCCTCGGATACTTTGAATATTATTTTTATCACCCCACGGATTTGACTTTCCAGGTTGCATGCTTGTAAAATAGAAAACTTGTAGAATTGTTGAGAAATCAATTCAAAAGCTAGGGCCTTATTCCAAAGGGTTTATCATACACTTAAGGTCATAATAACATCAAACATGCCCCTTAAAATTGTAAATCATCCAATTACTCAAGAAACATATTAAATTAATGCATTATTAAAACATTAAAAACTAACTAGGAACATGATATGGTTCAATCAATTGTAAGCTTAGGGGAACACAAAACATTTTTAAAAAGACATAGAATAGACAAAATGGAAAAGAAACATTAATTTCCGTGGAAAAAAAAATGTGTCATGATTTTTAATAGGAATAAATTAGGAACCAAGAATATCCCCTACTAGGATGTCTAATTCATTAGGTAAGGATTCACATAACATTACACCTAGTTATTTAGAATTCAAGATACCATTGGCACAAAAATGACAAAAAATAATCATAGAGGACCATAAGGGAAGAATAATACAAAAAAACTAATTGTTGTACATAATTACAAGGTAAAAAAATAATCCAAAAAGTACTTGAGATGCCTATGATTAACAGGTATATCAAGAAAATATCCTTGAAAATCCCTTAAAAAAGGTATTCTCTCTAATTATAATATCAATGGAATAAGTAACCATCCATAATGCATCAAATTTTCCATGTTTTCCTTTATCTTCATGCATGTTATCCCATATTATAACTAAATCACCATCATGGAAAGTTCTTGGAGTGACCTTTTTGTCAAATGTCTTCTAAAGTTTCTCTTTGAATCTAATGTGCATTTGATGACATTATTTCCTAACTTCATTAAGATTAACAATCTGGTTGACCCTTATAACGTAAGGATCAAATCCTTCATCATCTCCAATTTGTTTTAAGAAATGGTAAAAGAAAATTTAAAATTGAGAGGTAGTTTTTCTTGGACTCCATTCACCATCTCAAATGTCATTTTTAGTAGATCTCTTTGATGTAACCATATCATCCCATAATATAAACTTGAGTTACTCACCCCACATACTTTTGTTAACCTCCAAGGTTCTTCTAATTATTTTGAGAAAAATTGTGTTTCTTGAATTACCTTTCCCATTCCCTCAAGGGTTGTAATTAGAAGCATATGTGAGGCTTATTCCATATTCATCACACATGGGTGCTAAGGGTTTAGCTTTGAAGATCATGCCATTTTCAACAAATAGTTTAGCAAGGAATCCAAATATACAAATGATGTGGTTTTTTTGAAAAAAATCTATGCACTTGAGTACATTTATAGGTCCTACAAAATACTAATATATAAATGATTCCTAAGAAAGAAAACTAGTGGTTGATAACTTATTTTGGCCTTTTTCTTTAACTCTTGCACTCTTTATAGTCTTACACATCTTACAACCTCATCATTACTTGACTAATTTATCTTTTATGGCCTCGCATACTAGCACCTTATTATTACATAGGTGCCCAGAAATCTTGTTCATGTCCTAAGTGCTCCTAAAATTATTTATCCTTTTCTCACCCTTTTGTGTCTCTTTTACTTTTTATGTCACCTTTTATTAGTTTGGGTTGGCCTTTCAGTTGTCAATTATGAAATTACAACAAGGGAATCATATATACTTAATTTATTTCTCTCAAATAAAGGCCTAAACAATAAGCATTAGCTACTATCACCTAAGATTACATCCAAAGGCACAAGAGAATTAAAAGGCATACATTTAACACATCCATATAAGGAAAAATGACTCCACCAATTTTTATATGCAACATCGAAGGGGAAGTCTATTCTATTTTATCACACACATTTGCATACTTGGAGCAATCTAGATCTATCCTACTACCATAGTGTAACTTACACAAGGGAAACCTATGGCATCATTACACACACATATACACGAACTATATGGAGTATGAGATATAGTGAAGTGATTGGTTGTAATTTCACTCTTCAATTGATTGCTTTGGTAATTCTAACTCCACATTCTTCATTGTTTTTATTAGATGTGATGTGGTTTGTATCCTATGCACCTTGGGATATGATAATATAATATATATGGGCTAATGGAGATGCCGACATGTGTCACACATCCCCTTATCTTATTATATCATTCATTTATGATTTATTATGCTTAGGAGGTCGGCCTCAGTATTGGCCATAGGTTAGAATGGTATATATAGGGGTTAGAAGGTTGTAGTTAATGATCATATTGAGTATTGGAGTGTTATTGTATGGTTTGGAGGTTACCCCCTTGAAGTGGTATTGGAAGTTACCCCCTCGAAGTGGAAAAGCTATTATATGAGCATATTTTCATCATTTATCTATATTTTGGTGTTCTCTCATGTTATTCTACTGTATATGTTCTGATTTATACAAGTAATATCTTTACAAGTGGTATCGAGCATCGATTTTGGCAACAAAAAAATTGGGTCTAAACCCTAATTTTATTGATTCGGATATATTTTGGAAATGGCTATGAATATTTTCTCAAAATTTTTACCATAGTTTTGAAATGGTTTTATAAATATACAGTCTAAATTTCAGAATTTTTGAAGTGTTTTGTGGAAGTTATTGCATTTTTAGGGTTTCTCCTAAATTTTCTTTACAGGTTACAGTTTTTAGAAATAACTTTCTAAATTTTTACCAGAATTGCAAATCCCCTTCAGAAAGCTATGGTAAAAATTCTTAATTTTTGGATCTATTTTGTCAAAGTTATTATAGTTTTATGTTTTTTAAATATTTTGCTCCTCAGGCCGTAATTTGAGGAATTTTTCTGAATTTCTTACATTTTCAGAAACCTCTCAAAAATTAAATTGGGGTTTATATTATGTGATTTCTAATTTTTGGCCAAATTTTAGCTGAAAGGGTTAGAACAATTTTTGATCAAAAGGGTCTATTCCTAAAACCCTAGTTTTGTGGATCATGGGGATGGTAACTTTTTTTGGAGATAGCAGGATTGATGCTAGAGAATGGTGGAACAAATTTAGGCATAAATTCTCTGAACCATCAGATATTTGGTTCTTCAAATTGTGGATTAGTGGCTCTGCACAGATTTGGTTTTCTAAGTTAGAAAAGGAAAAGTCTAATTGGTCCTTAGAGGAACTGGAACAAGTTTTCATGGACAGATGGGAAACAAAAGAAGAATTTAATGATAATAGTGAGGAAGAGGAAATAGAAGAAGAAGAAGAAGAAGAAGAAGAAGAAGAAAATGTTGATGATGAAGCTATTACACATGATAGTGCATCTCCAAAGAAGGAAGCTTCAATATTTCAATTTGAAGGGTGCATTCAAAGAAAAATGTAATTGTTTCCATAAACCCTAGCAGCAAATATAACTTCATCAATATGGATGTAGCTCAAAATCTACATGTGCAAACAAAGCATATCAAGGAATCTCAAATGGATGGTAAGCATATTCAAGTTTTTGAAGATTTAAAGCTTTCTATGGATAAATATGTTTTACATTCAGATTTTTATGGTTTAGATATGGATGGTATGGATATTGTTCTTGGATATCCTTGGTTAGAGACATTGGGAAAAATTAATATTAATGTGCAAAATAAATTCATGAAATTATGGTACAAGAGAGAAAATTACATTGCAAGATATCACACTTAGCAAGGAAAAAAATAATGTAAAATTGGATCATGAAGATGAATTTGAAGATGGTGAAGAAAGGAATAAGGATGGATCATAAGGAGAGGATGAAGAACATGATCCAAAAGTAAAAATAGTTTCTCTACTCAAGAGAAAAAATAAATAGCAAATAAGTTGGAAGAGGAAAAGAAAGTGGAGGAAAAGATTGATAAGGTTGAGCATATTAAGGTTGCACCATATAGACACCCACATCATCATGAGAGGAAAAATTCATGGAGACATGCTATGACACACAAGGGCATCAATCCATATGGATATACAGGGAATTGGAGGAGTAATAATTTTGGCTATACATGGAATCAATGGAACAATAATTATATGACACGGAATCACATGAATAATAATTATGGATATACATGGATGCCGAGGAGGAACACATATGGACCAAGATGGAATCAGATGAGCACAAGGGAATATGGAATTAGGTTTGGAGCAGCATCACCCCATAGGATTTCATATGGGTGGTTGGATGATCGAGCATGGCAACAAGTGTGTAATAATTTAAAGTGCACTCATTATATGGCTTCTTCTTATGTTTCGGGGACGAAACATGTCAAAGAGGGAGGCAATGCTATGTACCTTGGGATATGATAATATAATATATATGGGTTGATGGAGATGTCAACATGTGGCACACATCCCTTTAGTTATATGTATGGGTTCACATGGGATATAATATTATAATGTATATGGGTCGATGGAGATGTCGACATGTAGCACACATCCCCTTAGTTAGTTATATGTGCTCACATAGGAATTCATTATATTGGGTAATGGGTCGGCCTACATTGGGATTAGGTGTTACCCATTCTATTTAAAGGATGTGAGTATCATTATGAGGGAGGAATGTATGAGTTGAGTCTTCTACTTGGTATAGGTATATTGGATGTGTCCCCCTCGAAGTGGATTCCCAACTTGGGAGATTGTGGAGTTACTCCTTCCTTAAGGATCATTGTATGGTGTTGCCCTACCTTAAGGGTATTAGTCTACATATATTGATATTAGGGAATCTTGGCCCCCATATCTCTTGTATTTTATTATCTTCTCGTAATTTATTGATTTATTATATGCAAGGTTCTTATCATTGTAGATATGTGTAGGTACAATTTTGTTTTATAGGTTATAAGTGTGATTGGATCCCTAACATATAAGTCAGAGTGACAAAATGAATATTTGAGAGAATTCCTTCTAACCCAGAAAAATTCAAGACCTGAGCATCTAAGTGAACACCAATGCCCATATCGAGACACTAGCACCTTCCATTATTGTCATTCTATAGACATTTTTTCCTGCACATTTTTGTACTTCCTAATATTTGTGGATCCTTTACAAAAATTTTTCCAACCTAATCTAGTAGATACTTAGACAAGATCACTCTTGGGTTACATAGAATCAGCTAAGTCACCTTTCCTTCTCATTTGGTTATGGTTTCATATTATTGCATGCATATTTCTTGTGTCTTACTGTATTTTATCACCTTTTTATCATTAGTTGTAGTAGTTACTCTAAATTAAGGTTTAATTATAATTTAGATTAAATCATGTGGAGAACCCCAACTCGGAATGGACCACTTAGATCCTTATTCACACACTAGATCTTAGTCTTACATATTACCTCTATATTTATTGTCACCTTAGATACCTTTGGATCTTTCTATTTTCACCAACATGAGTGTCTCTCCTCCAAATTTCTTCAAGTCCAACTCCAAATGTGCATGTAAAATACAATCCTTTTGTCTAACACTTACCTTCATCCTAACACTTCTCCTGATTATGTGTATCATAGATTCACTATATAATTATATTTTATTGAAGATTACCTTTACATATGTGGTAATTTATTATCAATCTATTTTATATAATGATCCACCCCTTTACATTCAAATTATATCAATAAAATAGAGGTTAAGAAAGATTTGGTTGATAATGGTTCCAGATTAACATATCCAATATCACATTCCTTCAACAACTTGGCCTTTCCAAAGCATCCCTAACTCCTTCATCTCTTTATATTCATGTCTTCGATAATATTCCTAAAAGGGTGATAGATACAATCACACTTCTCATTACTTTCGGGACATGCACTTTTCTTATCTTATTCCGTATAACTCATAATAATATTATTCTCATATGGCCTTGTATCTATAATGTGCATGTGATCCCTTCAACCCTTCATACACGTATTAATTTGTTATATTAGGGTATGGTCTATGAGGCCTTAGCAGATCCCTTCTCATTTCCTATTGTAACACTATTAATTATTCACCTAAAACTCCTACTTATGCCACATCTCCTCCTAATTTCCAAAATTATGGTACTACATATATAATGTTTTTAGTTGTTACAAAGATCATCTAAATCTGGATTAGGAAAAAAAGGAAAGGGAGTCACAAATCCTATTTCTATTCGTACACAATTGACCAAAATTGGCATCATTTTTCTCCCTCTTCTTGGTCCTTTTACTGCCACATATTATTTTGACGTTTGCACTACTTCACTAAACCCGATCTTATTGGTGATCTTGCTTCTCTTACTTGGCCTCGCATTTGATACTTTCTTTATTGAAAATGATTTACTATAATACATGGGAAATTACAACCATTCTATCCCTTACCATCATAACTAAAATTTTCTATTTTCTCAATGCTACAACTTACTTTGGAAAATTTTATCCCCCTAACACCAATACTAATACTCCCGACCCATTTCAATATCCAACACCATGTCATGGTATCTCTCCCTAAAGCATCAAATATATCTCTATCATTCACACACTTGGGTAGCATTAAAATCCCCCTCATAGTCACACGTTCTAATCAACAATTCCCTATCCATGAACCTCACTTGTCACATATTGGCTACTCCCTTTCACTATGTGCTTAAAGACTATATTTTTAACATTACCACATTGTTGGTTCACATACTTTATCCTCATTTCCAATTACACACTCTAGTTACACATTTAATAATCAAATATTGAGGTTCCAATTATTCAATTAATCTCAAATCATATACACTTCACACTTAGTGCTTCATGATACCTTTTTCCTATCATCTACTCTCAACACATATAAGACCTTCATTACCCGATGACGCACTCTAGTTCTACAGTTCCTACTTGATGTTGACGAGGAATTCCTAAATGAACCTTATCTTACACATATCTCATAGGGGGAAATTTGGCTACTCTCATATGCACATCTCACATCTCATAGCACACCATCATACATCTTGGTTGTATTCAATTTTATTATCTTATATTAGTTACATGTTCCACTTTGTTTTCCATGTTAGTTTGATACTTAGTGTCATTATTTTTTTCTATGTACAAATGCTCATTAACATGGTATATTGATGTGAATGCAATAATTCTATGGATTTACACATAATTCATGATGCCTAACACTTCTCTTTTCTAGTCCTTCGACACTCCAAAGATCTACCTTTTCCTACTATTATACTCTATCCAACATAGGTTATATTGTTTTAATAATTACTACTTCCTAGTATTATCACTTACTTTTCACTGCTCTTACAATATTTGACATAATACTTATATTTCTAACACGCTAATGGGTGCTTCAGACATAGCATTTTCCTTACGGGGCTAGATAAAAATATGGTTATCTATCATTTCTTACTTCATGCTTTAGCAAGAAACTTTGTTGGGTGGAAAAATTTATGGATATCTTACCAACTCTCTAGGAATCAAAGTCCCACTACTTAAAAGGTTTATTTTCCATATTTTCATGTGTGGGTAAGGGTGAATTTGTATGGTGGCCTTACAGCTGCTAGGGATCTAATAGTGGAACTCCATTGTCTCTCGCGACAAAGCTAGGAATTGCTTGCTAGAGCAGACTTTGTCTTGAGATCGGGAAAGGGAGTGGGAATATGACGTTAGAGAACTAATGCTTCAGTAGAAAATCATATTCATACACACACTATCTAGAAATTTCAACTCATGTATTTATGAGAAGAAACAACCAAAAAATCATGCTACGACTAGAGGAAACCATGCATACAAATATGTGCACATTCATATGCCTTGGAAAATAGTAAATTCTTCCTTACTTTGCATTTTAATTAAATTTTTACATAGTGTCGGAATGGAGGAAAAAAATAGTGAGGTAGAAATGGAAGAAAATGGATATCTCATTTATTCTCTCAAAAAACTCTTCGTATACCCCCAAATGAATCTTCATATGTCTCGACATGACTTAAGACTCTTCGCCTTCTTAGAAAACATTAAGTCCCTTTTCATAACATAAAGGTGACTTATTACATGAACATTAAGACATATGAAAATTCCAACCCCAACAAAAAATTACATCATTGAGAAGAGAGAGAAATTTAGGGGGAGAGAAGAGAGAGAGAGAGAGAGAGAGAGAGAGAGAGAGTACAAAGAAGAAGGAAGAACGATGTTGAAGAAAAAGATTTTTCCTCCGATAAAGCCCATTGATTCTTCTAGATGACTTGATCGAATGCTCTAGTGTGATGAAATATAAATCCTTGAACTATTTACACCCCGAGAAATTCATTCAACTTGGATAACAAAAATTTTGATTAAGTGTTTAAAAATGTTGTTGAATGTTTCTACCAATTACCATGAACATGACTCATGAAGATTCCTTCAACAAAGATATAACCTCAAAATGACCCTACCAAGTTGAATGAACTCTTTCACTAATGATGTAACTTCCACCTTGCGTATGATATACCTATGACCTGAACCATGTAGTGAGTTTCAAAAGACACTATCAGGTTCCCTGGGATGGATCTTGAATGCCCTATGAGAAATTCCCATGGATGATCCCGAATGATGATCCCCTTATATTCCATTGTGCTAAAACTTCCCTCTGAGTGTAACTTACCATTAATAGCAAGTGCCAAGATGGAAGACTTACTATTTTTGGTAAGAGGTGATTTTTTCCTCTTCTTGACCATCCTGATGTGATGAACTCCCTCATTCACTCCTACGCACACTACCTTCACCTCGACCGACTTCTTGGGGTGACTTACTATTTGTAGTAAGCACCCATATAGGGGGCTTACTATTTTTAGTAAGTTTTCATTTTTATTGTTTTCTTCTTTGGAAAATCATTCTAGATTCTTGGTGATATTTAGTTCATATTACCTTCACAATAACCGCTTTTGATTATGACTTTCCAAACATAGCAATTCTATATAGGAAAACATACTTTTTTAGAAAAAGGATTTCAACGCTTGGTTTGTGATGAAACATAATTTTTCTACTTGACTCTTCGTCATGGTAAATTCCTCTCGAATTTCACTTGGTTTCCCCATTCAAATGATTGGAAATAAAATTTAAAATTTTCACCTGGCTATGGCTTTGCTTGAGTTTTCATTGTGGCCATTAATGGAGCTCAAAATTTTCTAGTCTTGTTTTTACCTCTGATTGTGATGAAATTAAATCCATTACGATAATTTTTTCATTGGAGTTTATGTACAGTTTTAATCTTGTTTCTATTTTTGGATTGATGAAAAATCTAAAGAATGTGAGCCGGGGCATGAAATGGGGTTTTTGTTATAACAAATGATTTAGGGAACCATTCTTTCTCCAATTTGTTACATCTTGATCATATTGAAAAATTAGTAGGTCTAAAAAATATGACATCTCGAATCGACTTCTATTTTGTATGATATGAATGTAACATTCCCATTTTAAGAATTTTAGAAACAAGGGAAAAATTTTTATAACTAATGTTCCCGATCTAAATTCATAATTTAGATCACACATTATTTATCAACCATTCATATAACATATAACCATATGCGGTTGTAATGACTTGGTGTACTACCGATCTATTCACTTCATGACTTGGTAAACTACTGATCTATTCTTGTTAAACATCAAGTATTGAATACTTTTCCATTAACTACATATACTTGTTTTTCTTATCTTATTCAGGTTATTGAGTGATCTGTCTAAGGATCCTATCTTAATATTTGTTACCAATATTCATCTTCATCATGAGCCTTAGACTAGGTGACATAGGACAACGCAACCAACAACTTGTGATACTTTGGCCAAAGATTTCAAACATACTGTTTGTATTACTATTCCTTGATGGCATACTCACCAATCCAGAATACATCCTTCAACCCACTCTATTATTATCTAGAATGTCCTTTACTAACTTCCATCGGTCCACTTGCCTAAGGTTTAACCCTAGTTAGAGTTAACAACATATGTTATGAAAGAGGGAGGATCCACGAAAACTTAGGGTAAGTTGGCATACTTGGGTCGACCTAAGTCAACCCCATGTGCCAAGGTACACCAAGTTTTAGAGGGCTACTCCATATCTTAACCATACTACTACCCGGATCTAGAGATAAACTAAGATCAAGTCAAATGTGTGTAGATCTAGATGATCAATGCGTAAGGGTGTTGCCACATGTCGATTGCATCATTGATCCTCGAGAAGATCCTAATCTTCTTGAAGGTATAACCGTAGTTGGTGTGTGCCAAAGATCCTACATAACAACCTCGATCGAGATGTACATACCCAAGGAATTTATTAATTATTTAATTAATTTGGATTATTTAAACAGATTTAAGCCACCCGCCTAATGCTAATCCAACATTCCATAATCTCTTTTCTAAATTGATTCATTTATCCCTTTAAGAACTTTGTTGTATTCATTGTCACTTTTACTATTCTAATACATAGTTAAACTATCAATTAAGCATAACTGAATAGTGTTATAATATTTCATATGTAAAAAGTACATTAACTTTTTAGAAAGTTCAGCGCCAAAAGATATCCAAAATAAAGTAGACTTCATAACAAATGTAGTCTGATAAATTGAAGTCATGTTACCAAATCTTTGTGGTTTATGAACATTTATGAAAGATGAAGAGTCTTTCACTATATGTAAGGCATTAGGGTTTATTCTACCCAATGACCACATTTTTCAATGTATGTTCATCCTACTTTGTATTACTATGATTTATAGTTTATTTAATGAAAACACATTCTACAACTTTACAAATTATATCATTAGGGAGATTAAACTTAATCCCCTTGATCCAATCTTATTAAAATTTAACCTTTTAACATATAAATAATATGAAGATTGAAAAAAGATATAACCCATCACTTTCATTAAAATACAAATTAAATTACACAACCAATAATGGTAATCTCCCACTTTTCAATTTATCTTTATAACCATTACATTTACAAAACTTATGCATTTAGGTATACCGCATAAAAACTATCTTTAATTATGAAAGAATACTACTTTACTCTTCCAATACAAGTCTCAAGAACGAATCGAGTTCTTCACAAGAAATAGACTAAAATCAGCCAATGTTTCATATAATTTTTCCTTCTTTATTACTTACAAAATGCATCTGCAAAAATTTCTAAAACGGGTTCAGTTCAATGAACTGAGCATGATAAGCACTAAGCCTTAAAAGAAGTGCATTCCAATAATTGTTCCATTAAAACAACTCTACTTTAATGAGACAATTATTACATCGTAATTAATATATCAAAAAGCAACGGAAAAGAAGTACATTCTAACTAATTGATTTCACTTCCAAGAAAGGACAAAATATAATCCACCATATCAGCCTTATAAAATAGAGTCTAATTGATTAAATCAATTATCCTTAGGAAAACAATATGTCGTAACATCTCATTGTTCCCAAACTTTCATAAAAGAAAACAACATTTATCTTTGCTTCAAGCTAAAAGAAGAGTTTAAAGTATGGTTCAGATTAGGATAACTCATCTATCTCCTAGACAAAGAAGAAGAAGAACCATTACAACTAGGCCCAACACAACACATCCAAGAACAAAACAGATTCAAAACATGATTTAACTGTTTCTTTCAAAAGACAATTACCTTAAAAATTTAACAATTAAGATATTCATCCGAGAAAAATTTCATTTAATCCAAGAAGAATAGAGGATCAATTGGTTTATCTGTAAGTTTAAATCTACTTTGAATATAGAAGTTAAAATTTTAGAGATCCAAACAATGTAAAAATATCAAGGCAAACTCATACAGGTTACTCTCTACTCTACATCATCAAAAATAATTCTAAAAAGATAGAGTGCAAGATACAACTAACTCATCTTAACCAAACAAGTAAGGTCCTACCAAACAACAATCTTCCAACAAACTACCATTTACGGTTCAATAAAACCAAATAATATAACCTCTTCCAACATCATTTCTACAAATGATGGTGCAAAGGAAGACCAAACAACTCATACTTGTATCCAAGGTCAGGTTTCATTTTTGCATTACAAAAAGAATAACTAGTTCTTGATTCAACAAATTATAATACAAAAACTATCAGAACAAAGTCAAGTAATCCCTCCATAATAGTATACGGTACTAAATTACTAAGTTCTTCTCATAAATGAAACTCAGAGTCTATTCTAAGACGTCTGAGATAAAAGTTTCCTCGAACATAGATAAAAAGGCTACCCCCAATTAAATACCATCAACATCTGAGGAAAGAAGAAACAGTTCATAAAATGAATTAAAAATTTATTCATCAAACTAGAATTTTTTCGTTGAGATCTCTGAGGGATTTCCCAATGACTCATCCAATTGTTCTCCCAATTTTCTTTGAGCAAAAACTCAACAAAAGAGTTGTACATTTTAAACGTTTAATACAAGTAGAACACAACTCCATAGTTCTAGAACAGGGTTCGACACAAGTCCTAACAAAGTTCAGAACTGTACAATTAGACAAATACGAGTGCAATGAAACATACAAACTTCCATTTAATAGTTTGAAATTCCACTAAATAAAACACAGGTACAGAGCCACATACGGTGTCAACAAAGTCCATATTTAGCCAACAATATAAACACTGGTTCATAGTGACAAATGATTCCCACAATAGTTTGTATCAAAACACATAACCCAAATGCTAGCCTTTACGGCCTCAAGGTTCCTACAAGGTTCAGAACCTACACAAGTAATAAAATACAAATGCTTGTAATTTACTAATCTATAATAACTGATCCAAATTTTCTCAAAAGAATATAAAACACGGGTACAGAGCCCGATATTATATCTCAAAAGAACTCAAGTTTCCCCAAGTTCGAGCCCAAAAACAAGTATTTAGCATTCAAATACCGAGTATATTATGAACTGACAATAAAATTTCAAATTATCACCAGGAACTAAGATATAAGCACCAAGATTTATACGTGCTTTGACAACAGTCCAGAGATATACAAAATTCCAACATGGTTCAGAACAACACAAAACTCTATCAACAGTTCTCACTAAAACCAGAACCAAGTTCCAAATATAAAATGAGCTCGAATACAAGCTCTATTTACACACAAGTTCACCTCAAGCTCACGATCAACAAAACATAAATTCCAGCAAGTTTAGCTAGAACCCAAAGATCTCAAAACTTTGAACCACATCTAAATAGCAACGAAGATTTATCTAAACAAAATACTTCAATTTCCCATTCTAAAATGAAAAAGCCAAGCTACAAAGATACGTTTTTGCATGCATTCTCATTTTTAAGAACTATACATGGTAAGTTTCTAAACAGAACCCTATTTACCATGGAATTCAAAACCAATACCATAGATTTAATAAACCCAACAAACCATTAACCACATAAAATAAGAAAACCAAGAATCTCAAAAGAAGCAGATTTTTTTTAATGAGACATTTATTGGAAAGAAATAGATGGTAAATTTTAGAGCATATCATACCTAATAGTGCTTCGCCAAGTTGAAGAGAACCTCCAGCCGAGCTCAAAACTTCTCCTTTTCTCCACGAAAAATAAAATAACCATGTTATTTTTCCATCATGCCTCCTATATATTCCACAAACTGAAAATAGGTTTAACACCTCAAAAATAGCCATTAAGTGAAGTTCTATCCGCTAGTTCAAAAAACCAAAGTGAGCATGCAGACCAAAAATCATGAAACATGCAAAGTGAAGAAACCACATACCAAACCATTTGCATGCCTTCCAAGGCATTTTAAGCATGAAAACCAAAAACAATTAATTCTATTAACTCCTATTTTCCCGCCTATCCCCCTTGCCACCACCTTTCATGTTTAGCTATTACCAAATCAAATTTAACAAAGAATTCCATTTTAGTGGAGCCTCCACCTAATCCTCCACCAAGTTCACTAACCCTTGCCAAAGCTGGTAGTACCTCCAAGAAATTAAAACCTTATCAACAAATTTAATGCCTTGGAACCGTCACCTACAATGTATGCGACCACCTAATTCCCCATTCAAACCCATTAGTTTAGGATAGATCATATTGCTTAGGTTAGACCTTAGGTAGATTGTAATATATACCTTAGGTTATAACCCAAACAACAATTACCATAGTAGGTCTTAGCACACAACCTAAGGTAGTTTTCACATAGGTTAGATTAATTTACAACACTATAGTATTAGGCATTAGGCTAGATCATAATATAACCTTGTAGTATTAGGTTGTAGGTAAATTTTAATAGCCTATAAACCTTTCCAAATCCTTAAGCATTGAGCTTAGGTTAGGATGCCAATCAACCAAATAAAAGTAGAATAGGAAGCTTTAGGTTAAAATATGAATTCTTTTACGTAACATAGTTTAGGTAGTTAATAGTTTTTTACCTATCTTAGGATTCTGTAGGTTAGTCATTTTTAGGATCCTCGATCTTTCTTATGCCATGAACAACTATAGTTAGTTTGCGTCAACATTGTCCTGCCACAATCAAACTGAAAATATCCAAGCATGACATACCATATGAATAGAACACATTCATACAATAATCAAAGAAATAGTACTGTCAAAGTTCGGTCATATGTCTATCAATTCCTGGAATGTCGATTTACCATTCATTCTATAGAGCAGATTTTAAAACATTCCTTAGATCACTAAAATTGATTCAAGGATGAGTCAGATTGGTAGATAAGTTTACAATTCATAAACCAGATTGCAACCCACCTACAAGAAATGAAAAATGGATTCAGGGAAGCCATTCAAATTCAATCAAAGGATCTTAATAACAGAAGATGATTTACCCATATCAAGTATGATCTCTAAAATTAAAAAGAACACATCTTTATAAGGAAAATCACATGTCAACACTTGAAATGTAAAGGAGGAAAATAACAACTTTCAAGGGTGTTACATTCTCCTCCTTAAAAGAATCATCATCCCAATGATTACACTTTTTTTTTTTTAATAATATAAATCGGGACAATCACTTCATCCACTTCTTTTATCACAATTCTAAATATATTAGAATCTTATAATTTAAGAAATCAGCATTAATAGATGTTTATCCAAAATGAATAAATATCTACCAAAACTCTGGCATATTTAATGTCATATAAAGATAAAATCATAAATTTTTATCAGCTTAGGAAAATCAATTTTGTTCAAATAGATAAGGAAAAGAAATTTTCATATCTTCTAGATTTTCCCAAGTTACACTGTTTTCATTAAAATGGTCCCATTGGACCTTATAGTGATTTATTTCTCGATTTCTTAAATGCAACTGGTGATTTTCCAGCACTCGAATGGGTTTAACCACGATTATTCCCGGGTCTTGGACCTGCAAGGAATTCCAATTTAACACGTGACAAATCTGAAACATATTTCTTAAGAAAGGAAATATGGAAAACATCATGCATTCATGAAAATTAGGAGGTAATGCTAAATGATAAGCTACGAGGTTGATTACTTCAACTATCTTGAAAGGCCCCACATAATGAGGTGATAACTTGGCAACATTGCCAAAAGTTATAGAACTCTTTTTCGGTTTAACCCGGAGAAAGAATTTCTCACCAAGTTAAAATTTCTTAGCAACCCTCTTCAAGTCATCATAACTCTTTTTCCTATCTGCTTTGCTTCTTTCAAGCATACATGAATCAACTTAACTTGTTGTTCCATTTCCTAAGGATTTCATGTCCAATTACCTCTCTATTCTCTATGTTATCCCATCTAACAAGGGTTATGTATTTTCTTCTATAAAGTGCCTTGAAAGGTACCATCTTAAGGTAAGCATGATATGTATTATTGTAAGCAAATTCAAGTAATGGAATATATTCTTCCCACCTATACTACTTTGATCCATACAATACATTCATAACATATCTTCTAAAACTTGATTTAATCTTTTAGTCTCTATCCATCCGTTTTGGGCGGTATCTAAAACTAAAACTTAGCTTAGTTCCTAGAGATGCATTAAGTGTTTTCCAAAATCTTAACTTCATTCTAGGATCTCTATCAGATATTATTAATTCAGGTACCCCATGTAATCTGAAAACTTTGCGTACAAATATTTTAGCCAAAATAGGTGAATCATCCTTTAGATTTCTAGCAATAAAATGAGCTAATTTTGTTAGTTTATCAACAAATACCAAAATAACATTATGTTTATTTCTTGACATAGGTAACCCTTGTACAAAATCCATACTTATTACTTTCCATTTATACTGTGGTATGCTATGAGGATACAATAAACCGGCTAGGTGCATATGTTCCGCCTTAAGAGGTTGGCACTCTAGACAATGTGTTACATAATCTATAACTTCTTTATTCATTCCTTTCTAGAAATATTGTTGTTTTATATCAGTGAGCATCTTTGTAATGCTAGGGTGTGCAGAGAAAGGTGGATTATGAAATTCAGCTAATAATTTCTTTCTCAAACCATTACGCAAACGTACATAAACTCTATTTTCAAATCGTAAGATTCCTTCTTTATCAAAGTGAAAACCTTTATACCTCAAATCATTATAATTTGTAGCAAGTGTTGCTTTTACTTGTTGAAAGTAAGAATTAGATTCCATAACAATTTTTACTTCATCCTTAAACTAAGTTCTTAGTGTTATAAGAGAAGAAATGTTCTTCCTAAGACTTAGAGCATCAACCACTCTATTTTCTTAACCCTTAATATAACTTATGTTGAAATCATATTGAGACAAAAATACTAACCATCTTTGTTGTCTTACATTTAGATTTGGCTAAGAAAAAAATATACTTCAGCCCAAGATGATCATTTTTCAACTCAAATGGTTTACCAAGTAGATAATGCCTCCAAACTTGAAGTGCATGAACAATGGAAGAAAGCTCTAAATCATGTGGAGAATAATTCAACTCATGTAACTTATGTTTACTTGTTTCATATGCAATAACATGACCACTTTGTAACAAAATACCTCCTAGACCTTCACCGGATGCATCAATTACCACCATAAAATATCCATCAGGATCTAATACTTGTAAGAATAGGTGCAAAAGTTAACTATTCCTTCAAGGTTTAAAATTTAATTTCTCATTTTTCACTCTGGACAAAATTTTTATCCTTCTTTTGTAAGGAAGTTATTGATTGGTGTAGCTACCTTGGAAAAGTCCTTCACAAATTTCCTATAGTAGTAAAGAAGTCCCATGAAGCTTCTAACTTCATGTACATTCTTTGGTGCAAGCCATTTTGTTATATCTGTAATTTTTGAAGGATCTACATCAATTCCATCTTTACTTATTACATGACCCAAATAGTGAACTTTTGTGTCATAGAAATAACATTTGGATAGTTTACCAAACAACCATCTCTTTCTCAGAATTTCCAAAACTACTTTCAAATGCTCATGATGATCTTCAATGCTTTTAGAATATATGAGAATGTCGTCCAAGAATACGAGCAAAAATTTGTCCAAGTATTCTTGAAATATATTATTCATTAAATTCATAAATGTCATAGGTGCATTAGTTAATCCAAAAGGTAAAACCGTAAACTCGTAATGTCCATACCTTGTTCTAAAAGTTGTTTTATGAATATCCTCATCCTTAATTCACAATTGATGATACCCAGATCGAATATCTATCTTAGAGTATACTGATGCTCCATGCATCTAATCAAATAAATCATCAATCCTAGGAGTGGATATCTATTCTTTATTTTTGTTTTGTTTAACATTTTATAATCAATGCAAAATCTAAGTGTTCCATCTTTCTATTTCACAAAAATCACTTTGGTGCTCCCCAAGGTGAAACACTTGGTCTAATCAAACCCTTAGACAAAATTTCTTGTAATTGAACCTTAAGCTCTACTAATTTTACGGTAGTCATTCGATACCGTGCCTTGGATATAGGTTCAGTTCTAGGATTGATCTCAATCATTAAATTAAATTCCCTTTTGGGTGGAAGACCTAGAAATTCTTCTTGAAATACATCATGAAGTTTCATCATAGTAGATATCGATCCATGAAATCATTGTTTTCTCTCAGCTTCTAAAAATGTTACTACATATAAGGTACATCCCTTATTTTTGGCCTTTTAAAATTGCATAGATGACATTTTCCTAACAGAAATCTCATGTTTCACACCACGAATCTCTGTTGTTTTCTATAGGTCATCTAAACAACTAATACATTTTTCAAAATAATCCACTTTAGCCTTATGTTCTGCTAAGCCAATTAATGTGAAATTTCACAAACAGGGACGGAAGCCTGTATAATTTATTAATGTGAAATTGATTAACGCTAACTAATTAATGTGAAATTTCACAAACAAGGACGGAAGCTTTGTATAATTACAATGAAATTGAGTGTCTTTGTAATATTTATACATATTGGACAGCAATGTGCAGACAAACAAATATGTTGCACAGGTAAAACCATACTTACAACTGCTTCCAATAATACATCCGGGAAGCATAAATAAATGTAACAATTATCCCTGTGAGACAAAAAGACAAGTATGGTTTAAAACCATATAACAACTTACATTTATATTATGGTTTATAATATAACCATATGATTATTTAATTAATAAAATTAATTAAATAATAGATCATATAATGCATAATTAATATTTTATCCTAACATTCCCCCCCTTAATTGTGCATTGTCTGAAGAGATGAGGAGAGGAAATATCTGAACAACTCGAACTTGTCACGTGCAAGTGACTTTGTGAAAATATCTTCTCGTTCAATTGTTGGACAAAATTCAAGTTTGGATGTTGTGCTTCAACACATGTTCACATATGAAATGAACTTGAACCTCAATGTGCTTTGTTCTCTCATGAAAAAAGATTGCGAACAAGTTTGAGTACACCTTCATTGTCAACATACATGGTGGTCGGTTTTCTGTGGTATTCCAAGTCCTTCAAGATGCGACGTAGCCAAATCGCTTCACAGACAGCTTCTCCTATAGAACGATACTCGGCTTCTGTGGAAGAGTGAGAAACAAAGTGTTGTTTCTTACTTCCCCATGATATTGGTCAAGATCCCATAAAGAATACAAATATGGAAGTGGATTTTCTATCATCAATGTTACCTGCATGATCTGAATCCGAATATCTAGTCAAGAAGAAGTTTTCATTCTTCTTGTATTCTAGACCAAGATCCACTGATCCTTTGAGATATCTCAAAATGTGCTTTGCTGCTTTCCAATGACAAACTTTGGGTTCCTGCATGAACTTGGATAGATAGCTCACTGCAAAGCTAATATCTGGTCTAGTGTAGGTCAGGTAAATGAGACTCCCAATCAGCTACCGATAGAGAGTGGCACTTACCTCAGGAGATGGATCTGAATGAGATAATTGTAATCTGTTCTCCATAGGTGTAGCAATTGGTGTGCAATCCATCATCCTAAACTTCTCGAGTGTAGTCTTGGTATATTTCATCTGAGAAACAAAAATATGATTCTCTCTTTCGCCATACTTCTAATCCAAGACAATAGTGCATTAGCCCGAGATCGGTCATGTCGAACGATCGATTAAGATCTTTCTTCGTTGCATCGATCATCCTCACTCGAATCGCCAAAGTGATGACTAGATGTCGACATAGATAACAAACAATCACCATCTTCCCCTTGCTTTTGAGGTAGAGATTGGGATCGTATGGATTTCTAACAAATCCATGTTGTACGAGATGCTCATCAATCTTGATGTACCATGCCCGGGGTGCCTGTTTGAGGCCATACAGAGATTTCCTGAGTCTGCATACCTTTGTTTCTTGACTAGGTACAACATATCCTCAAAGTTGAGTCATGTAGAATTCTTCTTGTAAATATCCATTTAGGAAGGCACTTTTACATCCATTTGGTGAACTTTCCATCCAAACTAAGCAACTAGAGCAAAGATCATCCTGATCATTTTGATCTTAGCTATGGGAGAAAATGTCTCCTCATAGTCAATGCCTTCTTTGTGCGTACCCCTTTGCTACAAGTCTTGCTTTGTGCTTTTCCACTGTCCCATCTGCTTTGTACTTAGTTTTGAATATCCATCTGCATCCAATGGGTTTCTTCCCTGGTGGAAGATCAACAAGCTGCCAAGTGTTATTCTTCATCACTGATTGATATTCAGAATCCATGGCATCTTTCCAAGCTTTTGACTGTAGGGCTTCCTGGACTATAGAGGGCTCATCTGATTCAATAACTCTACTCATCAAAGCAAAGTTAACTTCTTCTCTTGCTTTACTGCGAGTCCGTGGTCCAGGGGTGGATGTATCCGGTGGAGCATCCAATCTTACATCTCATAATGTACTTGTACACCATTTAGGCATACGTTGAACTGTTCCCATGGGTTGTGGTTCTATCTGATCAACACCATCATCCCCATCATCACTTTCATCTTCTGAGGGAACATTAGCTTCAATTTTTACAATGGGTGAAAAATCTACATCTTGTGAGTCCGGAGAAGGAGACTCTGCTTCCTTCTTCTCAAAAACTCAACATCTCTGTTGGTGTAGACTTTTTTGGTCTTAGGATCCATCAATCTATACCCAAGAGTCTCTTCATTGTACCCAATGAAGATGAGTTTTTGTGACTTCATGTCTAATTTCTTTCTGTTCTGTTTGGGTATGTGCATGCTTGCTTTACACCCGAATACTCTGAGGTGTGCAATGGATGGTTTCCTTTTTGACCATGCTTCTTGTGGTGTAATTCCATCAAGAGTAGTTGTGGGCGCTCTGTTCAACAAATACACTGTTGTTTTTGCTACTTCTGCCCAAAATGTCTTTGCAAGTCCTAGAATCATCGATCATGCATCACACCATTTCCATGATAGTACAATTTCTTCTCTCAATAACACCATTTTTCTACGGTGTGTGTGGAGGAGGCATTTGTCGACGAATCCCGTGAGTTTGTAGGTAGTCTCTGAACTCATCACTGGTGAATTCCCCCTTGATCTGAGTGGAGAGTTCTGATGTGATGACCAGTTTCTTTCTCAATTGCTACTTTGAACTTTTTGAAGGTTTCAAATGCTTCACTTTTCTTGTGAAGACAAAAAATCCACATTTTTCGTGAATAGTCATCAACACAAAGCATGAAGTACTGGAACCCAGAATGACTTGGCTGCAGTGGACCGCAAAGATCAGTATGAACCAGGTCAAGTTTACCATGAGCTCGGAATGTACTCCTCTAGAATGAAACTTTGTGTTGTTTTCCTGCTAAGCAGTGAGGACACTTGTCTGTATCCTTCTGAAGAGATGGTAGCCCATGTACCATATTACACCGGTGAAGTGTTTGAGATATTTGAAACTTACATGACCAAATCTTCGATGCCAAAACTAGGTTGAGGTGGAGTTTTTAGCCACAAGTGCTTGATCATTTTGTGAATGAAATCAAGTTAAAACATACGTCCCACATTTGAGGATTTTGTAATTATTTTCGAGCCTCTGGATTTATCTCGAATCAAACACGTTTTCTTGCCGGATTGACTATCAAAGTCAATTTTCAGGTTTTGATCTAGGAGTTGACTAACTAAAAGAAGATTCTTTGTCAACCCAGGGACATATAGAACATATTATAGTCTACATTTACGTGAACCAAGGGGTAGAGAAATGTTTCCAATCCCCTGAATTGTATATGAAGAATCATCTCCCAACGAAACATGATTTTTGATGGCATGTCCTTCATTGAAATAAACCAGTCTCTGTGGCTGGTCATGTGTCGAGTGGCTCCCAAATAAACATACCAGACATCACTAGATGACGTGGATGGTTCACTTGATCGAGCAATGAACAAGAAGTCTTCATTTTCTGTCTGTTCTTGTTGCTCAGCAATATTACCTTGCTGGTGGGGTCTTCTTTTCCAGTTCCCCTTTTTCTACCCATGATAGTTGTTAGAATGTCCCTTGTAAGATTGTTGTTGTTGTGGTCCAGAGTTGCTTGATGAACCTTTCTTATAAGTGTTATACCAACAATCTTTTAAGTCATGTCCTCTTTTGCAAATTGGACATTGCTTCTTCTGTTGATTGTCCCCATGATACTGATTTTGATGTTGGGACTTCTGATAGGATTTAGGTTTTCCTTTACCTTTTCCTTTCCATTTTTGATGTGAAGACAGTGCCTGCTCCTCTTCATCATCCTTATTGTGCATTGCTTCCTCTTGTTGCAGTAGGTTTACCAGCTTGTCAAAACTAATTATCGTATCTGAAAAGTTTAGAGTTGTGACAAAAATGTGG
The DNA here is from genome assembly GCA_018340775.1 of Taxus wallichiana var. yunnanensis. NCBI lineage: Eukaryota > Viridiplantae > Streptophyta > Pinopsida > Cupressales > Taxaceae > Taxus > Taxus wallichiana. Next base: position 428,621,349 of record CM031238.1, on the reverse strand, counting down.
TAAGAAGAAGGGAGAGCTCTCTAGAACAATGGGAACGAGAGATTCATCTTTGACCTCTTCTCCTAGGGCTAGAAGTGAAGCCCTCAACTCTGCAACTCTTCTTAAGAAAGCTTCAATTTTCTCATTTTGCTTGAACTTCAATGTATGTAACTGACTCTGCAAATTTAGTATGACATTCTTGTTCTTGGCCTCATATATTGTGCTCAGCTTATCCCACGCTTCTTTTGCTGTTGTGGCATCTCAAATGTGGGATTGCACATCGTCAGACACTCCAAACAAGATGATGAGTTTTTCTTTCTGATATGCTCTATCAAACTGTCGTTGTTGTGTTGTATCAGTTGTTGATCTGGTTAGAGTACCAGTCACAACAGGCTAGATTTCTTCAAACTCAAGTTGTGTCTTTATTTTTGTCTTCCATGCAGCATAGTTGCTTCCTCTGAGAAATTGTGAATCCGGAAGAAAAAATTTGGGGGCATTGGTGCCCATTTTGCAGAGATCACTGATAGGGTTTGGCTCTTATCACTCCAGGTATTAGGTCTCCCAATCTATATACCGTCAGTCCGATATACCGAACCTTTCTATATACGCGCCCTTCCGATATACCTGTCGGTACGTGGAAGAAGCTCGCCCTTTCTATATACCCGGCAGTACGTGAAAGAGGCGTTAACGTACGTGAAAGAATTCAATACGTGGTACCAAGATAGTACTGATGGGGTTTGTGTGATTATTGACACCGGCTCAAAGAAATATCCTCATACGCGCGTGTAACTTCGCTATATACTCGATAGTTTCTCAGTCTGGATTTATGTCTTGCAATCATTCACAGACGGATGGGATGGTTCATAGTGTGTGCACTGTGACCTTATTACTCCCCGTCGATTTATAGGGACGATGCCTAGACAATGTTGTTGTAGCTATATTAGGTGTTAAGTGCAGTAGTAGTGCATGACAACTTTACCCATAAGCACTTCCCAGAGGCACCGTATATACCAAACGCTGCGAATGAGATCTAGGATCTCGTGAGTGTTACAGAACCAATTTTTTTATTTTTTATTACAATTCTACCAGTTTCTGAGTAGTTACAAAGTTTGCAGTTGACTATGGAAACCTATAAATTAGTACAATATGTAGCAGTATACAATTTACATTCAAAAATGGGACAATTTGAATGGCAGCAAAAATTTATGTTTCACGGGTCCTTGTGGCCTCCCGAGCCCAATATGAGCCAAAATGCTAAAAATTGTAAAAAAAAAAGCTGAAAATGCAATTTTTAGATGGGTATCCTTTTGCAAAAATGTCCAAAATGAAAAACCAGGCCAAATGGGAGAAAAAAATTTTTTACCCTAAATTACGGATTTTCTCGCTAAATTTAGTTAGTTATAACTAAATTCAAAAAATCTACTAAATTTAGCAGTTTCACCAAAAAATCCGCCAAATGCAAAATGTGAAGTTGGGGGTGGGATTTGAACCATGCACCTCCCACTTCTAAGGCTTTCCCTCTATCCAACTTGGCCACTTAAGGGCGCTTGGTGTAGGAATGAACAAACTTGTATTTAAAGTATATGAAAAAACGACATACCTTTGAAAATGCGACCTAGATGAATCCCACGTGGCTTTGTTGTTGAGTGCGGATTAGGGTTACCTCCTTAAATGGATCTGAGGTGTTTTTATCTCCATTTTCTTTTGGTTTTCCTTTGGCCGCCGCCTTATCTTATTTTTCTTATTTTGTTTGCCTTTGTATGGTTTGGTCGTTGTTTTATCTCTTGCTTTACTGCCATTTTTGCTTTGTTTTCTTGTGTGCAGGTGTGTGGAGTATATGGCAGGTCTGCGTGGAGTATTTGGCATGTAAGACTATATATTGCAGGCTTTGGCGTGGAGGATTTGGGGTGTAAAACAATATAACAGCATGCGTAGGTCCAGATAGAGTTGCCACGCCTCTTCGCTTCGCTTATATCCTTGCAAACGCCCGATTGAATCCACCATTTTTTTTTGTTTGGTTTCTTCTTTGCTGTGCCACCTGATTTTGTTTCTTGTGTTGATTTGTGCAGGCTGCTCCTTCATTCAAACTTCACAAATCCATACACATACAGGTCCACATACACACAGACCTCCAAATCCAGTGGTCTGCTAAAATGTAGCAGAGACTAAATAGCCTCTCTAAATTAGAGACAAAACCCCTAATGGGGAAAAAAATTTTTTTTTTTTTTAATTCTTTATACCTGCAACAAATTTTTCCTGGTGCTGAGTGCACCAGTGCAAAAAAAAATTTGCGTTCCAAACACCTGGAACTGAACAAGAGGTTGTGGGTTTGCAGGGGGTTCTGGGAAGCTGCAGGAGGCAGCACTGGCTCTCCTTTTGTTGCAGATTTCTTCTCCATGAATTCTCCTTCTTCTGCAACCTTCTCCAACCTTGCCAGGAGCTTCAATTCACTCTGGTACCAAATGTAATTTCACAAACAGGGACGGAAGCCTGTATAATTTATTAATGTGAAATTGATTAACCATTACAATGGAGTGCTGCAATATTTATACATATTGGACAACAATGTGCAGACAAACAAATATGTTGCACAGGTAAAACCATACTTACAATCAGGGAAGCGCAAGTTCCAATATAACCATATGATTATTTAATTAATAAAATTAATTAAATAATAGATCATATAATGCATTAATATTAACACCAAGATAAAACCTCTCGTAGAAAAGTTACATCCGGGAAGCATAAATAAATGTAATTATCCATGTGAGACAAAAAGACAAGTATGGTTTAAAACCATGTAACAATTTACATTTATATTATGGTTTATAATATAAATATGATTATTTAATTAATAAAATTAATTAAATAATAGATCATATAATGCATAATTAATATTTTATCCTAACAATTAACACCTATCATTACATCATAAGACCCTAAAGGTGCAACATAAAGATAAACCTCTATAGAAAAGTTAGGTAATTTTACTCCAAAAGACACATACTAAATGTATGAATAACATTATTACCATAGTGTTGAGTCCATGATTTATCCATTTTTCCAGATTTTCTTTTAAGTTTCCAAGCAAGTTTACTAGAAATAAAACATTAAGCACCCGTATCAAAAAGAATAGTCACGGGTATGCCAAATAACTTACCCGAACTTTTATAGGTGTAGCTTTCTTTTCGGTTTGTTTTTCGGATACTACAAAGCATGTATCTTATGGTGTTGATTACGATCATCCTTCTTCAAAGGACATTGATTTGCATAATGATCCTTACAACAATTCTAACAACCTCTACAGTCCCTTTTAGACTCAAAGTTATTTATAGTCTTAAATTTATTATTTTGACCTCAATAGAACTTCGTCCTTTGTTATTATTCTTGGCAAAATTATTCTATGAATTTCTAGCGAGTCTTATTCATTGTTACTTTCTTATAATTATCAACTAAAAACTTGCATTTATTACCAAACTTCTTCCATGGTCCCTTTTAGGTGCAAGAGATGTTGAAGAGGGTTTGAAACTTTCTTCCTTACTTCCTCCTTATGAGCGAAATAGCCTTTAATTTTTGTTCCTACCTTATGGTTTTTTCAACAACCCCTTCAATAGTGGTTGGGCTGTGAACATCAAACTCCTCCCCCTATAATGGCATTTAGTCCCATAATGAATTTTTGTATTCTAAACTTCTCATCAGTTTGATACTGAGGTACATACTTGAGGAGTTTCATAAACCGTTCCCAATACTCAGTTATTGTTAGCTTTCCTTGAGCTAAGTTTTGAAATTCAGTCATTTTCTGATCATAGTAGAGTTGTGGTAGCCATCATTGTCTAAAATAACTTTTAAATTGATCCCAAGTGATGTTAGTTTCATTAATATTTAACTCAACCTTATGACTGTCCCACCATGAAGATGCTTCATGGGAAAGCTAATATGCTTCCCATATAGCCTTGGTTTCCTCTAATAAGTTCCTTATTGTAAAGTACTTCTCCATTTCACTGAGCCAATTCTTAGCTCCATCTCCTAATGTGGTGCCATCAAACTTGGGTGGACTTATCCTTTTTATGTCATTAGTGAGTTTTGCTACTAGTCTAGCCTTTTTGTTCTCAAGTTGAGCAGGTATGTTAATGTTGTTATTATCAACACCCACATTGGCGTTGTCCCATGGAGGTGGCTGATTATTGTTATCAGCTTCTTCTTCCTCCTTTTTTCCCATTACTTGTTGTTCAATCACAGCCAAATGATCTCTTGTGTCCAACAGGGTAGCAAGGATCTCATCAAGTTTCTGGGCAGTTGCCACTCCTTCCTTAGGTGGAGGGTTATTTGCAACATTTCCTCTTGTTCTCACCATTTTTTTACAATAAAATTTAAGTTTAATCAGATTGTGGACACAATAGGTCCAAGAGCTGTAACCTTCAGCTTTAATACCAAGATGCAACATTCCCATTTTAAGACTTTTAGAAACAAGGGATTTTTTTTATAAATAATGTTCCCTGATCTAAATTCATAATTTAGATCACACATTATTTATAAACCATTCATATAAAAGATAACCATATGTAGCTATAATGACTAGGTGTACTACCGATCTATTCATTTCATGACTTGGTAAACTACCGATCTATTCATGTTAAACATCAAGTATTGAATAATTTTCCGTATACTACATATACTTGGTTTTCTTACCCTGTTCAAGGTATTGAGTGATCCGTCTAAGGATCCTATCTGAATATTTGTTACCAATATTCATCTACATCACGATCCTTAGACTAGGTGACATATGACAATGCAACCAACAACTTGCGATACTTTGGGAAAATATTTCTAACATATTATTTGTATTACTATTCCTTGACGGCATACTCATCAATCCAGAATACATCCTTCACCCCACTCTATTGTTATCTAGAATTTCCTTTACTAACTTCTGTCAGTCCACTTGCCCAAGGTTTAACCCTAGTTCAAGTTAACAACATATGTTATGATAGGGAGGATCCCGAAAACTTAGGGTAAGTTGGCATACTGGGTTGACCAAAGTCAACCCCGTGTGCCAAGGTACCTCGAGTTTTAGAGGGCTACTCCATATCTTAACCATGCTACTACCCAAATCTAGAGATAAACTAAGATCATGTCCAATGTGTGTAGATCTAGATGATCAATGTAGAAGGGTGTTGCCACATGTCAACTGCATCGTTGTATCCTCGAGAAGATCCTAATCTTCTCGAAGGTATAGTCACATAGTTTTTGTGTGCCAATATCCTATTGAATAGCCTCATTGAGATGTATATACCCAAGGAATTTATTAATTATTTAATTAATTTGGATTATTTAAATATATTTCAGCCACCTTCCTAACCCTAATTTAACATTCCATAAGTTCTTTTCTAAATTGATTCATTTATCCCTTTAAGAACTTTGTTATATTCATTGTCACTTTTACTATTCGAATACATAGTTAAATTTTCAATTAAGCATAACTGCACAATGTTATAATATTTCATATGTAAAAAGTACATTAACTTTTTAGAAATTTCAGTGCCAAAAGATATCCAAAATAAAGTAGACTTCATAACAAATGTAGTCTGATAAATTGAAGTCATGTTACCAAATATTTGTGGTTTATGAACAGTTATGAAATATGAAGAGTCTTTCATTATATGTAAGTGTTAGGGTTTATTCTACCCCTTGATCACATTTTTTTAATGTATGTTCATCCTACTTTGCATTACTATGATTTATAGTTTATATAAAAAATCACATTCTACAACTTTACAAGTTATATCATAAGTAGGGAGATTGAACTTAATCCCCTTGATCCAATCTTATTAAAATTTAACCTTTTAACATATAAATAATATGAATATTGACAACAAGATAGAACCCATCTCTTTCATACAAATACAAAGTAATTTACACAACCAATACTGGTAATCTCCCACTTTTCAATTTATCTTTATAACCATTACATTTACAAGACTTATGCATTTAGGTATACTTTTGCATAAAAACTCTCTTTAATTATGAAAGAATACTACTTTACTCTTCCAATATAGTCTCAAGAACGAATCGAGTTCTTCACAAGAAATAGACTAAAATCAGCCAATGTTTCATATAAGTTTTACCTTCTTTATCACTTATGAATTCCATTTGCAAAAATTGATAACATAGGTCAGTTCAATGAACTGAGCATGATAAGCACTAAGCCTTAAAAAGAAGTGCATTCCAATAATTGTTCCATTAAAACAACTCTTCTTTAATGAGACAATTATTACATCGTAATTAATATATCAAAAAGCAACGGAAAAGAAGTACATTTTAACTAATTGATTTCACTTCCAAGAAAGAACAAAATATAATCCACCATATTAGACTTATAAAATTGATTCTAATTGATTAAATCAATTATCCTTAGGAAAACAATATGTTGTAACATCTCATTGTTCCCAAACTATCATAAAAGAAAACAACATTTATCTTTGCTTCAAGCTAAAAAAGAGAGTTTAAAGTAAGGTTCAGATTAGGATAACTCATCTATCTCCTAGACAAAGAAGAAGAAAAACCATTACAACTAGGCCCAACACAATGCATCCAAAGAAGTAATGATTCAAAACATGATTTAATTGTTTCTTTTAAAAGAAAATTACCTTAAAATTTTAACCATTAAGATATTCATCTGAGCAAAATTTCATTTAATCTAAGAAGAATAGAGGATCATTTGGTTTACCGATAAGTTTAAATCTACTTTAAATATAGAAGATAAACTTTTAGAGATTTGAAACAACGTTCAAATATCAAGGAAAACTCATACAAAGTTACTCTCTACTCTACATCATCCAAAGATAATTCTGAAAAAGATAGAGTGCAAGAGACAACTCACTCATCTCAACCCAATAAGTAAGGTCCTACCAAACAATAGTCTGCCAACAAACTAACATTTACAGTTCAATAAAACCAAATAATATAACCTCTTCCAACATCATTTCTACAAATGATGATGCGGGGGAAGACCAAACAACTCATACTGGTATCGCAAGGTCGGGTTTCATATTTGAATTACAAAAATAATAACTCGTTCTTGATTCAATTAATTATAATACAAAAACTATTAGAACAAAGTCAAGTAATCCCTCCATAAAAGATATACGGTACTAAATTACTAATTTCTTCTCATAAATGAAACTCGAGTCTATTTTAAGAGGTCGAGATACAAGTTTCCTCGAATAGAGAGAAAAAGGCTACCCCAATTAAATACCATCAACATCTCAGAAAGAAGAAACAGTTCATAAAATGAATTACAAATTTATTCATCAAACTAGAATTATTTTTCATTGCTATCTCTCGAGAGTTTTCCCAACGACTCACCAAATTTTCTTTGAGAAAAAAATTCAACAAAAGAGTTGTACGTTTTAAAATGTTTAATACAAGTAGAACATAAATCCATAGTTCTACTACGGTGGTCGACACAAGTCCTAACAAAGTTCATAACTGTACAATTAGACAAATACTAGTGTAATGAAACATACAAACTTCCATTTAACAATTTGAAATTCCACTAAATAAAACAAAGGTATAGAGCCACATACGGCGTCAACAAAGTCCATATTTAGCCAACAATATAAACATCGGTTCATAATGACAAATGATTCCCACAATAGTTTGTATCAAAACACATAACCCAAATGCTAGCCTTTATGGCCTCAAGGTTCCTACAAGGTTCAGAACCTACACAAGTAATAAAATACGAATGCTTGTAATTTACTAGTCTATAATAATTGATCCAATTTTTTTCAAAAGAATATAAAACACGGGTACGAATCCCGATATTATATCTCTCGAAAGAACTCAATTTTCCCCAAGTTTGAGCCCAAAAACAAGTATTTAGCATTCAAATACGAGTATAATTGAACCGATAGTAAAAGTTTAAATCATCACGGGAACTAAGATATAAGCACCAAGATTTATACATGCTTCAACAATAGTCCAGAGATATACAAAATTCCAACATGGTTTGAACAACACAAAACTCTATCAACAGTTATCACTAATACCGAACCAAGTTCCAAATATAAAATGAGCTCGAATACAAGCTCTATTAACATACAAGTTCACCTCAAGCTCACGATCAACAAAACACAAATTCCAGCAAGTTTAGCGTAACCCAAAGATCTCAAAACTTTGAACCACATCTAAATAGCAAGGAAGATTTATCTAAAAAAATACTTCAATTTATCGTTCTAAAATGAAAAATCCAAGCTACAGAGATACGGTTTTGCATGCATTCTCATTTTTAAGAACTCGTACATGGTAATTTTCTAAACGGAGAACCCTATTTACCATGAAATTCAAAACCAATACCATGATTTAATAAACCCAACAAACCATTAACACATAAAATAAGAAAACCAAGAATCTCAAAAGAGTAGACTTGTTTTAATGAGACATTTATAGGAAAGCAATAGATGGTAAAGTTTAGAGCCTATCATGCCCAATAGTGCTTCATCAAGTCGAAGAGAACCTCCAGTCAAGCTCAAAACTTCTCCTTTCTCCATGAAAAAGAAAATAACGATGTTCTTTTTCCATCATGCCTCCTATATATTCCACAAACTGAAAATAGGTTTAAAACCTCAAAAATAGCCATTAAGTGAAGTTCTATCTACTAGTTCAAAAAACCAGTGAGCATGTAGAGCAAAAATTGTGAAACATGCAAAGTGAAACACCCACATACCAAACCGTTTGCATGCATTCCAAGGTAGTTTAAGCATGAAAACCAAAAATAATTAATTCTATTAACTCCTATTTTCCCGCCCATCCTCGCTTGCCACCACCTTCCATGTTTAGCTATTGACAAATAAAATTTAACAAAGAATTCCATTTTAGTGGAGCCTCCCTAAGCCTCCGCCAAGTTCACTAACCCCTACCAAAGTGGCAAAAGTACCTCCACGAAATTAAAACCTTATCAACATATTTATTGCCTTGGGAACCTGTCACCCACAATGTATGAGACAAGCTACTTCCCCATTCAAACCCATTAGTTTAGGATAGATCATATTGCTTAGGTTAGACCTTAGGTAGATTGTAATATATACCTTAGGTTATAACCCAAACAACAATTACCACAATAGGTCTTAGCACATAGCCTAAGGTAGTTTCCACATAGGTTAGATTAATTTACAACACTATAGTTTTAGGCATTAGGTTAGATCATAATATAACCTTGTAGTATTAGGTTCTAGGTAAATTTTAATAGCCTAGAAACCTTTCCAAATCCTTTAGCACCGAGCTTAGGTTAGGATGCCAATCAACCAATCAAAGTAGAATAGGAAGCTTTAGGTTAGAATAGGAATTCTGTTACGTAACATAGTTTAGGTAGTAAATATTTTTACCTAGCTTAGGATTCTATAGGATAGTCCTTTTTAGGATCATGGATCTTTCCTATGCCATGAACAACTATAGTTAGTTTGCATCAACATTGTCCTGCCACAATCGAACTGAAAAGATCCAATCATGACATACCTTTAAATAGAGCACATTCATACAATAATAAAAGAATTAGTACTCACAAAGTTCATTCATATGTCTATCAATTCCTAGAATGTCGATTTACCATTCATTCTATAGAGCAGATTTTAAAACATTCCTTGGATCATTGAAATTGATTCAAGGATGAGTCGATTGGCGAGATAAGTTTACAATTCATAAACTAGATTGCAACCCACCTACAAGAAATGAAAAATGGATTCAGGGAAGCCATTTTAATTCAATCAAAGGATCTTAACAATAGAAAATGATTTACCCATATCAAGTATGATCTCCAAAATTCAAAAGAACACATCTTTATAAGGAAAATCACATGTCAACACTTGAAATGTAAAGGAGGAAAATAACAACTTTCAAGGGTGTTACATTTTTATTTGGAGTTTATGTACAAGTTTTTATCTTGTTTCTATTTTTGGATTGATGAAAAATCTTAAGACTATGAGCTAGGGCACAAAATGGGGTTTTTGTTAGAACAAATGATTTAGGGAACCATTCTATCTTGAATTTTTTGCATCTTGATCGTATTGAAAAATTAGTAGGTCTAAAAATATGACATCTAAATCTGACTTCTATTTTATATGATATGACTATTTTTTTATTATAATAATTCGTGGTTATTTGGTGAAAAATCTTCATTTTCTCTTCGTTCTTCGTTGTTTCGATCCATTTTTTCATCCGAGATATTTGAATTTTATATTTGAAGAATAATTTGAGAATTTGGTTGAGTTTAAAAATGGCAAGGTGAAGAGGAATTCAAAATTTGATATTTCATGGGCATGTGTGTAGGTAGCAATAGAAGCAACATAAAACAAAAAAGGAGTTAGAATTTTTACACATTTTTTTGTCCCTGATGTTTCTATAGCTAAAGGGATGAAATGGAAATAAATTTTCACATCCCGCCCAATCATGACACTTGGAAAGATCTCGAGTGGATAAGAATTTAGGCTAGAGAGCTTGAGGGAAGCACTGGGGATGAAATTCGGATGTATGGAGGACTAGAAGGAATACTTGGGGCTGGAAATATTTTATGATCTACTATGTCCCTTCACCTAAAGGGACGAATTTGACATCAATTTACACATCACACTTGGATCTGATACTTGATGGTAATCGGTGTTGTTGGTACCCAAAATGGTTCTCCCTTTGAAAAACTGAGCAATATCAACAAGCAAAGCAGAATACTTAGAGACAGATAGATCGGGATTTGATTCATTTTGTATCCGAGGAAAAATTTACTAACTCTTTTCACTCGAGCTTTGAAAAATCTGATAGCACCATGCTGAGGGTATGACCTACCCTCCTACTTTAGGTTGTGCCTTCATCTAGAGTGAGAGGACCCATTTTGTAGCCTGTATTTGTAATGGATCAACATTATTTGACTTTCCTTCTATGATTTTGAAAGAAAACGTTGAGAAGACATGGTCAATGCAACCTAATCTAACTCTCTTGAGTTGTCACACTAGAGAATGAAGATATCTCCTTAAAAAGGTTCACGTTATTAAAGACAATAATAAAACTTTATTACTCTTGTATATTTTGAGTAAGGGATGGATAAATTCAACAAATCTCCCTAGAATTTATGGACAAACAAGTGTAAGGAGGGGTAAGTATTGTAGAATTTATCATTTATAGATGGATTTTTATGGAATTAAGCAAGATAAATTTGATTATACCATATTATTGGCAACTTTTAACAAATGTTGGAAAATCTACCAAGAAAGACGATAACAACACTTCAAACAATTACCAATGAATCTTCAACTGTAATGTATGCACCATGGAAGCCAAAAGATGCATGGTTTCAGACATTATTTCAGAATTTAACATAAAATATCATGTCAAAGACTCAACTAAACATTAAAAATTGCTGATCCATCATGCCTAATATACACTCATATACTAACAAATAATCTGTATTGGAAAAATGGAAGTAAAGTGAATTTAAATTGCTTATTGTGTGATGAAATGAAACATCTTCTCACAACAAAATTGTAAATGCCACAATACTACCACAATGATGAGATCTTGTGTGATTCAAAGTAATTTCTAACATAACATTACAAAAAGAACATGAATAAATATTTGAAATATATTTGAATTGAAAGCTGACACAACAATGCTCATGATTAACAAAATTAACTCGGGGTTTGTCAAATTCATCAACAAGGGAAAGTATCATTTACATTCTCAATGCTTATCCATAGATATACACTGCAACCATCTTGACGTGATTTATTTTAAAGGCTTCAGAAATTAACATGTTTCTCGGATAATTCTTTTGGAAAAATGGCTTGTTTCACTCTCTTATCTCTTTTCTCTTCCCATTTTCACGAAATCTCAACTCCCACCTTTTGCACGAGTATTCTCATCATCTTTATATAATTCCATTCCCATTTTCCTTTTAATTTCCCCAAAAAATGGGGATATTTCACAAGTATATTCTAATTTCCCAAAATTCTAGGTGTATCGATGACACATTTTATGAAAATACTTTATCTAACACCGCAAGGTGAAAAAGTATGGGCCTCTTTGAATTTACTCTTATCATATATGACTAGAATACCATGTCATTACTTGTTATTAATGTTTTCATGATTCCGTCCATCCGGTCATTGGATAGTTTCTTTTGATATCCTTTGAGCACTTTGAGGTGACCTCAAGTGACGGATGCTTTTTCATCAACTATCTGAAAATAAAATTTGGGTACTATGCATTCCTTGTCACATTTGATTGATTCAACTATCCAATGTGGTTCTTGTCAAATCTAGTTAATTCATCAACCAAGATTATTTCAGATTCACTTCAACCTCTAAATTCTTCTCGTGTGATCTAAACAGGATCTTTCCTCATTAGGTGAATATGATTTCTTTCAATTCAATAAATATGTGATACTTTTGCTATAAAACCCATATTTATCCCATCACCAGGATGTATTACTTTTATTTACCTCGTAAGCCCATTTTTTTATTACCTTCTACCAAAGAACATGGCGAGAGTACCCATGGAAAATATTTTGAAGGAAATTTTGTTATAACATTTGAATCTAATATTCGACCTTTGTGGTCCAGATGAACCTTTTTTTAGGGCCTTGTTTGATATAAAATGTGTAGGAGACACGAGCATGACAGCCCTTGACTTATTAGAAAGTCTAGCTCGTACATATCACAAGGCTAATTAGGATCATTCATGTTTTCATATCCTTCCAATTAATGTATTTTCACCTGTTTCGATGGGAACATGTAAAGACTCTTGAAAACCTGAAGAAATTATGGATTGAGAGGAGGCCCCAAGTGTCTAGGAAAATTGACTTTCAATTCTCATTATTATGTGATGAATAATTTGTATTAAATGATATTCCCAAGGAATCTTATGTGTTATATGAAAAATCTTCCATTGACACCATGTTTGCCATTTCTCACAAGGTAGTTGAATTAGAGTGAAGGATTTCCTTTCTAGAGAAGGAGTAGATGAGACCTGAACCCTCACAACCAAGTTTAATGCCAACACCATCTTTGAGGAAGAGAAAGGGTGAATCAATCTCTCATCCCCTAATCATTATCTTAGATGAAGAAGAGGAGATGTCTTTATCTTCTTGTTGTTCAAGAGAAAAATATCCTATTCTTGGGATAATAGGGGTAGGTTTATAGTTAGGTTTTCCACTCACTCGGTGTCCTATGATCATTCATTAGGGCATGGCCTCTCGAGTTCTCACCAATCCCTTCTCAAAGAGAGCACATTCCCTTTTAAGGAGATGGAAATCCGGATCTAGCTCAAAGTCTCTTGTTTCTTATGTCCCCCATGATGCATTCCTTGGTCTTCCAATTACTCTAGTCATTCCCGATCAATCTATTCTCAACAAGTCTACCCCTCACAAAGGGAACGAGAATACAATATTATTCACGGGTGGCCTGGATTTGTAGAAAATCCATGAACTCCAAATGAATCTTGAGTCATTAATGGATATCGGAATATTGCTAGATTTAGCAGGTCTATCATTTTTATCTTGTAACATAGGGGCTCGATGAATTTACGTTGAGGAAGAATAAGCTTGAGAACAAACCGCATCTTTTGGGAGGGAAAACTTACGAGGGAGTGAGAATTTTCTATGTAGTATGTTTATCTCTTATGCCTTTGTTTTTAATTATTAAAAAACCATTTTACCATGGGTTGGGGCCCCTATAGAATCTCCATTTTGAGATATATGAGACAACTTTAAAGTGATGTAACATTCATATTTTAACCTTCTAATATTTAATTATTTTTTTGTTTCCACATTACAAACTCCTTAGTTTAGTATTGGCACCAAAGATACTAAAAATAAACTAGTTCTGTGTTTTCAATGGTTTGCAATTATGAAATTTTCCTCAACCTCTTAATGTATCACATCATCTTAAACCTATTGTAACTCCTCTAGAATAGATGATTCATCTCATGGTGATTTTCAATTCTCCTCACATTATCTTGTGAGTTCATGACACTTATGAGTTGCACATCTCCAAATATCACTTCGCGGGATTTCCATCCCTCCTCGTGCCTTTTCTTTCTTCAAATTGTGCATGGGTGACATGTGGCAACATTCACATCCTACCCCTTTCTCTCGAATTCTCAACTTTCTAGAAATGCCTTTCAACACATAAGCCATGTGGTGAATTATCACAACTTGAGGGAGTCGACTTGTTATTGCTTTTGAAAAATGTGTTGAGGAAACATGTGGCCATTATTCTCATATTCCATGGGGCTGCCCATTTAATGGTTCCTGAATCTTATCCTTAATCCCTATACCAATTTTACCAAAATTTTCTATAACCTTTATGACCCTCAACTTAAAAAAGGGGTTTTACAAAAATAGATACAGGGTCCCACATGGTTTGAGTCATGAATTTTCCCCTAAACATATTTTAAAGTGGAATAATTAGACAAGATAACATTAGAGACATTAATCAAAGAAAAGGGGTGAGATTATTCAAACTCTAACACCGGCTCGACTGGGATGGGCACCCCTTTTGGGTACCACAAGAATTATTTAATGCGAGACCATGTGCCAAAAATCCATTGGGCTATGGAGTGGAATATAATATGCACCACATCAAGTAATAATAAATCATCCTAAAAAAAAAAGAAACCAAACCAACTGGCACAAAAGATAGGGGCAATAAAGGGAAACAAAACCACACACAAAATTGTAAAAACAAAGCGTGAAGACTATACATTATACATTGGTTGATACCTTTATTTGAAAGATAATAAATAAAATGCTTTAGGTTCCTACCATTTATAGGAAACTCAAGTAACTCTCCATCTAGGTCCTTCAAGAAGAAATTATGTTCAACAATCTTGATATCAATGGAATAAGGGCCCATCCATAATGCATCAAACTTTCCATGTTTTCCCTTATCCTCATGTTTTTGTCCCATAACAATACAAGATCTCCAATGTTGAAGATTCTGGGAGTCACATTTTTGTCAAATATTTTTTTGAGATTTTCCCTAAACTTCAAATGCCTTTGGTGGGATTCTCGTCTTTCCTCATCCAACTTAATGATTTGGTTTATTCTCACATTATAAGGGCTAACTTCCTCATCTTCAAGTTGTTGGATGAACTGATAAGAAGACAATTGCAGGTGTAAAGGAAGGAGAGCTTGGACTCCATAAACTAGTTCGAATGGATTTTCCTAGTGGATCCCTTAGCAAAGTAATCCTACCCACCCAAACAAAAAACTTCAACTCGATCTCCCTAATTTATTTTGTTGATTTCTAATGTCCTTATAATTATCTTTAGTGAATATTTATTTCTTGATTCAGCTTTTCCATTGATATTTGGGTTATAATTGGATGCATATGTTAATTTTATACCATGTTCTTTACACACAACAACTAGTGGTTTGGCTCGGAAACTCATGGTGTTTTCGGAAACTATATTCATAGGTACACCACACTGCAAATTATATGATTCAATATGAAATAAATAATAACTTGATGATTCACCTTCTTGGTAGGGATAGCTTCAACCCATTTGGTGAAATAATCAGTAGCCACCAATATCCATATTTGGCCCGCACTAGAAGGTTCGATAGTTATCTTATAAAATCCATTCCCTACTACTTAAGAGTAGCCTCAATTGACATCTTTTGGTTTAAGAGGGAGAGAACCAAAAGCCTTCATTTTTCCTAAAAATATCTAAAAATGTCACATTTTCTTACCAACAAGGATGTATCCTTGAAAAGTGTGGGCCACCAATATCCTTCCCTCAGCATTTTATGGGCAATTACCCTTCCAAAAAAATTCCCCCACACAATCCCTCATTAAAGTCTAAAATTAACCTGGGGGCTTCATCCTCCGTTACACATCTGAGAAGGACCCCTTTAGGATTTTTCAAGGCCAACCCATAATAATTGATAAAATATTTTTAGGAATCCAACTTAAGTGTCCTTCTTTGATTTTTATCCAAATGCCTTAGACATTCCAAATTTTTGAGGTAAAATATGATATTTTTGTACCATACAAAATTGATTAAATTCTCATGTAACTCCACATCTCTTCCTTCTACCTCATTTACTTCCATCACATATAATTTTATTTCCACCATTAGCTTTACTATGCCCATACCTCTAACAATTTTAGTTTGAACATCCATATCATATTCCTATACTTTATTTACCCATCGACATCCATTCTTTGAAACCTACATCTTTGATAAAATGTCTTTAACCATTGTATGAGGAGCATAAGCTATGAACTGAAAACTTATGTTGTTTTGACTGAGGCAAAAGCCTATTTTTCCATAATGGTGTACTTGAACTCATCTCCCTATAATGATTTACTGAAAAATTCAATTGGTATTTCATTTCCATCCTCATTCTTTTGCAATAATACAGATGTAATGGTGTTTTTAGATGCAAAAGAGAAAATTTGAAAATTATTTTTATAATCAGGGGCAGATAGGATAGGAGCATTTTTTAATGCCTCTTTGATCCCAATTAAAGGTTGGATATATTCATCTTCCAATTTAATAATTTGATCCTTCTTCAACATATTCGTGATGGGGATAGTCATCTCCACGAAGTTAGAAATGAATCTTCTTATGAAATTGATTTGAAAAAAAAAGAATGGATACCCTTTTTTTTCCTAGGGATAAAGAACTTTCCCAATAGCTTCCACTCTTTTAGGATCAATCATGACCCCTTCCTTTGATGCAATATGTCCTAGAAACTTGGCTTTTTGTACCCCAAAATGACATTTTCTAGGATTCAACATGATACCATATTCCATGCACCTCTATAACATCTTTTCCAAATGTTGCAAATGATCACCCCTTTTTCTTGAAAATACTATCACATCATCTTGGTATATAGCTATAAAATCACTTATATATCCATCAAACACCACATCCATAGGTCTTTGAAAGGTGGCACCGATATTCATCAAACCAAATGGAATTCTCACGTACACATAAGTACCCATAGGAGTAGTGAAAGTACTCTTTATTCAATCTGATTGCTTCAACACAACTTGGTTATATCTAGAAAATCCATCTAACGTGGAAAACAACTCGACGCAGTTGATTAAGCGCAACATATTATCTAGGATAGGAAATGGATGATTATCTTTCATTGAGGCCTTATTGATTTATTAAATCTACACAAATTCTTATATCCCCATTCTTCTCTCTCGACTTGTACTAAATTTTCTATCGAAGAAGAATACCTTGTAGGTTGAATAATTCCTCCATCCCCGAGTTTCTTGAGTTCTTCTTGCATCTTCAAGGATAAGAGAGGATTAACTAGCCTCTATTTTTGTCTCGAATGGCTTGGTATTAGGTTCTAAAGGTATTTCATGTTAGAAAAGGTCCTCCTTATATGCCTTTAATTCGAATATGACCATGCCAACAAATCTTGGTACCTCTTCAACAATTTGACATATGCCTATTTTTCTTTCGTACTTGGGTCACTACCCAACCATATTTTTCTACGTTTATCATCATTTTAAAAGTAATGTTCTTCTACATCTCTTAAAAAATAGACGTGTTGATGAACAACCCTATCAACATTGTCAAAATTTGACTCCAAAGCCACTAACCCTCTTGGAATCGTATTTTTTAATTTAATAACCTCCTATACGAAAAGAGTCTCCTTACCATCACATACGAAACCATTGGTTCCCAAGTCAATATTTTGATTTTTAAATTCTCCTTTATTTTGTAGAAACCTCAAAATTAGGGCATAATATTAAAAAAATCCAGTGTTTGACATTGTAAGGGACAAGTGGTCTTGCCAAGACTTCTATATCATACTCACAAGAAGGGCACATTGTACAATTTTGAATCTAGATCCTAATACTTCCAACTTATCTCGCAACAACATTTTTATCTTTGTTGTAATACAATATGTTTAAGGAATCAAAAACTCAATAAAGTCCCATACCGCATGCTTATATTGTTTCATCATTCAACTCTTAGTTACATAGAGCTTCTGACTTGTTTAACCACCAACTTTGAATCTCCTTTGACAATCACATCTTTGATATCGTACCTCTAAGAAATCCTTAATCCCAAAAGCAACACTTCACATTCTGCAATATTGTTAGTACATTCAAACTTATGTTGAAAGGAAAATGTGAAAGTCTCATGATTTGAAGATATTAAGACAAACCCGAACGATTCCCTAAATTGGAACAATCTAAATCAAACATTAAAGTCCAAGGATAACCCAATTTCCAAGAATACTTACATTGATCCAAGCTATACCCTTTAAAATATACATAAACCATAAAATTATCAGTATCTATGTTAGTGTATAGTACCTCATAGGATGCATTCTTAGTATCCTCAATGAGATGCAACATTATTTTTTCTCCACATATTTTAACAAGGCTTTCATTTATTTGTATGTTTTCATATGAAAAGTCCATCGCACATTTACTCTAACACTAGTATCCCTTTTCCTTGATAGCAACATTCCCCATTTAGCAGGAAAATCCACAATGAACACATTAAGGGTTAAAAATTTCCTAGATAAGCCACCAATTATACAATGAAACCTTTGACATAGCCAATCACCGACATTTCTCATGAATCCATAGAAGTGCACTTTCAAAAAATTGTTGTTACTTTGATAATTAATTCATTCATAACCTCAAGGGCATCACATTACAAGATTTTGTTGAGTAAAATAGGTAGTTGTGCACTAACCTATCATTTATTATCAAATTAGTATAAAAAGGGTCAACATCAAGCTAGGATTCAACAAGAGAAGTTCCCAAATGTAACTCGGGAGGTTCTCCCAAATCCTCTAATACTTGAGGTACATCAAACTATGCAAAGGTACATCAAACTATGCAATGACAGGGGGAGTATCCACATGGTTCATATTTTTACATAGGGAAATTTATCCTCTTTGAATCCTAGGCACTCAAATGCTCTTTTTCTATGTTCAGGGATTCAAAGTAATTCAACAATAGGAACCATGACTTTGATCGACTCAAAATATGGGCAATGTCACATGGGACATATTTGGGTAAGATAGTGTTAGGAGGAAGGGTAATAACTCCTTATGGTGGTACAATACCTTTCAAGGTTTGGGCATGATCTGGGGTATAATTTCTATTTGGGATAATTGGACCTTTAGTTGGCATATCCTTTCTAGGAGACTCATTTGGGATATTGGTAAGAAACGGGGTCTTGGGTTTGGGATGTAGTCCTCCTCCTTTAACAATTCGAATTCTAATATTGTATTCCTTTTCCGAGAAACAACTAGATTCATGAGTAATTTCTTTTCTCCCTTAGAAGGAATTCCCCCATCGTATTTTTTGATCATTAAATCCCTCATATATTAAAAATCATGATTAGGTAAATCAAATGCTTGCACCATATCAACTTCAACATCATCATTAGGGGAAAAGGTAATATATGATAAATTCCATCCCAAAACTTTCTATGGTTCTGGAACTTATCAAATCAGTTGAAGTGTCTCCTTTCTATAGATTTTTAGGTTTTCCATCATACATACATCACCAAAGGTATCATCATCATTTTCTCTTCAATTTTCTCAATAGGATCATAAGGGAATATGGTAAAAATACTTATCACACCATTCAATAGCATGATCTTCCTCCACCAAAACAACTCTAGTATTCAAAGGATTAGAGATCTATTTATTTTCTCTAGGTTTTTGTTTATTTCTTGACCACATGGCTCCTTTTTCTCTTTCATCTATTCTCGTGATCACTCCTAAGATGATTTCCAAATTTATCTTGGACCTATGGTTTTGTCTTGACATTGAGAACTCTAAACTTTTCCTTTTTCTTCTCTCAAAAGCTTGTAATATATTTCTTTAACTACTCTAACCAAAGTTCTCACAACCTTCTCTTGATCCACTACCTTGCTTGACTGAGGTCTATAATGATTAATAAATTTGACACCTTCCCTCTTAGATTTTTTTCCAGCTACCTTAATATTATTTTCGATCTACAAGGCCATTGTAAAATCCCTCCCTAAAGTTCTAGGGTTCTTATCTCTCAAATAATAAGCATATTTTTCTCAAAAGCATCAAAGTAATTTATTAAGTAGGATTCATTACTAGGCCTCAAAATTATAGGTAGTCTATTTAAAGTCTTATTGAACCTGACGATATTGAAATCCTAGATCATTGGGATTCTTCTTTATATTCTCAAATTCAAACAAGAAGAACCTTGTGTTTCGCATGGAATTTTTCAGCTCTGTGGAATAGACTTGCTTCTATCCTTTCATTCCTTTGAGAAAGCAGAGATAAGGGTTAGGGCTAGGAGGAATACTGTTGAATGTTGAGATGGTGTGTGCATACTTTGTAGAGAAAGATCAGATCAACCTGTGAAGAACTCCTTTTTGTCTTGGAAGGACTACTCGTTCCTGATGAAGATGCAGGTTCCACGACTGTGATGACAAAGACAGGGCTCAAGTAGGATGATCTGACAATCCAAGATGTGCTATCTCCTCTTCTGATGCTCGGATGAGTGTCACTGGGCTCTAGTTATTCAGTTGCAGTCTTGGGCTTGATGTCCTTCTCTGTAAACTCTTCTTGTTTCTTCACTTGTCTTTATTCGGCCAAGCAAAATCCGGATCCTTTCAATGATTTCTCCTCCTCCCGATCAAATGAAAATCTGATCCTTTGTTTTTGGTGGAGGTGGTCATTTACTGAGGAACCAATGGTGGTTCGAGTAAGAACCGACGTCGGTCGGTCAAAGCGAAGTAAAATATCCGAGGGATCCTTTCAATGAGTTTTAGGTCCGGGATAATAACCATTCTTATACAGATAACCATATGCAGCTGTAATGACTCGGAGTACCTCCGATCTATTCATTCCATGACTCGGCAATCTACCGATCTATTCATGAGTAATAAGAGTTAGCATTTTTATTTAACACATCACTCTTGCGGTTCTCTTCCCTATTCTGGGATTCAGAATGCTCTGTCCAAGGAACCTAACTGAATAATTGTTACCATTATTCATCGGCATCTCATCCCTTAGACCAGGTGACTCAGGACAACGCAATCAGCAGCTTGCGATACTTTGGCCAAAGATTTGAAACATACTGCTTATGTCTCGTATTCCTTAACGGCATACTCGTCAATCTGGAATACGTCCTTCACCCCATTCTTATGTTATGTAGAATGTCTTATACCGACTTCTGTCAGTCCCCTTATCCCAAGTTATTCACTCGGAAACGGATTAGTAAGGTGACAACGTTATATGGATGCACTCGAGGACTAGGGATAAGATGACATACTGGGTCAACCCTAGTTGAACCAGTGTGTCAAGATACCCCGAGTCTCCTAGGCAGCCATATAATGTGACCACATTCCTAATCGGTCCCAGAGTAACTTGTTCGAGTTAAAGGTGTAAATCTTAACGATCAATGCAAAGGGTGTCGTCATAAGTCACCTACATTGTTGTATCTTCGAGAAGATCCTAATCTTCTCGAAGGTACAACCCTGCAGTTGACTTGTGACGTCAACCTTTAAATCCGCCTCGAAAAGATCTACTTATAAAAAGGTGTTACATATGCTGAGTTAAATTATATTAAAAGACGTTCCCCTTTAAGGTTAGTCTTTCCCGATCCCTGGGTTCCTCACCTTAGAATGACCTTTCTTAATAAAACCCTTTACAGAGAAGTTATTAAGACTAAGGTTCCATCAAGGAGTTCATAGAATACACATAATTCTAAATCAACGAAATTGGACAATAACTCAAAATCTTCACATGTGATTGCCAAGAACCCCTTTTTGGTTTATTTCAGTTCTCATTACTGAATTTATATCGTACATATAAGTATCAAGATATAATGATTAAGAATCCAATTAAATGTTGTCCTGGCTTAATCAAGACTAGGGATTAATAATTTAATTCAGCTTGTTTAGCGTTTTGCTTAGGTTTATTTTAACCCTAGTTTCCAGTAAGACAGTGATCCATATTTCAATTTAGCTTTAGATAGAACACACTAGAATTGCTAAACAATCATAAGTATTCAGTCACATATTCTTGCAAGCTTACATTGATAATCACAAAAGTCTCCAAATTATACAATAATAACAATGCTCTCAAGATATTTGAACCGAAGAAGGTCAAACTATCAGGATAAGAATACAAACACATAAGTAACAAACATCAATTTTCCATTCCTTCCAGATCTAATCAAATACATTTTATGCATTCAACATACTTGATACAATGCTCTATGGAAAAAGAACATCTTTCCACTTATAGTACATTTAGAAAATCAAGCTGTATTTCAACTTAAAATCAAATTAAACAATCTGATCATCCTATCAGATCTGCGTGCTTTTACCACTTACGGCATCCATCTGCAAAAATTGTCAACATGGGTCAGTTCGATGAACTGAGCATGATAAGCACTAACTCTTAAAACAATTGCAATCCATCAATTGTTTTCATTAAACACCCTGTTTAAATGAGATCAATTCACCCAACAAGTAAACATATTTCATCAAAATATTAGGGATCAAGAAGAATGAAAGTATCTGAGACAACTATCCATCTGAATCCCCAGGACAACAAACATCAGATAGATCATTACATTCATCATAGTAAAATGAATATCATAACAACCCATTCCAGCAAAGAGTTAAAACAGTTCCAACAGTTAGATAAAAATATATATCAACATATACTTTACAACAAAAGAGAAATGAACGAATCATACATATTTCTCTCCGAACTGGCTCATGACTATACCGTCTTTCCAAGAGACAAGCATTCACTTAAAACACATGCAGATATAACAGACGAGACCGCCATAAGCACCACAGATTTGTTAAAGATCAAACATAACAAACTACTGTAGTTATCCAGCAGTACAGTAGCTCTCACGCCAAGCAGTGATGACCATCTACCAAACAGACTCCACAAGACCTTCCACATGAAGCGGAAAACAAGAAGATATTCACCACATCGCCTGTCGAGGTGCAGTCGACGGCTTCTTAGTTCAGTCAAGCTCAAGGCAGGATAGTCATGCTACAGAATACAAAAACACGACTACAATCCCTCACATCAACCTACAGCCCCCTTCTAGTCCCTAATAAACACTGTAAGGCTTCTAAACCCAAGGTCGAAATCAAAGAACTTCTATTTTATCGCAATCAACAATAGACTCCTTGACATTAAGTAATTGATGTTTCACTAAGACTTATGCAGAGATAATCATACAAAATCCCCGTAACATGCACAGCCTCATCAAACTGGGATAATCAGAAAGGAAACATAACATTCTGTATTCACATCTGAACGTATTCAGAGTTTGAAGTATGGTATTCATGACCCATTTGTACAGAGCCACGATACTTGATATCATTCAATACTCAAGGAATCCCAACAGTGTCAAAAACAACAGTGTACCAAACAGACTTAAATAGAGGCAGATACACTGGTTACCTATCAAAGATTCAACTGAATCCGAACAACAGTATACAAGATAAATAATAGTTAATGATTCTAACTGTGCCAACAATGGTAAACATTCAAAATCAGGCTTATTCAAAAGCTAAATACTAAATTTGTAACAAGGAATCCAACTGAGCCTCTTCCATATTTTTCGCTCAAGCTTACACAGAAAGGAAACGTAAAAGTACACTAAAGAGTCTGTACCAAAAATTCATTACAAAATAACAGAGGTCGTATACCTGTTACTCCTTCAGGACTCCAACAAAATCAAATTACCAGTATTCAAAGATATATAGCCTCAACAGTGGACCATAATATACGAACCATTCAATGTACTCCACAGAGTTGTTTTGAATATAATAAATATAATGCAAACTATCATCGAGTTAAATCCCGTAATTGTAACACAAGGGAGGGAGAAACAACTTCCACAGGATCGCAATAAATACCGAAACACAGCCAGTTATTCATTCAACAAAACCTAAATATCATAGCGGAACCCCAACAAGATTCAATAACCACTACCTTAATAATCTACGTAACTTACAAAGAAGTCCAAACAACTGAACAAAAAGTCCATCAGTATCCTTTCCATCGAGTATCAACAACAATCATCAACAGTAAGCATTATCAACAAGTTCCAATAGTAGGCATGTACCCATCAAGAGAACAATTCATGGGCTCTCACAGAGCAGGCCTAGTATGCATTCTTGCATATATTTCACCAATTAAAGCCGGAATGCAAAACACCAAGAAATATTGCAACAGTTCGAAAAATAAAATACACCCATCAAGGTTTAAATTGAAAAATCGAACCAGCAAGAAGATACAGTGACAAAATCACACAAGGCTACCATATAAATCATCTAATTCCAAAAATCATTTGAACAGAGTTGTTCTAATGAAATCATTTGAAAGAGAGCAAGATTTTTAAAGGTTAGGGCCTAACATGCCTGGTTATTTGCTTAAAATTTCGAAGCAGACCAATGAAAGAGCTCGAACCTTCTCCTCCTTTTCCAAGTTAGATCCACCAACAAAATTTTGCTATTTCCATGACTTATATATTTTCCTTGCCAGAGAAAAGAGCTAGTTACGCTCATACTTGCCATGCAACTCCAAGAAGACTGGTGCGATGAACCAGTGAACAGACAGAGGGAAAACCGGAGCTCATGAAAAACCAAACAAACCATTAACTTTCCATTTTGCATGCCTTCCCGTGAAATCCGAGCTCGACTACCGAGTTCATTAATTGCATTTACTCCCAATTTCCCGCTCAATCTCCACTGCCACCGACCGCCATAGTTGGCGATGGACAAATGCACATCAAAGACCATTTCCAACTTTGGCGACCTGCCACGTCGGCTCTAGTTAGCCGTTTTAAAAACCTCCACCAAATTACCTGTCCCTCATGCTTATCCATGCATTTAATAACATAGAAACTGCCGCCCATGGTTCACACCCTTCCAAAGGTCCCCTTCCTCCTTGTTCAATAGTTAGGTTAGTAACTTAGGTTAGGATTTAGGATAACACCTAGTCTAACCACTTTGCACATAGATACTAACTTAGAACATTAGCTCTTAGCCTAGGTCTAGGTTAGATTAACACTAATCTAACCCCTAGGTTAAGTTTAGTTTTAGGTTACTAACCTTAATAAATCCAGTTAGGTCTAACATTTCATATGCTCAGAAAAAGAACCTACAACATACATTCACGAACAGGGTTCACTCCTGCACTGCCAAATGGCTAATGAATTATATGTAACTGAATTATTACCTGGTCCACGATCAAGACCTTCTAGATATATCACGATATCGGGAACCAATTCATTTAACACGATCAGCCTGAGTTATACTCCGGACTAGCTTATCCAATGCATCCAGACCTTGCAACCTGCTCAAGGTCTGTAATTTTAATTCATCACGAATAAACTTAAAGCACCACTTGGATCAATACCACTGATCCAAGGCTAGGTCTTATAGATGGATAACTCCATAATTCATTCCGAGGTCAGATTAAACTCAGGTGTAAAATGAAAGAAATAAAAGAGTCCAATCATATTCGACTCAGTCAAAGATCTGCAATCTCAAAGAAGATACAGTACATATCAAGCATGACTTCTCAATCAAAGGAACACATCCTTTTTACAAAAGAAATCACATATCAACACTTGTATGCTCAGGAGGAAGTAACAACAGTTCAGGGTGTTACATGCTTCCCTCCTAAAAGATTCATCGTCCCGATGATTACATATTCAATTAACCTTCAGGTCAACCAATTTATTAGTTCACAAAACAATGCGACTATTTTCCAACTTGCATAGTTCCAGAAATCAATGTCACAACACATTTTATTCAGCCTGAATAATGTTTGCCTTCATCTGGCTTTCATAATTACTTAAAAAAATAAGTCCATAAAAGAATGTTTTGTCAACAGATTTCATTCTGTTGAAAAAGAGAAGGAAAAGCAATTTTCATCTCTTCCAGATTTTCCCAAGTTGCACTTTCTTCGTTAAACTGGTCCCACTGGACCTTACATTGTTGTATTTCACGATTTCTCAAATGCAATTGGTGAGTTTCCAGCACTCGTGTGGGTTTAACCACGATTATTCCTGGGTCTTGGACCTGCAAGGAATTCCAATTTAAAACATGTGACAGATCTGAAACGTATTTCTTAAGCAAAGAAATATGGAAAACATCATGCATGCGAGATAAAGCAGGTGGTAATGCTAATCGATAAGCTACAGGATTGATTATTTCGACAATTTTGAAAGGTCCCACGAATCGAGGTGACAACTTGGCAGCCTTGCCAAAAGTTATAGAACTCTTTCTGGGTTTAACACGAAGAAAAACCTTCTCACCAAGTTCAAACCTGCGATCAATCCGCTTAAGGTCAGCATAGCTCTTCTGTCTATCCACTGCTTCCTTTAATCGTTCTCGAATCAGCTTAACTTGTTGTTCCATTTCTGTGAGAATCTCTGGTCCAATTACCACTCTATCCTCAATACTATCCCAACTAACAGAGTTTCGTGCACTTTCTTCCATAAAGTGCTTCAAATGGTGCCATTTTAAGAGATGAGTGATAAGTGTTGTTGTATGCGAATTCAACTAATGGAAGATACTCTTCCCATTTATACTGTTGATCCATGCAATACATTCGCAACATGTCCTCCAACACTTGATTTACCCTCTCAGTTTTCCCATCCGTTTCCGGATGATATGCAGAACTGAAGTTTAGTTTCGTTCCAAGAGCTGCGTTAAGCGTTTGCCAAAATCTTGACGTCATTCTTGGATCCCTGTCAGATATAATCAATTCTGGTACACCATGCAATCTGAAAATTTTGTGTACGAATCTTTTGGCCAGCACTGGTGAATCATCCTTTAGATTTCCAGTGATGAAATGAGCTACCTTAGTCAGTTTATCTACAACTACCAGGATAACATCATGTTTATTCCTGGACATGGGTAATCCTTGTACAAAATCCATGGTTATTACTTGCCATTTATCTTTGCGGTATGCTATGAGGATATAACAGTCCAAAGCAGGTGCATATGTTCGCCTTAACCCGCCGACATTCCAAACAATGAGTCACAAAAAACAATGACATCCTTTTTCATACCTTTCCAAAAGTATTGTTGTTTCAAATCAGCAAGCATTTTTGTGATTCCGGGTGTCCAGAGAAAGGTGAATTATGAAATTCAACTAACAACTTCTTCCTCAAATCATTCAACATAGGTACGTATACCCTGTTTTCATAACGCAAGATTCCTTCATTATCAAAATGAAAACCTTTATACCTTATATCCTTTGGTTCTGTAGCAAGCGCTGCTTTTACTTGTTGAAAGTAATGAATCGATTCGAGGCACTTTTACCTCATCTTTAAACTGAGTTCTTAATGTTATAAGAGCAGAAATGTGCCTCCTACGACTTAGAGCATCAGCTACTCTATTCTCCTTCCCTTTGATATAGCTAATATCAAAATCATATTGTGATAAAAATTCTAACCACCTTCTCTGTCTGGCATTAAGATTAGGCTGAGTAAAAATATATTTCAGTCCTAAGTGATCAGTTTTCAACTCAAAAGGTTTCCCAAGTAAGTAGTGTCTCCAGACTTGAAGTGCATGAACAATGGCAGCAAGTTCCAAATCATGAGGGGCATAATTCAGCTCATGTAATTTAAGTTTTCTACTTTCATATGCTATGACTTGATCATTTTGAAGCAAAACACCTCCAAGGCCTTCCCCAGAAGCATCCGTTACAACTGTAAAACTCCCATTAGGGTCTGGTACAGCTAATATAGGTGCAGAAGTCAACTGGTCTTTCAGAATTTTGAAAGCCGCTTCGCACTTATCATTCCATATGAATTTCTTATCCTTCTTCTGCAATGAAGTTATTGGTGCAACTACTTTAGAAAAATCCTTTACAAATTTTCTATAGTAACCAGCAAGACCCATGAAGCTTCTTACTTCATGCACATTCTTTGGTGTAGGCCACTCAGTTATTGCCACTATTTTTGAAGGATCTACAGCAATTCCTTCTTTACTTATGACATGACCCAAATAGTGAACTTCTGAATCAAAGAAAGAACATTTGGATAACTTACCATACAACTTTCTTTTTCTCAAAATTCCCAAAACTATCTTCAAATGCTCATTGTGCTCCTCAACGCTTTTAGAATAAATGAGAATATCATCCAAGAATACAAGTACAAACTTGTCCAAATATTCTTGAAAAATATTGTTCATTAAGTTCATAAAGGCTGTGGGTGCATTAGTTAATCCAAAGGGTAGAACCGTGAATTCATAATGTCCGTACCTTGTTCGGAAAGCTGTTTTATGAATATCTTCTTCTCTAATCCTTAACTGATGATACCCAGATCGAAGATCTATCTTAGAATAAACCGCTGCTCCACGCATCTGATCAAATAGATCGTCGATCCTTGGAAGTGGATATCTGTTCTTGATTGTTGATTTGTTCAACATCCGATAATCAACACATGACCTTAGTGTTCCATCCTTCTTTTCACAAATATTACAGTGCTCCCAAGGTGAAACACTTGGTCTAATCAAACCTTTAGACAAAAGTTCTTGCAATTTGTGCCTTAAGCTCGACTAACTCTGTAGTAGTCATCCGATAAGGTGCTTTGGAAATAGGTTCTGTTCCTGGTTTGATTTCGATGGTGAAGTCAAATTCTCTCTTGGGTGGTAACCCTAGTAATTCCTCGGGAAAAACATCCCTGAAACTTTGTAACAGAGGAAATTGTTTCATGCAATCACCATCTTCTTCTGAAAATTCAGATATCTTTACTGCATAAAGGGTACATCCTTTATTCTTAGCCTTTTTAAGCTGCATAGCTGACAGTTTTCTAACTGAAATTTCCCGTTTCACACCTTGAATCTCTGTTGTTTCCAGCTGATCATCTAAACATTTTATGTTCTTTTCATAGCAATCTACCTTTGCTTTATGGTCAGCTAACCAATTGACACCGATGACAATGTCATACGATCCTAAAGGTGTAACATAGAGGTCAACTTCCGTGGAGAAATTAGGTAAGTCAAGGACTGCCCCAAAAAGACACATACTCACTGTATGAACAGAGTTATTACCATACTGTACAGTCCAAGATTTATCCATTTTTCAGCTTTTCTTTTAAGTTTAGAAGCAAGTTTATTAGAAATAAAACATTCAGTAGCTCCTGTATCAAAAAGAATAGTGTGGTATGCCAAATAACTTACCCGGAACTTCTATAGGTCACTTGCTTTTCACTTGCTTTATGCGCTCTGCTGCGGCATGTATCTTATGTTTCATTGATTACGATCATCCTTCTTCAAAGGGCACTGATTTGTGTAGTGATCTTTGCCACAATTGTAGCAGCCTCCTACAGGTCCCTTTTTAGGCTCAAAATTGCCTCCAGTTTTGTAATTGTCACGTTGTCCTCCATAGGGCTTCTGCCCATTGTTATAATTTTTAGCAAAATTATCCCTTATATTTCCAGCAGGCTTATTTACTACTGCTTTCTTACTATTATCCCGGAAACTTACTCTTGTTTCCAAACTTTTTCCATGGTCCTTTTCTGGGTGCAAGAGAGGTTGAAGAAGGGTTTGCAGTCTTCTTCCGCACTTCCTCTTTATGAGCAGAAATAGCCTTTAATTTCTATTCTTGCCTTATGGCCTTTTCAACAACTCCTTCCATAGTGGTTGGACTGTGAACATCGACCTCTCCCCCTATCACGGGATTCAATCCCATGATGAATTTCCGTATTCTGAACTTCTCGTCAGTTTGATACTGCGGTACATACTTGAGGAGTTTTGTAAACCGCTCCCAGTATTCAGTTACCGTTAGCTTCCCTTGAGCTAAGTTCTGAAATTCTGTCATTTTCTGATCATAGAAAAGTTGTGGCAGCCAACGTTGCCTAAAATAGCCTTTAAATTGATCCCAAGTAATATTGGTCTCATCAATGTTTAGTTCAGCTTTACGGCTATCCCACCACGAAGATGCTTCGTGGGAAAGCTGATAGGCTCCCCAAATAGCTTTGGTTTCCTCTGAGAAGTTCCTTATTGCAAAGTACTTCTCCATTTCGCTGAGCCAGTTCTCAGCTCCATCTCCTAATGTGGTGCCATCATACTTAGGTGGGCTTATCCTTTTTATATCATTAGTGAGTTCTGCACGCAACCATCTGGCCTTTTTATTTTCTGGTTGGACAGGTGCATTTCCAGCATTAACATCAACACCCATATTGGGGTTGTCCTCAGGAGGTTGCTGATTGTTATTATCAGCTTCTTCATCCTCCTCATTCCCCATCACCTGCTGTTCAAGTACAGCTAAGCGATCTCTTGTGTCCAACAGGGCAGCAAGGATCTCATCAAGTTTTTGGGTTGTTGCCGCTCCTCCATCAGGTGGAGCATTATTCGCAACATTCCCCCTTGTTCTAACCATTTTCTGTTACAAGAAAATTCAGGTTTTTATCAGATTATGGACACAATAGGCCCAAGAGCTGCAACCTTCAGCTCTGATACCAAGATGTAACATCCTCATTTTATACATTAGAACAAGTCAATTTTTTTTTTTTTTTGATAAATGCTTCCTGGTTCTAAATACATAATTTAGAACTCACAAATCAAATAACCATTCTTATATAACAGATAACCATATGCAGCTGTAATGACTCGGAGTACCTCCGATCTATTCATTCCATGACTCGGTAATCTACCGATCTATTCATGAGTAATAAGAGTTAGCGTTTTTATTTAACACATCACTCTTGCGGTTCTCTTCCCTATTCTGGGATTCAGAATGCTCTGTCCAAGGAACCTAACTGAATAATTGTTACCATTATTCATCGGCATCTCATCCCTTAGACTAGGTGACTCAGGACAACGCAATCAGCAGCTTGCGATACTTTGGCCAAAGATTTGAAACATACTGCTTATGTCTCGTATTCCTTAATGGCATACTCATCAATCTGGAATACGTCCTTCACCCCATTCTTATGTTATGTAGAATGTCTTATACCGACTTCTGTCAGTCCCCTTATCCCAAGTTATTCACTCGGAAATGGATTAGTAAGGTGACAACGTTATATGGATGCACTCGAGGACTAGGGATAAGATGACATACTGGGTCAACCCTAGTTGAACCAGTGTGTCAAGATACCCCGAGTCTCCTAGGCAGCCATATAATGTGACCACATTCCTAATCGGTCCCAGAGTAACTTGTTCGAGTTAAAGGTGTAAATCTTAACGATCAATGCAAAGGGTGTCGTCATAAGTCACCTACATTGTTGTATCTTCGAGAAGATCCTAATCTTCTCGAAGGTACAACCCTGCAGTTGACTTGTGACGTCAACCTTTAAATCCGCCTCGAAAAGATCTACTTATAAAAAAGTGTTACATACGCTGAGTTAAATTATATTAAAAGACGTTCCCCTTTAAGGTTAGTCTTTCCCGATCCCTGGGTTCCTCACCTTAGAATGACCTTTCTTAATAAAACCCTTTACACAGAGAAGTTATTAAGACTAAGGTTCCATCAAGGAGTTCATAGAATACACATAATTCTAAATCAACGAAATTGGACAGTAACCCAAAATCTTCACATGTGATTGCCAACAGAACCCCTTTTTGGTTTATTTCAGTTCTCATTACTGAATTTATATCGTACATATAAGTATCAAGATATAATGATTAAGAATCCAATTAAATGTTGTCCTGGCTTAATCAAGACTAGGGATTAATAATTTAATTCAGCTTGTTTAGCGTTCTGCTTAGGTTTATTTTAACCCTAGTTTCCAGTAAGACAGTGATCCATATTTCAATTTAGCTTTAGATAGAACACACTAGAATTGCTAAACAATCATAAGTATTCAGTCACATATTCTTGCAAGCTTACATTGATAATCACAAAAGTCTCCAAATTATACAATAATAACAATGCTCTCAAGATATTTGAACCGAAGAAGGTCAAACTATCAGGATAAGAATACAAACACATAAGTAACAAACATCAATTTTCCATTCCTTCCAGATCTAATCAAATACATTTTATGCATTCAGCATACTTGATACAATGCTCTACGGAAAAAGAACATCTTTCCACTTATAGTACATTTAGAAAATCAAGTTGTATTTCAACTTAAAATCAAATTAAACAATCTGATCATCCTATCAGATCTGCGTGCTTTTACCACTTACGGCATCCATCTGCAAAAATTGTCAACATGGGTCAGTTCGATGAACTGAGCATGATAAGCACTAACTCTTAAAACAATTGCAATCCATCAATTGTTTTCATTAAACACCCTGTTTAAATGAGATCAATTCACCCAACAAGTAAACATATTTCATCATAATATTAGGGATCAAGAAGAACGAAAGTATCAGAGACAACTATCCATCTGAATTCCCAGGACAACAAACATCAGACAGATCATTACATTCATCATAGTAAAATGAATATCATAACAACCCATGCTTCCAGTAGTAGTTAAAACAGTTCCCACAGTTAGATAAAAATATATATCAACATATACTTTACAACAAAAGAGAAATGAACGAATCATACATATTTCCCTCCGAACTGGCTCATGACTGTACCATCTTTCCAAGAGACAAGCATTCACTTTAAACACATGCGGATATAACAGACGAGACCGCCATAAGCACCACAGATTTGTTAAAGATCAAACATAACAAACTACTGTAGTTATCCAGCAGTACAGTAGCTCTCACGCCAAGCAGTGATGACCATCTACCAAACAGACTCCACAAGACCTTCCACATGAAGTGGCAAACAAGAAGATATTCACCACATCGCCTGTCGAGGTGCAGTCGATGGCTTCTTAGTTCAGTCAAGCTCAAGGCAGGATAGTCATGCTACAGAATACAAAAACACGACTACAATCCCTCACATCAACCTACAGCCCCCTTCTAGTCCCTAATAAACACTGTAAGGCTTCTAAACCCAAGGTCGAAATCAAAGAACTTCTATTTTATCGCAATCAACAATAGACTCCTTGACATTAAGTAATTGATGTTTCACTAAGACTTATGTAGAGATAATCATACAAAATCCCCGTAACATGCACAGCCTCATCAAACTGGGATAATCAGAAAGGAAACATAACATTCTGTATTCACATCTGAACGTATTCAGAGTTTGAAGTATGGTATTCACGACCCATTTGTACAGAGCCACGATACTTGATATCATTCAATACTCAAGGAATCCCAACAGTGTCAAAAACAACAGTGTACCAAACAGACTTAAAATAGAGGAGATACTTTGGTTACCTATCAAAGATTCAACTGAATCCGAACAACAGTATACAAGATAAATAATAGTTAATGATTCTAACTGTGCCAACAATGGTAAACATTCAAAATCAGGCTTATTCAAAAGCTAAATACTGAATTTGTAACAAGGAATCCAACTGAGCCTCTTCCATATTTTTCGCTCAAGCTTACACAGAAAGGAAACGTAAAAGTACACTAAAGAGTCTGTACCAAAAATTCATTACAAAATAACAGAGGTCGTATACCTGTTACTCCTTCAGGACTCCAACAAAATCAAATTACCAGTATTCAAAGATATATAGCCTCAACAGTGGACCATAATATACGAACCATTCAATGTACTCCACAGAGTTGTTTTGAATATAATAAATATAATGCAAACTATCATCGAGTTAAATCCCGTAATTGTAACACAAGGGAGGGAGAAACAACTTCCACAGGATCGCAATAAATACTGAAACACAGCCAGTTATTCATTCAACAAAACCTAAATATCATAGCGGAACCCCAACAAGATTCAATAACCACTACCTTAATAATCTCGACAGAACTTACAAAGAAGTCCAAACAACTGAACAAAAAGTCCATCAGTATCCTTTCCATCGAGTATCAACAACAATCATCAACAGTAAGCATTATCAACAAGTTCCAACAGTAGGCATGTACCCATCAAGAGAACAATTCATGGGCTCTCACAGAGCAGGCCTAGTATGCATTCTTGCATATATTTCACCAATTAAAGCTGGAATGCAAAACACCAAGAAATATAGCAACAGTTCGAAAAATAAAATACACCCATCAAGGTTTAAATTGAAAAATCGAACCAGCAAGAAGATACAGTGACAAAATCACACAAGGCTACCATATAAATCATCTAATTCCAAAAATCATTTGAACAGAGTTGTTCTAATGAAATCATTTGAAAGAGAGCAAGATTTTTAAAGGTTAGGGCCTAACATGCCTAGTTATTTGCTTAAAATTTCGAAGCAGACCAATGAAAGAGCTCGAACCTTCTCCTCCTTTTCCAAGTTAGATCCACCAACAAAATTTTGCTATTTCCATGACTTATATATTTTCCTTGCCAGAGAAAAGAGCTAGTTACGCTCATACTTGCCATGCAACTCCAAGAAGATCAAAAGTGCGATGAATGAAAGTGAGCAGACGAGAGGAAAACCGGAGCTCATGAAAAACCAAACAAACCATTAACTTTCCATTTTGCATGCCTTCCCGTGAAATCCGAGCTCGACTACCGAGTTCATTAATTGCATTTACTCCCAATTTCCCGCTCAATCTCCACTGCCACCGACCGCCATAGTTGGCGATGGACAAATGCACATCAAAGACCATTTCCAACTTTGGCGACCTGCCACGTCGGCTCTAGTTAGCCGTTTTAAAAACCTCCACCAAATTACCTGTCCCTCATGCTTATCCATGCATTTAATAACATAGAAACTGCCGCCCATGGTTCGCACCCTTCCAAAGGTCCCCTTCCTCCTTGTTCAATAGTTAGGTTAGTAACTTAGGTTAGGATTTAGGATAACACCTAGTCTAACCACTTTGCACATAGATACTAACTTAGAACATTAGCTCTTAGCCTAGGTCTAGGTTAGATTAACACTAATCTAACCCCTAGGTTAAGTTTAGTTTTAGGTTACTAACCTTAATAAATCCAGTTAGGTCTAACATTTCATATGCTCAGAAAAAGAACCTACAACATACATTCGAACAGGGTTCACTCCTGCACTGCCAAATGGCTAATGAATTATATGTAACTGAATTATTACCTGGTCCACGATCAAGACCTTCCAGATATATCACGATATCGGGAACCAATTCATTTAACACGATCAGCCTGAGTTATACTCCGGACTAGCTTATCCAATGCATCCAGACCTTGCAACCTGCTCAAGGTCTGTAATTTTAATTCATCACGAATAAACTTAAAGCACCACTTGGATCAATACCACTGATCCAAGGCTAGGTCTTATAGATGGATAACTCCATAATTCATTCCGAGGTCAGATTAAACTCAGGTGTAAAATGAAAGAAATAAAAGAGTCCAATCATATTCCGACTCAGTCAAAGATCTGCAATCTGCAAAGAAGATACAGTACATATCAAGCATGACTTCTCAATCAAAAGATGCATGTTGACATGCAAAGAGTGCGACCTGTGGTACATGATTTTGAAAGAAAACAAGCAATTCATAGGCAAAGGTCGATAGTTTATCCAAAAAGGGTGATATAATCGTGGTATCCAAGGCATAGGAAGTAGCTCCAGGGGATATAACGGGTAAGGTACAGGAACGTTTAGGCATGTTCGGCAGTACCAAATGGTTGGTTTGGTTGAGATAAACATCACGGTCTTGGTCTAGGAAAAGTTTGTCGACTGATCAAGTCAAGGACCCTAATCATGCTAAAACACGAACAGGTGAGCTCGATTGAACAAAAAGCTACATGATGGGTGGATAAAATTGTATTGTGTTGAGGTTGGGCGAGGTATTTAATTGGTGTGGCCTTGGGTCGGGCCAAATGGTTGGGTGCGGCCTTGGGTCGGGCCAAATAGGTTGGTTGCAGCCTTGGGTCGGGCCAAATGGTTGGTTGCGGCCTTGGGTCGGGCCAAATGGTTGGTTGCGGCCTTGGGTCGGGCCAAATGGTTGGTTGCGGCCTTGGGTCGGGCCAAATGGTTGGGTGTGGCCTTGGGTCGGGCCAAATGGTTGGGTTGCGGCCTTGGGTCGGGCCAAATGGTTGGGTTGTGGCCTTGGGGCGGGCCGGGTTAGTTGGTTGCGGCCGTGGGTCGGGCCAATGAAGTTAACAAAGGGTTTTCAGCAAAGGTGGATATAGGCGATGTTGTGAGAAAGGGTGATTAGTAAATAAGGGCAGAAATTTGGGGAAGAGTTGGGATAAAACCGGTGTCGATTGTCTATGACCGATATCGGTTAGGTGACCGATACCGGTTCCTTAGGGCACAATAAAACCGATATCGGTTATAGGCGAAAAACCTATAAAAAGAAAAATACGGCTTGTCATTGTCACATTGTCACTTTGAAACACAATTTGAGTTGTCTGAGGTGGAGTGTTGAGATTGGAGCATTTGTCGGTTGAGGTGGCGCTATTTGAGTGGAGAAGTGAGTGGTTAGTGGGCCCGAGTGAGTAGGAGGCAGCAGTTGATTGGTGGAGGACCCAGCAGAGGAGAGGTAGAGCTATGGCACAGCCAAGAGGAGCAGGAGGTGCTGGACCAGCTGGACCACCACCACCCATCCCACCACGACAACGTGTCGTCGTACCGGTAGGTTCGAAACCCTTCATTGTGTGAATTTGATTGTGTTAAGCTATATTTGGGTTTTGGGTAGGAATGCAAGATTTTGAGAAAATAATTAATAAATGGAAATTATTTGAAAAAAGGAGAGGGTAGATAGGTTAAATAGGCCAAGGCGGCAGGGTGGGTAGGTTTTTAGAGTGTTTGGGTGGGTATATAAGGAGAAATAGGAAAAAAATGTAGTTGGGGGCCGCGTCGGGTTCGGCTCGGCAATTTTCCAGTGACCGATGCCGGTCACTAAGCGACCGGCATCGGTCACGAAGTTTTGGGGCAGGTGGGGTTTGTGGGTGACCGGTGGCGGTCGAACGTTGACCGGCGTCGGTGGAGAGGGGACCGGGGTCGGTTATGGGTGACCGGTACCGGTCCCTAGCCAGGATTTTCTATTTTTGTTGCATGGTTTTGTTGTGGTTTTGGGTGTTAAGTTCTTGTTGGGGTTGGCGTGTTGTGTTGTTTGTTGTTAGTTATGATTGGGTTTTGTGTTTTGGGTGTGAAGATGGAGGGGGATAGTGTAGAAGATAGGTGGGTGGAGGTGTGTGTTATAGAGTCGGGGTGTGGTCGGGGGGATAAAAAAAAGGGTATAGAGGGTTAAAGTAGTTGTTGTGATAAAGAGTAGGGCTAATGCAGTTAGGTGGTTTTGCAGGCACGTCAGCAGCTGACGATGCGGGACAGGATGCCCCCGCTGTTGGGACGGATGCGGCCACACGTGTCCGCAGCGCAGTGGGGCATTATGCGCGAGGTGGGACTCGGTGGAGTCCAGCGGTATAGGGCGATCGATAGGGATCACAGTCTGATGGTCGCCCTCATCGAGAGATGGGATCCGCGACCAATGTGTTCCATCTCCCGACTAGAGAGATGACCATTACATTGGAGGATGTGTATCGCATCCTTAGATTACCGATTGATGGAGAGGCAGTCTTCCAGGTGGACATAGAGACAGCCATGGACAGCATCTTACAGGTATTTGGGGATGCAGCCGCGCTATTGACTTATCACAGCGCGAGCATCACCTATGGAGATATGTACCATGCCCACCGACATGAGACACGGCTTGCCGTGTTGATGATGATCGGCATCACATGCTTCGCCCTCCCGGACTCAGAGGGAGGCCGCTTTCCACGGGTGCTGATGGGGGTTTTACATGAGATGGTTGAGGAGCATACATGTTATGCGTGGGCACCAGTATACCTTGTGCAGTTATACCAAGAGTTGTGGGGCTATTCCGGATGAGGCGATCAGAATTTGCTCTATGTTTATGTTACATTCTTTGGGCATATGAGCATATCATATTGTTATATCCGTAAAATTGACAAGGGAAATTTTACCGATAACCATACCGAAAATTTTGTTTCGATCCCTCGTTAGGGATCCTTCGCGTTCGAAACGTTGTAAAATCCCTTCCCGGGAAATCTAGTTTTCGAACTTAGTCTTTTTGAGCCTTTTTTGGCTGGGCGCATGGATTTTCCTTGCAACACAAAGTTTTGGTGCGCCCACTTAAAAGCCTTTGGCGCATGGTTTTCCATGTTAGCACGTCTTTCGGTGCGCCAAAGGATGTTGAGTCTCTTTTGCGTGCGCCAAGGCGCATGCGCCTTATTGTTGACATTGCTTTTGTTGCTCCACTTTTCGGTGCGCCAAAGGGCGCACATAATCTCGCTGCAACACAAAGTTTTGGTGCGCCAAAGGGCGCACGCTTTCCCCTGTCGACAGCAACTTTCATGCGCCATTTCAAAAGTGGTTGGCGCATTGATGACCAGTTTTTCTATAAATATACGTGCGCGCCCAATGTCATTTTCATTCTTTTGCAAAGCACGTGATCGTTCTGGACTTGTCAGCCTCTGCTCCGTCATTTTCATCACCCTGTGGACCCGCTCTCCAAACTTTTGCTATATATCCAAGGTGAGAGGTTCTCCCTCTTCTCCGTTTTGTGCTTTCGGTTCTTTGAGTGTTCTTGGTCTGTGTTTTGGCTTGCTGGCCGGTTTTAAAATGAGATTATGATTAAGCTAGCTCCTCCCCTGTGCTGTCCTGTCTCATTTTCTTCTTCTTTTCCTCCTCCCTTCCCTCCCTCTTTCCAGATCTGCTGGTAAAGAGTGTTGTTTTGAAAAGGCTTGGTCTGAAAATCTTTTTATGAAACCTTATATGTCCAAGCAACCTTTGAAATGGAGGAAAGAAAGAAAAGGTTTTGAGCTATGAGTTTAGTTACTAAAAATAGTTTGCGCACGCGCGCACCTTGTTACACTAAAAATAGTTGCGCCCCTTTGGCGCATCTACCCGCCCTGTTACATGATCTAAACCCGAGCCTTTGGCGCACCATTTATCCATGTTACATCCCGTTTCCATGCGCCAAAGGGCGCACCCAGCTTCCATGCAACACAAGCCTTATTCGCGCAAGTATAAAGCTATAAAGGCGCGGGCGCACCCCCGATTGCAGTAACATGATGTTTTGTAAACCCTTTTGGCGCACGAAAAGTCCATGTTACACGATCCATCCATGCGCCAAAGGGCGCACCGAATCCCAATGTAACACACAATTTTCATGCGCCCTGCTATAAAATGCAATCTGCTACATCCGTGCGCCATGCGCCTTTGGCGCCAGTATAACCTCTGCAACACTCTTTTTCTGTGCGCCTTATCCATTTGGCCTGCAACATGCAATTTTCATGCACCCTGCGCCCTAAGCCTTAAAATCTCTAACTCTTTCTTCTGCTAGCATTCCAATGGAAGATCAAATGACTAATTCAACTTTTGTGGATTGGGTCTCACTTCTTCTTCATGCAGATCAGCAACTGAGTTCGAAAGAACACATGTCTACGTCAAGCAAGAAACCCACCAAACCAAGAGGAAAGGCTAAGCTGACAGAAGAAGAGATGAAATACAAATATCAGAGGGTCAGGATGCCCGAATCACAGGCTGAGTGCAGTATGGATGTCAGAGACTCAGAATTGGGTCACATTGACATGGAGGAATTTTGGGTTAGGACTCAGAAAGTTACAAGAAGTCCATGGATGGACAAGTTAATAGGCAGTGCCCTGCACTTCGCCGGAGGAATCCCCGTCAGCGCTGTCAACAATGAATTCATGATGGTGATTGCCCAATGTTACAACAAAGACACAAGATGTGTCGAAAATAGCAAGGGCGAGGTAGTCATAAACCTCACTGCCCGTCATTTTGAAATAATGCTTGGCATCCCTCACCACCGGAACTTCGTGGCTGTTAGCCAACAAGAATGCATCAAGGCCTGGGAAGACAACGAAGACCCGGTGCATGCAGTTGATGAATGAGGTCTACCTAAAGAACAAGAAGGTGGTGACCGGTGGCCACAGACTATCCACCGAAGTGATTTCTCAGAGGAGCTCAGCGATACTATCACCTTCCTGAGCAGAGTCTTCGGGCTTTCAGATGCCCACTATTTCCATAAGTGGATGCTGCGGTACTTGGAGACAATGAATAAAAATTTACCCGATCAGCGCTTTTGCTGGGGTGAAATAATAAGCAGCACCATCTCTGAGCAGCTACAACAGTTCGCCACAACAGGAGTGTTCCATATGAACTCCTATGTAGTCTACGCTGCAGCGTCGGCAAGGGATTATCCGGGGCTGAACCGAAGTGGAGTATGGCCTCAGGCCAAGATATTTGATTACTACCCAGAGCTGAGGCTGGAGAATAGCATCCAACATTTCACAAAAGTTAACGATGCATTCTTCTATCATGTCATCTGCCTACTGAGGCCAAACATGACTCATAGCCGGATGACCAAAAACATAGTGGCAGTCACAGAGAAATGGGGGGCCCTGTTCACCCAATTTCCCACGTTCACCTATCT
Organism: Taxus wallichiana var. yunnanensis; assembly: GCA_018340775.1. Lineage (NCBI taxonomy): Eukaryota > Viridiplantae > Streptophyta > Pinopsida > Cupressales > Taxaceae > Taxus > Taxus wallichiana. The sequence goes on along the minus strand of CM031238.1, from coordinate 428,580,980 downwards.
GAGGGCTGCCAACTTTTTGGGAGAGCCAACCAGGCTACCAAGGTATGTTGGGCCTAAGCTGATTCTACTAGAACTGTCAAGGCAGCTGGTCACATACCATGAGAAGTGCCTCAAAAGAAAGAAGGGTGGAACTCCTTTCCCCCTCAAAGTGGGCCGATACACATGCTCCACCCACCATAAGGCGAAGGAAATGTTCGCAGAGCTGGAGCTACTCAACTTGAAGCATGACTTCCCAGCCAGGCCTACCTTCGACCCAAGAAGCTGCCTGCCAAAAGCGAAGCTCGATCCGATCCATGTCCCTCAAATTGAGGATATTTACATTGACGTTCTCCATGAGGCGGAACTCAGAAGAAAGGATCACTCTCGCTTGGCATTGGCAGAAATCATCCAATACGGAGTGGCCATTGTCCCCAAAGGCTTCCAGACTATGGAAGATGAAGTAGATAAGGTGTATAATGACACAGATGGGGACAATTGGCCCTTCCCGGCCATTGACAGGAACAAGGCTCCTCAAACAATTGAGGAGAGGGTCAAAGAGACTATGCGGAGAACAGAGCATTGGTGCCGCATGAATGGACTAATCTACCTAGGGGTAGATTTCACAACTTCCCCGTTGGGCAATGCACCTCCAAGGTCCAAGAAGCAGCTGAAAGGCAAAGGTGCAGAAGGTGAAACTAGCACCATTCAGGAAGAAGCCCCTGAAAGTCCTCTTCCCTCAGAGCCAGAACAGGTTATAACTCTGGAGGAAGAATTGACAGAGGATAGTCCTATACGCCCATCCACCAGGATGTCGGCGTCACTACAACTTCAGAGGTCCCTTCTATCCCTTCTTCTTCTCTTCCTTCCCCTCCTCGAGTGACTCAAACGACCACCCCTTTGGTCGTGTCCTCTGCCCCTTCTTCTACCCTTTCCCCTGCTTCTTCATCTATCTTCTCCTCCCTCGCTGATTTGTCTTCCTCTATTTCTTCCCTCATCTCCGAGCTCCCTTCCCTTCCTATGTCTTCTCTGCAGTTGCGGTTTCCCTTCCTCCCGTGGACACTTCTTCGGCTATTCTTTCAATGCCGCGCCGCGTGTCTCCACGTTTTTCCCCTCCTCTACCGTTGCTGCCTCCCCCTCTGTCTCTGGTCCTTCTTCTATAGGACCAGCTTGGATCTCTCAGCAGCTGAGCCAACAAAAGAGGAAAGTCCCCATCGCTCCGATGGACTTTTCGGTCATTCCGGCTAAAGGAGCAAAAAGCGAAGCGGTTACACGCTTCTTGAAAAAGCTGCTGCAGTGAGAGAGTCATGGAAATAGCGTGTACCCCCGACCCCCTCAAAGAGAAAGAAGATCTGTCTCGACAGATTTCACCGTGACCCAAGTCACAATGGGGACATCCTCGAAAGTCTCGGGGAAGCTCTTTCCGCAGTTGATGCACTCTGCAAAAAGCTTCAGGAAACGAAAGAGGAGAAAAGGCTACTGAAGGAGCAGAACAAATACCTGCTTCAAGCCTTACAGAAGATGGGAAGTGCACCTCCCACAACTGCCGCCGAGACTCCTGAGCTGCTCAGTCAGGAGAAGATCAATGAGTATTCAAAGATCGGCGAGCAGGGTATGGCCGTTTCTGCTTGGAGGAGCCAAATCCTCAAGGATAGTGAAAGAGTAATCGCCGAGTATACCAGTTTATACCTAAACATCGGAAAGGCGAATAAGGAACTCCAAGCATTAGCGGGTCCGATATCAGAAGAGTTAGAGCATGCTAGACTCCAGCACGAGACCTTCCAACAAATGTTCGACTGTTCAGTCGAAGATCTGGTCAAGTTCGGAGTATTCGGCCATCCAAGGGCCCTCAACAAAACTATGTCCACTCTGGACTATCGGATAGATCAGCTAGAATTCGTTCTGGAAAAGATAGACAAGGTAAAGGAAGAGGCCCTGGATGCAATGCATCAAATGGAGAAAGTTGTTCTCGCCATGACTCGGGGTTGCTCTCTCCTTCCCTTACCTTGAGATCAGTGATGACACTATCCAGATTTTCGAGGAGATAGCTTCTCAAGGGACAGGGCCAGAGGTCACATTCGACACTGAATCTATCAACAACCTACTGGCCTGTAGGGACTTCATCGGGTTCCTTATCGAGGCGGGGAAAGATTATTCCAAAATCCCAGAAAAGCTCATAGACGAGCGGGAGACTTGCGAAGCAATCAGTGAACGGCACAAGGATCCATCACAGGATCAATTTGGGCCGATGATTAGCAAGTTTTTGGAATACCGCGCTCAGTTCCACATATCATCTCCTGAGCAGCATCAGAAACAGGCAACCCCTTTTCGGCCGCAGGATGATGATGATGAGTAGCTTCTTCTTCTTCTTCTTCTTCTTCTTCTTCTTCTCTCTATTCTCCGACTTTCTTTTTGAAATGTCTAAAATGTGTTGATACAAATGATGACATCATCCATGTTGCATCATGGGATGATGTCATCCACCAAGTTGTCAAAGTCAACATGATTTTTAGATATTTTGTAAATATCTTTGTAAATAAGTGGTTGGCTCCATTTTGCCTTCTCTCTCCCTCATCTTCTATAAATATGGGAATACTTGTTGTATTCAGTGTGAACATTTTCTAGATAGAAATAGAAGTGAGGAGAGAAAGACTTTGAGCTTTCTTGTAACAGAAGAGAACAGTAATACAATTATTCAGACTTTGTGCTCAATAGCTGTGTTATACATTAGATCTTTCTTACGTTAGATCTGTATGCGTTTAATCTGTTGGATTCATATCTAATTTTCCGTCACTTGCTCATCAGTATTGCTTTGTTTATTTATGCAAGTAGGTTTGGCTCTGTTTACTACCAAACTGAAAACATAAATCTTCTGACCTTTCTGCTTTGGAATTCATTTCTTTTCTTCCTTCGGATCTGTTCTTTCTCTTCTCCCTCTTTCATTCCTTTCTTTTCTGCACTGAAACACTCTCTCTGGGATGAGATCCCAACCCCGAAGGTAGAATCATGAGACTTGCATAGGTTCTGCTAGTAGAAATAGCAATAAACCCAGTTTCGCTTTCTTTGTCTCAAAGAGGGCTAAGCCTGCACCTTTGTTGGCTCGTCTATCCATAGATCTGTCCACGCGACAGATTTTCGGACCAACAGTTTTTGGCGACTCCGCTGGGGAACGGATAGATCTGTCAGATCTATGGTGGTGGTATAATATAAAATCAGAAAAATAATAAAATCGCTGCCAGTTTGCAAATCTGAACTTTTTGTTGAAAATCCAAAAATTTGCAAAAGTGCCCGAAATTGAAAATTTTCTTCTGAGATCCATAGATCGGGCCTAGTTACAGATCTTTAGTTCGCTGAGTTTTTATCAAAATTAGCATTTTTCCGTAGATCTGAGTTTTTGACTGTTTTCTAAAAAAGTTTAAAACCCTCTGAAAAAGTAAAAATCAGATCTGAAAATCAGCCTGCTATTCTTCCCTGCCATCTTATCCTCGCTACTATTTGTCATTAACCGCAATCGGTTTTTCGAAGAGGATAGTTTTTAAATATCTAGAAAAGTGCATGCTGCTGGTTTTGTGAGAAAAACCAGAAAATCAGCAAGTACACCCAAAAATAAAGTTTAAATCTGCGCCATAACATCGCAGATCTGGAAGGTACGCTGGCAAGTGAACCTTTTACGCGCAGCAGGAGAGCCCGTGGAGAAGTTGATCCCACTTTCGATCTGCTTCAAAGGCACAATTTCAGCGTAACACCGGCACGTTTTTCAGCGCTAAGCTCGGCTAGCCGGTCATCCAGGAGTGTCTCACCCCACGAAGAAAAAGTCTTTTACAAGGAGCATCTACATCCCTTTGTAGTGCCTTGCTGCTCAGTGGAACCACCCTCCCAGCTCGTGTGCTTTTTCCAGCCTTTCAAATGGCGGTACCATGGGGAAATGCTATGGGTCCTCTCGCACTGCCACATCCAGTTCACGCGCTCCCTCACGGAAACCGAAAGAATTTTCCTAAATTCGACGGGAGCGGAAATCAAAGCACGGATTCCCACATATCTGCTTTCATTATGTCATGCAGTATTTTGGACGTGACTCACGAAGATGTGTCGGTTCGCCTTTTTCTGGAAACTCTACAAGGGCCCGCAGCCGAATGGTTTCAGCATTTGCCGGCCGCATCTATCACCAGTTGGGCAACCTTGCGGGAAGCTTTTGAAGACAGATACAAGCCTTCAGAAGATGCATTTGCGTTGTTATCACGGATCACTCACCTGAAGAAAGAAGCCAATGAGACTATGCGATTTCGTCACCCGGTTCAATGCATTAATCAACCGTGTCCCTACTGCCATGCTTCCAACACCGGAGAATCAGAAGTGTTTCTTCGTGAACGCCATGAGCTCAAAAGTCAGCTTCTTGCTCCTTCAAGAGCGAGTAGCTACCCTGCCGCTCGCTCAGGCTGCTGCCATTCGGATAGAAGACAATTTGATAATATCTGGCGAGTTGAAAAAGGAATCATCAAAGTCCAAATCTTCAGATCCCTCACCTGCTACTTCGATCCGGCATTCCAAAAGATGGCGAATGATCTGCTCGCATTGAAAAAGCAGTTGGCCCAGGCTCCTAGTTCTTCATACCGAGACGTTCCACGAAGGAGTTTCGTTCCCAACAATGTTTCACAAAGACCGCGTCTACCTGCAACTGCTCCACGGTTGGCGCTTGAAGCTCCTCCGGTCAATGCTTTGGCCGAAATTGAAGAGGAAGAGCAGTACTATGAAGAACCTTTGCCTCAAGGCGAAGATGATCAAGATGTCGGTGAGCCGACTGGCGACTCTACTATTGGATACATGGAATTTGATGAGGATGAATCTGATGAAGAAGAGAGTACTCAGGGCTATGCAAGCGGACAATCCTACGCTGTTTTTACCCGCTCGCAAGGAAAGGAAGCGGAAGTTGCTGCCCATGTGCAGAAGGAGAAGGTCGTGTCAAACGTGCCTCCAACCATTGCTAGAAGAGGTAATCCTCTTCCTACTCAATTCCCTGTTAAGTCTTTTGCAAAGAAGTCTTTTCCGCCCATCTCTCCTCCGAATCAGCCCCCTCATATTCCTATCAAGATCAGTAACCCTGTTCCACCATCGCGAAATGAAGGACTCATTCCCTCACCAACGCAACCCTTGGCCGCATTCGATATAATAGATCATGCAAAAAAGACCAAGATCCAAATGTCTGAAGCTGAGTACCTTCAGTCAAATCCCGAACAGCTTGTAAGATTAACTAAATATATTCAGAGTCAAGCTGTTACATCTAAACAGGTTTCCCCGAAAGGAATCCTTTCCACTCCTCCTGAATCCCACATAAACGTTGCTTCAACATCCGCATCAGGCAAGATAGAACCTTTCTATCTCTCTCTCCTAATCAACGGCCATAAGTTGAGCAACTGTATAATTGATTCCGGAGCTTCTGATAATGTCATGCCGGCGAAAGTCGCCCATGCTTTGGGCCTCACTCTTACCAAACCGTTCGGCAGATGTTATTCATTGGAAACCAAGCAAGTTCCGTTGGTTGGCCAAATCAAAGACGCGCAATTTGCGTTTGCGGCTTTCCCAGATAAAAGAGTAAAAATGACAGTCCTCGTTGCTGACATTCCAGCAGCCTATGGAATTCTGCTGGGAAGAAGCTTTTGCAGCGAAGTTGGTGGAGAAATTCACATGGACTGGTCTAAAGCTAGAATACCCGTCAAAGGTGTGATGCAGACTTTAGAACCAGAATCGCAAAAGAAGTACTTGGTTACTAGCTCTGAGGACCCCAAAGCCCAAATCCTTTTTGAATCATCAGGGATGGGGAACTACTTCTTATCTACCGAGACGGGTACAAAGGGTGTTTTTGTTCAAGAAAAGGATCTTAATGAGATCTGGACCTTGCAGTTTGATGGCAGTTGCGCGACTAGTGGATGTGGCGCGGAATCGTGCTAATATCTCCCGAAGAGGAGGTAATTCCTCTTTCTTTCAAGTTGCAGTTTTTCAATACTAACAATACTGCTGAGTATGAATCTCTGTTACTCGGTATGCAAGCCGCAAAGGAAAGGGGAATTAAAAATCTAAAGGTACAAGGTGATGCTGAGCTAGTTGTAAATCAGGTCAAAAGGATTTACCAAGTGAAAAATGAAAGGCTCAGGCACTACCGCAACGCAGTATGGGACAGCATCGAGGAATTTGATGCCTTTTCGATAGGGGCAATTCCAAGAGCTCAAAATGACATGGCCGATTCATTGGCCGTTTCAGCATCTCTCATGCTCCCACACCCGGGTTTGAAAACGAACAAATACACCATTGAAGTGGTTTTCCGCCCGAGCGTGCCAGACAACTCTCAGCATTGGCAGGTATTCAACGATGATAATCACCTCATTGCCTTTCTAGAAAAATCAGAAAATTTTGACGAGTTGTATTTTGAAGGATCCACTTCTACATGCCGTGAATCAATCAACGGTCAAAACCATGAATCAGAGGAGAAAGACGGCATATGTCAGCTCAAAGGAAATAAAATTCCGAAGGGCCTGGTTTCTCTGGAGCGCCTGTTTGACAGGCATGACCGTTTTGTGAAAAAGAAGAGGCGAGATGGTCCTGACTCATCCCCAGAGACAGAACCAGTCAATATAGGTTCTGAGGCACACCCGCAATTTGTAAACATTGGCAAATGTTGCACACCTGAAGAGAAGCGGAAATTTGTCAAGTTGCTGAAGAAATATATGGATGTGTTGGCATGGTCCTATGCCGATCTAAAGTCCTTCAAGCCAAAGGACGTTCAGCATGACATACCGCTGAAAGAAGATGTCAAAGCCTTTCGCCAGAAGCAAAGGCATTATAATCCTAAGATCTCGGGTACCATCCAGGCCGAAATTCAGAAGATGCTGGATGCGAGAATCATCTTCCCTATCCATCACAGTACTTGGGTGGCGAATATTGTGCCAGTACGCAAGAAAAACGGTGAGATACGCATATGCGTAGACTTTGAAATTTGAATCAAGCTTCGCTGAAAGACAACTACCCTCTTCCGATAATGGATCAAGTTCTGCAAGCAGTAACTGGATCAGAGATGTTGTCCATGCTTGACGGTTTTTCAGGCTACAATCAGATTGAAGTCTCGACTGAAGATCAATTCAAAACAGCATTCACTACTCCCTGGGGTACATTTGCCTACAGCAGGATGCCTTTTGGCCTAACTAATGCAGGTGCTACTTTTCAACGGGCCATGGACTTTGCATTTAAAGGTATGATGGGAAAAGTCATTGTAGTTTATCTAGATGACTTAACCGTGTTCTCTAAACAACGAAGTGATCATTGTGATCACTTGGAGCAAGTATTGGCCAGGTGCCGAGAACATGGAATTTCCCTAAATCCCAAAAAGTCCGTTTTTGGAGTCACGGAAGGGAAGTTGCTAGGGCATGTGGTTAGCAAAGAAGGAACGAAGATAGATATTGAAAGGGTTAAGGCTATTCAGAGCCTTACTCTGCCTACAAGCAAGACTGGTGTTCATTCTTTCTTCGGAAAGGTGAACTTTCTTAGGCGTTTTGTTCCTGACTTTGCCGAAAAGACTCGCCACATACTGAACATGATGAAAGGATCACCCACTTTCAGATGGAGTGAAGAAGGGAAAAGGTCATTTGAAGAAATAAAAGCTTCTGTTGCTCGTGCACCAGTCCTGGTATGTCCCGACTTCTCCAAGGACTTCATCATGTATAGCTACGCATCGGAACATACTGTGTCTGCAATCTTAATGCAAAAGAATTCCGAAGACATTGAATCCCCGATTGCATTCATGAGTTCTCCCCTCAAGCCTCACGAGTTGAAGATGACTCAATTGGAAAAGCATGCCTTTGCCGTTGTCAAAGCAGTGAAGAATTTCAGGTATTACATTCTAAACTCGCATACGGTGGTGCTGGTCCCTGACACGGCGGTGAAATCAATTCTAACTCAGCAGGAGTTAGGAAGTTTGAGAGGGAATTGGATCGCAAAGGTCCAGGAATATGACCTGGATATTAAACCAACCAAGCTGGTAAGGGGCAAGGGCCTGTGTCAGCTAATGGCTGAAAACAAAGATTCAGAAAACCCTAAAGGAAAAGAGGACTGTACCGACGAAGAGCAAAGCCCTCTAGAGGAACCTGATTCTCTGCCTCTAGTTTTATTTGTTGCAACTAGTGATGAGTGGTACTCCGACATCACTTTCTTCCTTACCTACGGCGAATGCCCAATGCACCTAACCGCAAAGGAGAAGCGCACTATAAAGCTCAGGGCAGCTAAATATGTCATCTGGGATGACGGTTTATATAAGCGCGGGATAGACGGTGTCTTCCTGCGATGTGTTGACAAGCCCCAGCAAGTAAAACTACTGGAAAGTTTTCACAATTCAGCCTGTGGAGGCCATTTTTCTTCTTCCGTGACAGCACACAAGATCATTCGAGCCAGGTACTATTGGCCGACGCTCTTTCAAGATGCGGCTACCTGGGTGGCAAAGTGTGAACCCTGTCAGCAATTCGTCGGCAAGCCCAAGTTGGCTGCCCTTCCCCTAAGGCCGGTCATTATCAATGAACCATTCAGGCAATGGGGAATTGATTTTATTGGCGCACTCAATCCTCAATCGAGTGCCGGACATAGCTATGTCCTTACAGCAATGGATTACTTCACTAAGTGGGTGGAAGCCATACCCGTCAAGCATGCCACTTCTGAGGTGGTTTGCAGTTTTATCAAAGAAAATATCATTGTCAGGTTCGGCGTTCCAAACAAAATCGTTGCTGATAATGCTTCTAACTTCTCCTCGCGGGAAGTTATTAGTTTTTGCTATGAATATGGGATAACTTTAGCGCATGCCTCGGATTATTACCCTCAGGGAAATGGTCAGGCGGAATCCAGTAATAAGAACTTGGTGACCATCATACGGAAATTAGTAGATGAGAACCAGCGGATGTGGCACAAGTCTTTGTACGACGCTTTGTGGGCGGACCGCATTACTCCCAAGAGATCTCTCGGCATGTCACCTTTTCAAGTGTTATATGGCACTGATGCCGAACTTCCCATTTCTGCTGAACTTCCTGCTCTACGCTTGGCACGAGTAATCGAAGATGAAACTTTCCAGAATTCTCTAGAAAAGAGAATCATGTATCTTGCGGAACTTGAAGAAAAGAGAGTAAGAGTGGTCGACAGGATCACTGAACATCAGAATCAAGTAAAGAGGCTTTTTGATAAGAAAGCCAAGCAGAGAAATTTTCAAGTGGGAGACCTTGTCCTCTTGTGGGACAAGCGAAGAGAGCCAAAGGGCATGCACGGAAAATTTGATTCCCTGTGGAGAGGGCCCTTCAAAATCAAGCAACTCAATGGAGAGAATAGTTTCTATCTCTCATATCTGGATGGAGCTGAACTCCCGCTTCCCTATAGCGGGCAACATCTCAAGATCTTCAGGAAGTAGAGCTTGCTCTCTTCTTTGTACAGTTTATATTTTAGTTGTGTGTTTGCTTTCGTCGTGTGTTTGCTTTCGGTTGGTTGTGTGTTTCCTTTGTCCTCCCTCCGGTCCCCCTTGTTTTTGACTCCGTACCCAATGGATAGGCACATGAAATCTGGGATTCTCTACCCCCGAGTTCGCTCAGGGATAGTCCCCAGAAAGAGCCAGCTGTTATCCCGTAAAATTGACAAGGGCAATTTTACCGATAACCATACCGAAAATTTTGTTTCGATCCCTCGTTAGGGATCCTTCGCGTTCGAAACGTTGTAAAATCCCTTCCCGGGAAATCTAGTTTTCGAACTTAGTCTTTTTGAGCCTTTTTTGGCTGGGCGCATGGATTTTCCTTGCAACACAAAGTTTTGGTGCGCCCACTTAAAAGCCTTTGGCGCATGGTTTTCCATGTTAGCACATCTTTCGGTGCGCCAAAGGATGTTGAGTCTCTTTTGCGTGCGCCAAGGCGCATGCGCCTTATTGTTGACATTGCTTTTGTTGCTCCACTTTTCGGTGCGCCAAAGGGCACACATAATCTCGCTGCAACACAAAGTTTTGGTGCGCAAAAGGCGCACGCTTTCCTGTCGACAACAACTTTCATGCGCCATTTCAAAAGTGGTTGGCGCATTGATGACCAGTTTTTCTATAAATATACGTGCGCGCCCAATGTCATTTTCATTCTTTTGCAAAGCACGTGATCATTCTGGACTTGTCAGCCTCTGCTCCATCGTTTTCATCGCCCTGTGGACCCGCTCTCCAAACTTTTGCTATATATCCAAGGTGAGAGGTTCTCCCTCTTCTCCGTTTTGTGCTTTCGGTTCTTTGAGTGTTCTTGGTCTGTGTTTTGGCTTGCTGGCCGGTTTTAAAATGAGATTATGATTAAGCTAGCTCCTCCCCTGTGCTGTCCTGTCTCATTTTCTTCTTCTTTTCCTCCTCCCTTCCCTCCCTCTTTCCAGATCTGCTGGTAAAGAGTGTTGTTTTGAAAAGGCTTGGTCTGAAAATCTTTTTATGAAACCTTATATGTCCAAGCAACCTTTGAAATGGAGGAAAGAAAGAAAAGGTTTGAGCTATGAGTTTAGTTCTGTGGCGCACTGGCGCGCCTTGTTACACTAAAAATAGTTGCGCCCCTTTGGCGCATCTACCCGCCCTGTTACATGATCTAAACCCGAGCCTTTGGCGCACCATTTATCCATGTTACATCCCGTTTCCATGCGCCAAAGGGCGCACCCAGCTTCCATGCAACACAAGCCTTATTCGCGCAAGTATAAAGCTATAAAGGCGCGGGTGCACAAGCCCCGATATAAAGCTATAAAGGCGCGGCGCACCCCGTGATAACATGATGTTTTGTAAACCCTTTTGGCGCACGAAAAGTCCATGTTACACGATCCATCCATGCGCCAAAGGGCGCACCGAATCCCAATGTAACACACAATTTTCATGCGCCCTGCTATAAAATGCAATCTGCTACATCCGTGCGCCATGCGCCTTTGGCGCCAGTATAACCTCTGCAACACTCTTTTTCTGTGCGCCTTATCCATTTGGCCTGCAACATGCAATTTTCATGCGCCCTGCGCCCTAAGCCTTAAAATCTCTAACTCTTTCTTCTGCTAGCATTCCAATGGAAGATCAAATGACTAATTCAACTTTTGTGGATTGGGTCTCACTTCTTCTTCATGCAGATCAGCAACTGAGTTCGAAAGAACACATGTCTACGTCAAGCAAGAAACCCACCAAACCAAGAGGAAAGGCTAAGCTGACAGAAGAAGAGATGAAATACAAATATCAGAGGGTCAGGATGCCCGAATCACAGGCTGAGTGCAGTATGGATGTCAGAGACTCAGAATTGGGTCACATTGACATGGAGGAATTCTGGGTTAGGACTCAGAAAGTTACAAGAAGTCCATGGATGGACAAGTTAATAGGCAGTGCCCTGCACTTCACCGGAGGAATCCCCGTCAGCGCTGTCAACAACGAATTCATGATGGTGATTGCCCAATGTTACAACAAAGACACAAGATGTGTCGAAAATAGCAAGGGCGAGGTAGTCATAAACCTCACTGCCCGTCATTTTGAAATAATGCTCGGCATCCCTCACCACCGGAACTTCGTGGCTGTTAGCCAACAAGAATGCATCAAGGCCTGGGAAGACAACGAAGACCAGTGCATGCAGTTGATGAATGAGGTCTACCTAAAGAACAAGAAGGTGGTGACCCGGTGGCCACAGACTATCCACCGAAGTGATTTCTCAGAGGAGCTCAGCGATACTATCACCTTCCTGAGCAGAGTCTTCGGGCTTTCAGATGCCCACTATTTCCATAAGTGGATGTTGCGGTACTTGGAGACAATGAATAAAAATTTACCCGATCAGCGCTTTTGCTGGGGTGAAATAATAAGCAGCACCATCTCTGAGCAGCTACAACAGTTCACCACAACAGGAGTGTTCCATATGAACTCCTATGTAGTCTACGCTGCAGCGTCGGCAAGGGATTATCCGGGGCTGAACCGAAGTGGAGTATGGCCTCAGGCCAAGATATTTGATTACTACCCAGAGCTGAGGCTGGAGAATAGCATCCAACATTTCACAAAAGTTAACGATGCATTCTTCTATCATGTCATCTGCCTACTGAGGCCAAACATGACTCATAGCCGGACGACCAAAAACATAGTGGCAGTCACAGAGAAATGGGGGGCCCTGTTCACCCAATTTCCCACGTTCACCTATCTGAGGGCTGCCAACTTTTTGGGAGAGCCAACCAGGCTACCAAGGTATGCTGGGCCTAAGCTGATTCTACTAGAACTGTCAAGGCAGCTGGTCACATACCATGAGAAGTGCCTCAAAAGAAAGAAGGGTGGAACTCCTTTCCCCCTCACAGTGGGCCGATACACATGCTCCACCCACCATAAGGTGAAGGAAATGTTCGCAGAGCTGGAGCTACTCAACTTGAAGCATGACTTCCCAGCCAGGCCTACCTTCGACCCAAGAAGCTGCCTGCCAAAAGCGAAGCTCGATCCGATCCATGTCCCTCAAATTGAGGATATTTACATTGACGTTCTCCATGAGGTGGAACTCAGAAGAAAGGATCACTCTCGCTTGGCATTGGCGGAAATCATCCAATACGGAGTGGCCATTGTCCCCGAAGGCTTCCAGACTACGGAAGATGAAGTAGATAAGGTGTATAATGACACAGATGGGGACAATTGGCCCTTCCCGGCCATTGACAGGAACAAGGCTCCTCAAACAATTGAGGAGAGGGTCAAAGAGACTATGCGGAGAACAGAGCATTGGTGCCGCATGAACGGACTAATCTACCTAGGGGTAGATTTCACAACTTCCCCGTTGGGCAATGCACCTCCAAGGTCCAAGAAGCAGCTGAAAGGCAAAGGTGCAGAAGGTGAAACTAGCACCATTCAGGAAGAAGCCCCTGAAAGTCCTCTTCCCTCAGAGCCAGAACAGGTTATAACTCTGGAGGAAGAATTGACAGAGGATAGTCCTATACGCCCATCCACCCAGGATGTCGGCGTCGCTACAACTTCAGAGGTCCCTTCTATCCCTTCTTCTTCTCTTCCTTCCCCTCCTCGAGTGACTCAAACGACCACCCCTTTGGTCGTGTCCTCTGCCCCTTCTTCTACCCTTTCCCCTGCTTCTTCATCTATCTTCTCCTCCCTCGCTGATTTGTCTTCCTCTATTTCTTCCCTCATCTCCGAGCTCCCTTCCCTTCCTATGTCTTCTGCAGTTGCGGTTTCCCTTCCTCCCGTGGACACTTCTTCGGCTATTCTTTCAATGCCGCCGCCGCGTGTCTCCACGTTTTTCCCCTCCTCTACCGTTACTGCCTCCCTCTCTGTCTCTGGTCCTTCTTCTATAGGACCAGCTTGGATCTCTCAGCAGCTGAGCCAACAAAAGAGGAAAGTCCCCATCACTCCGATGGACTTTTCGGTCATTCCAGCTAAAGGAGCAAAGAAACAGAAGCCGGTTACATGCTTCTCGAAGAGCGCTGCAGGTGAGAGAGTCATGGAAATAGCGTACCCCGACCCCCTCAAAGAGAAAGAAGATCTGTCTCGACAGATTTCACCGTGACCCAAGTCACAATGGGGACATCCTCTGAAAGTCTCCAGGGGGAAGCTCTTTCCGCAGTTGATGCACTCTGCAAAAAGCTTCAGGAAACGAAAGAGGAGAAAAGGCTACTGAAGGAGCAGAACAAATACCTGCTTCAAGCCTTACAGAAGATGGGAAGTGCACCTCCCACAACTGCCGCCGAGACTCCTGAGCTGCTCAGTCAGGAGAAGATCAATGAGTATTCAAAGATCGGCGAGCAAGGTATGGCCGTTTCTGCTTGGAGGAGCCAAATCCTCAAGGATAGTGAAAGAGTAATCGCCGAGTATATCAGTTTATACCTAAACATCGGAAAGGTGAATAAGGAACTCCAAGCATTAGCGGGTCCGATATCAGAAGAGTTAGAGCATGCTAGACTCCAGCACGAGACCTTCCAACAAATGTTCGACTGTTCAGTCGAAGATCTGGTCAAGTTCGGAGTATTCGGCCATCCAAGGGCCCTCAACAAAACTATGTCCACTCTGGACTATCGGATGGATCAGCTGGAATTCGTTCTGGAAAAGATAGACAAGGTGAAGGAAGAGGCCCTGGATGCAATGCATCAAATGGAGAAAATTGTCCTCGCCATGACTCCAGGGTTGCTCTCTCCTTCCCTTACCTTGAGATCAGCTGATGACACTATCCGGATTTTCAAGGAGATAGCTTCTCAAGGGACAGGGCCAGAGGTCACATTCGACACTGAATCTATCAACAACCTACTGGCCTGTAGGGACTTCATCGGGTTCCTTATCGAGGCAGGGAAAGATTATTCCAAAATCCCAGAAAAGCTCATAGACGAGCGGGAGACTTGCGAAGCAATCAGTGAACGGCACAAGGATCCATCACAGGATCAATTTGGGCCGATGATTAGCAAGTTTTTGGAATACCGCGCTCAGTTCCACATATCATCTCCTGAGCAGCAAAGATCGTCGAAACAGGCAACCCCTTTTCGGCCGCAGGATGATGATGATGAGTAGCTTCTTCTTCTTCTTCTTCTTCTTCTTCTTCTTCTTCTTCTCTCTATTCTCCGACTTTCTTTTTGAAATGTCTAAAATGTGTTGATACAAATGATGACATCATCCATGTTGCATCATGGGATGATGTCATCCACCAAGTTGTCAAAGTCAACATGATTTTTAGATATTTTGTAAATATCTTTGTAAATAAGTGGTTGGCTCCATTTTTCCTTCTCTCTCCCTCATCTTCTATAAATATGGGAATACTTGTTGTATTCAGTGTGAACATTTTCTAGATAGAAATAGAAGTGAGGAGAGAAAGACTTTGAGCTTTCTTAATAGAAGAGAACAGTAATACAATTATTCAGACTTTGTGCTCAATAGCTGTGTTATACATTAGATCTTTCTTACGTTAGATCTGTATGTGTTTAATCTGTTGGATTCATATCTAATTTTCCGTCACTTGCTCATCAGTATTGCTTTGTTTATTTATGCAAGTAGGTTTGGCTCTGTTTACTACCAAACTGAAAACATAAATCTTCTGACCTTTCTGCTTTGGAATTCATTTCTTTTCTTCCTTCGGATCTGTTCTTTCTCTTCTCCCTCTTTCATTCCTTTCTTTTCGCAGCCTGAAACACTCTACTGGGATGAGATCCCAACCCCCGAAGGCTAGAATCTGTGAGACTTGCATAGGTTCCTGCTAGTAGAAATAGCAATAAACTGGGCCGCTTTGTCTCAAAGAGAGGCTAAGCCCCGCACACCGTTGGCTTCTGCCTATCCATAGATTTGTCCACGCGATGCATTTTTGGACCAACACATACACATTCAACCAAGTAGGGCTGCCCGAGCGGCCGGGCCACAGGTGATTTGATGATATGGATTTCGAGGTGGATGGGGGTCGTGGGCCAGCCACGGCGCTTCTTTCCAAATGGGATGTAGCATACACCGGCACGTATTAGGGCGTGACTACCCCGGATATTGTATGGAGGCCTTATCGAGGTCATCAGCCCGCGGAGGAGCCCGATCATAGTTACGGTGGATCCATTATACATTCTGGATAGTGGGATGGAAGCCGGGAGAGTATGAGCGGATACCCCTAGAGAGGGGCACGATTAGCTAGGGCTACAACAGGATGAGCCACCTCTCTTCCCTCAGTACCGGAGGGATGATGTAGAGGCCCCACTGCCTGAACCACAGCCTATGGACCCAGATTGGGTAGCAGAGTAGTAGGTAGACGATACAGTGGATGACGCCGGGTGTACAGGATCATTTTTGGTATGGTGGGCAGGGGAGAGAGCCGCGAGGAGAGCACAGCCCGCATAGCCAGACTTGGTGGCTGTTAGAGCAGAGAGGGACCAGCTCAGGGGATAGGTACAGTTGTTACAGGGGTAGCTTACTACCGCACAGGCATAGATAGGTGTCTTACAGGGGGCTTAGCCCAGCATGTGCACAGCCCACCATGCACCACCACATGTACAGGTACCGCCACAAGCACCACCAAATGCACCAAAGACAGTATTGATGTACAGCACCACCACCGACGCAGCCACTGTGCACCGCACAGGCATAGGGGTGTACTGGTAGGACAGGGGCCATTGGTATTAGGAGTCGAGGGACCAGCCCCAGCAACTTTGGTGGCACGGGCCCAGTATATGGAGGCGAGAGCGGAGGCCCAATACTATCAGGACATCCTTGATGGTACCGAGGCTGACTATCAACCGTATGCGGCACATAGAGCGAGGGACCTCGCGTGAGAGAGATCCTGTGGTGGTGCAGCCACAACCGATGGGTCTGCATTATGGTGGAGGAGTCGAGAGGCAAAGACAGGGACCCAGGGGAGGCAGTAGAGGGCGGTGGGGAGAGCCGAGGGATCCCGGGCCGAGAGAGATGTTTTGTTTGTAGATGGATATTAGATAGAGGCACCCTCGCGAACCGGCTATGTATAAAGAGGCCTGCATGCCTACACATGATGTATGCATTCATTTATTCATTTATTGTATATACCGTCCCCGCGAGCCAAGTACGGGTTGTATAATTGATACCGGCTTGAGCCGAGTATGTTTTTGATATGAGAGACCAGCACTGTGAGCCGAGTCGAGATTATTGATAGTTGTTGTGGCTGCGTGTTTGGCTTTGTTATATTATGAGATCACAGAGGCCCCTATGCGCAGGCACATTGTATATGTGAAACTTTTGATATATAGATATGAGGATTTGACCCACATGTTTGTGCTTAAAATGTGTTAAGTGTTTTGTTGATGGTTTGTGATATTTAATGTATGATGAGTTTGATCCACATGGTTTATATATTGATGGTGTTGATGTCTTTTGTTGATGGGATGTATGTATATATAGATGATGAGTTTAATTGACATGTTGTGTTATGAAATGTTGTATGTTTTGTCACTGGTTTGTGAAATTGAATGTATGTAGCTGTTGAGTTGGATCCAAATGGTGTATAGATTGATGGTTTTTGATATCGTTTGTTGATGGCTTGTTTGTTTTTGTAATATAGATAGACGATGTTGATGAAATTGTAATGAGATGTGGATTTGATGAAAAATTATAGATAATGGTGTTGTTATGCAGGTAAAATGGACGGGCGCCACAAATATTTGTAAAAATGAAGAAATGGCTTAGGTTTAAGCAACAAGGGGGTACATGACCGATATCGGTTATGTAACCGATGTCGGTATCTATATGACCGATATCGGTTATGTAACCGATATCGGTTATGCAAGAACTATTTTCCTAAAAATAGAACTGCTTGGTTGGCAACTTAAGTTCTTATTTTTAGCATTCTTATTTTTAGAGTCATGCAACAAGTTAAATATGTGAATGCGACGCTGTTTGACAACTGATACAGGTAATTACATGAAAGAATTTGAGTGATAAGGAGGAAAGAGACAGGTGAAGTGAGTGTGGGCTGAGATTCAGAAGGTAGAAAGACAAGTTATATTTGAAGAGGGTGGTGAACATGGCTGAACGAGGAGAAGCGCCTCCAGCAGGCAGGGATGAGGGGGAAGACATGTTCCGCCCCTGCTGCATCCCGAGAGGTAAACGGTTTGGTTGTAATTTGATTCTTGCATGTTTTGTGAATAGGATGAGAGAAGTGTAAGTGGGTAAAGATGAGAAAGAAAAGGTGATAGGAAAAGGGGGTGAGTACTATGGGGTAGGTAGATAGGGTGGTCATGTATGTTTTTAGGTATAAATAGGAGTAAAAGGGCAAAAGAATTATCGTAGGTGTAAGCGGTAGGTAGGTATATTTTTGACAGGATCGGTATCGTTTATAAATAATCGGTATCGGTCAGCAAACCGGTATCGGTTATCCATAACCGATATCGGTCACTGTAGGAGTTTCCAAAAGTTGAGAAAAAAATAGTGGAGATTTGTTCTATTGAATAATTATGTGTCGTTTTGATGTATGCAGCGTAAGGTGGTTAAGGATGAATGATACGCGTACAAAGATTGTTGTCATGAATCGAGCGGATGTAACACCAGCTGAATGGGCATTGATATATCATTTGGGGTTAAGTGGAATCGCTATTATTCACGAATCGCATGTAACCATGCTATGTTGCAAGCATTGATTGAGAGATGGAATCCAGAAAAGAATACCTTCTATCTGCCAACAGGGGAGATGACAAGTGACTTTGGAAGATGTGTTCCATATTTTGAGACTCCCAATGATAGGAAAAACAGTGTATCAGGCGTTGCCTAGTGCGGGGCGGGCAGCGATAACAGCAGTATTCGGTTCAGCTGCGCGAGATTTGACACAGTGAGGTTTATCATTTACGTATGGTACAATGTATGCAACACACCCTGAGGAAACAAGGTTGGCCGTGCTATTAATGATAGCGGTGGGGTATTATGCATTGCCGAGGGCGGAAGGGGGAAGATTTCTAAAAGTGTTGATGAGTGTTATTTGGGAAATGATAGAAATGAGCGTGACTTTCGCATGGGCACCCGCATATCTGGCAGAGTTATATAGGGGTCTATGGGCCTGCAAGTGAAAACACAGGATGACACTGGATTGTTTGTACTTATTACATTGTTGGGCCTATGAGCATATTGTTTGTGTGCATCCAATAGGCCGACCCATCGAGTCGGGAGAGGCAGGAGTGCAAAGGTTGGGATTCAGATGATGGGTCCAGATAGAACAAGAAGCGAGATCCCAGGCCGTGATAGATGACATCGAGTATTATAGATAGGTATGGGAGATGGTGACGATTGTGGATATTTGTTGGAGGCCTTACGGGAACTATATGGTGACAGAGCACATAGCTGAGGAGTTGAGGGGTGTAGAGCGATTGAGATGGATCGCAGGGCACAGGCCGGGTGAGTACGAGAGGATTCCTCTAGATCGCGTGCGGTGACAATTTGGGTTCGTTCAAGATATACCTATGACATATAGACCATACATGAGGATCGACACCGAGGCAGCATTCTCACCTCCCCGGCCTACACCTCCAGAAGGGCCAGAAGAGATAGCAGCCGATCATAGGGTAATGGATGTGGGAACGACAGAGGCCTATAGAGTATGGTGGGTAGCAGAGCTGTGAGGTGCATGTGAGCACCTGACATAGCTATGATTACAGCGGAGAGAGATCGTCTGCAGGAGTTGGCTCACCAGCTTCAAACACAGGTGAATGAGACAATGGGATTGTTAGAGGTTTCACAGTTATGAGTGGAGAGACTAGAGGCAAGATTCCTCCACGCGAGAGGACGTATTCGTATGTTACAGGAGATGTTGGCGGATCAATGGGAGGAACCAATGGCAGTGGCACCTTTGAGGATGGAGAGGCCAACTAAGGGGCATCAACAATCATGATCACCACCTGATTTGGGAGGAGGTGCAAGGGTCTAAGTGAATTTCATAGGAATATAAGAATAAATAAGGATGCCGACCTATGATTCGATGATAGAGAAGATGTATTTGTTTAACATCTAAAATAAAACTAAAGATATATGTGGTTTTGAGTGATGATAATAATAATAAGAATGGTTGTTTTTTGAATGTTGTTTTTGTTTTGTTTAAAAAGGATAAAGATGAATGTTGGCAAATAGAAATACACAAAAAAGAAAATTATATTTACAACACATGATAGGGTATGGTAGGAGATGGTCGAGCTAACCTTGGGAGACCCCATGTCTCCTAAGTGCTACCTACATAGCCCATTGCACAAAGCAAGGAGGGGCCTCAGACCGATGTAGTTCTTCCTTAAGACCAGGAGAGGTGAATTCGTGTAATTTAGGTATGGTTAGGCAATTTGTTGGTTGGTAAAAATATTGATATTAGTAGGGTAATGTTGTTGGTGTTGGTAATGAATTGGTGATTTGGAATAGGTATAAGTGACGCGAAAGTTAGCCTACCCAAGTGGTAGGGAACCATGTCCTGATTAAGATCAACACATAATCCTAGATTTGAGTCAAAGAGGAAAGAGTGCTCCATAGGTGAAAAGAGCTAAACAAACCACATAATAACATAGAATGAGCTTGAACCCCTAGGTACCGTGCATAGACGAGAATTCAAAAGGTGAAAAGAGTTGTATGATCACAATATATCAGGTGTACATCACGTCCCTTGAGTTGTGTTGTTTTAACAAATGGTGAGGTGAAGTGGATGGTGTAGCTGAGACACAGAGAACTTGTTATAAAGTGAGTATTCCGACGAAAGAGAACCTAACCCAAATAGACAAGTCCATGACTCAAAAGTTCTTTTGAATGTGGCTTTTATTTTACTGAATATAGACTGATCGATGTGGGAAGTCTACAAGGGATATTTTTTTGTTTTATTCTTGAGGTCTTCACGAAGCTGATCAATGTGAGAAGCTTCTGATAAAGGCTGACTGTGTATAGCTGTCCTTCAAGGGAGCAGTCTATTTATAGTAGCAGATGTGGTTTTAGTGCATAGCTGTCCTTCGGGGGAGCAGTCTATATATAATTTAGAGAGCTAGATGTCCTTTTGGCGTAAAGCATCTAGTTTGGTAGGAAGTTTGACTCAAGAAAATCCCATAAGCATATAATTAAGAATGTGTCATTTTAATACTTTGAAGTCATGGACTAGACTAAAAAGGGGAAGGCATCTTTAAGGGGAGGTGAGAATCAAACTATGTGAGCTTGATTTTATTTTGAGATGTAGGAAACAACGTGTATGTGGTGGTAAATGAGCTCAAGGGATGAGCGGTAGGTAGATAAGAAGTGATATAACACTAAATTCAATAGTAGAATGGTTGAAGATGCAAGGCATTAAGGGGTTCAGGCTCAGGTTTACCATTAAGCAAAGCTAAACGATAAGTGCCTGATCCATAAGTGTGAGTGATTATGTAAGGCCCAATCCAATTAGGAGAAAATTTTCCACGTTTTCTCTTTTCTAGTTTGGTTACATGTTGATTCTCTTTGAGGAAAGATCACCAACCTTAAAGGTACGCTCATGAAGTCGCTTATCATAAGCACGCTTGATGCATTTTTGATAGATTTGAAGGTGATCAAGAGCTGTAAGACAACGCTCGTCAAGAAGCTCCAATTGGGCTAACCACTCTTGGCGGAAATCATCGTTGGTGAGAATATCCTGAAGAGATATTCTAAGGGAGGGTATTTGTATTTCGAGAGGCAAGACAGCCTCGGTACCATATACCAAAGAAAAAGGTGTAGCATTAGTGGAGGTACGAATGCTAGTATGATAAGCCCAAAGGGCAAAGGGGATGTGATCATGCCAATTTCTTCCAGAATCATTAACGACTTTCATGAGGATTTTGGTCAGGGTTTTATTAGAAGATTCGGCTTGTCCATTCGCTTGTGGATAGTAGGGTGATGAGAAGCTAAGTTTGATACCAAAGTTGTCACAAAGGTCTTGCAACAACTTATTTTTGAAAGATTTTCCATTATCTGTTATCAGGTGATGAGGAACACCAAAACGACAGATAATGTGGTGGTTAATGAACTCTACAATTTTTTCTTTTTTAGTTGAAATGAGTGGAATAGCCTCCACCCATTTTGTGTAATATTCGGTTGTTGTGATTATCCATCGGTGACGTTGTGAAGAGGGCGGATGAATCTCACCAATAAGGTCTAAACCCCATTGTGAGAAAGGCCAAATATCTCGTGAGACCAGAGCGGATGGCTAGGAGTATGTTGAAGGTTGGCATGTTGTTGACACATAACATAACACTCAACATATCGTAGCAGCAGATCATTATTGAGAGTAGGCAAATAATAACCTAGGTGAAGGATTCGTTTGGCCATGGCAAGGCCGCTAAAATGTCCACCACAAATACCATCATGGACCTGTTGGATGGTATAGGTGATCTCCGCGCCGGTTAGACATCGAAGGAGCATGCCATCAAAGCCACGTTTATAAAGGATTCCCCCATGATGACATAATGAGAAACACGTTTAAGAAAAGTGCATTTTTCGGTACTAGTAAGGTTAGGTGGGATAACGGAGGTTGTTAGGTAGTCGTGAAATTGGTGATACCATGTATCCTGTGAATTAGCAGACACATTATTGATCATACAAACAACGGGCTGAGTAAGATGGGGAAAAGAGTTGTTGGACCAAGACGAAAATGTTATAGTCAGTTGATGAAGCTGGAATTTGTGAGGCTAAGCAAGCCATAGTATCCACAAATTTGTTAGTGGAGCGGGGAATGGTTTGGATAGAATAATGAGTAAATAAGGTTAGAAGTGAATCCATGAAATGTTTGTACTTTTGAAGTTCCTCATTTTTACATTGGTAGATGCCCATAACTTGATTGACTACCAATTGAGAGTCGCCGAAAATATTTATAGATTTGACACCTAAGTGTAATGCAACCTGGAGACCCAAAACAAGGGTCTCGTATTCCGCTGTATTATTAGTGCAGGGGAAATCGAGCCGGAATGAAAGAGGCATAGGCTCAGTGTCAAGAGGAATGAGAACAATGCCCGCCCCTCTGCCATGCTGGCATTTGGATCCATCGAAGAAGAGGGTTATTGGATACGACTCCTCCCTGAGGGAAAGAGTAGCGATGAGTTCATCGGAGAAATTAAAATTAGTAAATTGCGCCCTGTACATGGGGCTTCCGCGAGTTGATCGGCAATGGTTTGTCCTTTGATTGACTTTTGGTGTATAAATTCAAGGTCGAGGTCAGCAAGGAGCATAAGCCATTGGGCGATGCGTTGGTTTAGATGAGGTTTGGCATACATATAATGGATGGGGTCCGTGTTGGTGATAACGAAAGTTTTATGATTCGAAGGTAGTGTCGGATTTTGGTGGCCACAAATGATAAGGCTAGGCACAACTTTTCTACATGTGTATACCTAGTCTCATAGTCCACCAAAGTACGACTTATATAATAAACGGCTTGTTCTCGATTCTCGAAGTCACGATTTGCAAGCATGGCCCCTACAATGTGGTCGGTGGCGGAAAGGTAAACGTAGAAAGGGTGATCGTCCTGAGGTGGGATAAGCACGGGTGGCTACAAGAGATAATCTTTGAGAGCCTCAAAGGCTTGGTGGCACTCTTCGCTCCATTGAAAGGTAATATCCTTTTTAAGGAGGTGATGGAAAGGTTGACATCGATTCGAGAGTTGGGAGATGAAACGCCAGATAGATTGGAGCTTACCTTGTAAACTACGTAATTGTTTGAGGTTAGTAGGTGGGGGCATTTCTAGGATAGCTTTGACTTTAGATGGGTCGACCTCAATGCCATGCAAAGAGATAATAAAACCAAGAATTTTTCTCGAGAGGACACCAAAGACATATTTCTTTGGTTGAAGACGGACAAAATATTGTATCAGGTGATCAAAAATAATGCTTAAAACATCGAGATGTTCACTGCGATGTTTAGATTTGCCAAGAAGATCATCAACATAATCCTCAAGGATAGTGTGCATAATGTCATAAAAATGTAAGTCATAGCCCACCGATAGGTCGCACCAAAGCATTCTTAAGGCCAAATGGCATGACACGATATGAAGGTTCCCAAGGAGTTATGAAGGTAGTTTTATGTTGATCAGCCGGGCTACCAAAATTTGATTGTATCCTCGAAAAGCCATCCATGAGAGAAAGCATTTCATGGCCGCAAAGTGAGATCAATAAGTTGATCAATACTTGGGAGGGGGAAGTCATCCTTGGGGCAAGCGAGGTTAAGGTCTCAGAAATCCGTGCATATCTAAGTCCCCTCGTCGCTTTAGTGACAGGTACGATGTTAGAAATCCATTGAGGATAGTCAATAGGCAAGATGAAGGAAACAGAAAGGAGTCATCAAGCTCTTCTTTGACCAAGAGGGAAATGCGTGGATGCATTTTTCTCGGCTTTTGTTTGACTAGTTTGGAATTGGGGTTTAGGGTGATGTTATGGACAACAATGGTAGGATCAATTCCTGGCATGTCAGCATAGGACCAAGCGAAAGCTTGGTTGTGATACAGAGAAAGGTAGTAAAGGTAGCTTGTTCTGATGTGTTAAGGGATTTTCCGATCTTCACAATGTGAGGATCCTCCTCTATGTGGATGTTGATTTCTATAGTTGACTCATTCAACATGGTTTGAGTTTCAGACGGTAAGGCGCGTTGAATATAGGAGTCATCCGCACCAAGGTAAGTGAGGATGGAGTCGTCATCCTGGCACTCAACAACATTAATCGAAGGTGAATCCTCTTCGATCATGTCTGGATACAGAAGGGGAAGAGAAGATGGGTCCTCATTATCGCATTGATAAGTGAGAGGACCTAGGAAGATAGCATTTATGAAAAAAAAAAGTTAGGAGGGATAGATTCAGGGTCTATCGACTCTGTGGGTGATGATGGTTTGGTAGGGGTGATGTCGTCATCTTCCAGGATACAACTGACACGAGGTTTCTCTCGGTGTAAGTGTTTCAGGAAAACCGAGACCACTACGATCATTGTGTTTGCGTGTAGTCATGGGAATGAGTGTATGTCGGCCTTGTTCATAAAGACCAAAACCAAAGCCTTTCCAAGCACAGCGAGTCAAGAAGGTGAGGGCGAAACGACGATTTGTCAAGTATTGAAAATTGGATTGGAAGGGAACCACACCAATAGGAGGTTCAGGGGTAATGGAGGATGCGTCAACACCCCATACGTTAGATTGGTGTGGCAATGGGGTGGTCCGTAAGAGATTACCTCCCCACGTGACGGCCGTAGGTAGGATGTGCATGTAATCGTCCGTACTCTGCGGGGTATGGAAAGAGCTAACGTTATATAGCGGTAGTCCCCAGCGTAAAGGCGTTGAAAAACATCTACTAAGGGTCGGAGCTTGGGATGTTATCTGTGGGAAAGGAAGTGGTATTTGTGACGGCGGTTTCATTGGTCAAGGTGTAGGTGTGGTTGAAGTGGATGGTTGGGTTGGATTAATGGGTGTCTTGACTGTACAAGCACATCATTAGGCGATACAAAATATTATAGGTTTTGAAGGGGGAGGATCAGCTTTACAAAGTGTAGGACTTCCCTCGTACTCAAATTTTATGCATCTATGTAAGGTGGAAGGAACGCATCCCATAGCCCAGATCCAAGGGCGGCCTAACAACATATTGTATTGGAACTCTCCCTCAAGGACATAGAAGAGTTCGGGTAAAGTGCGTGGCCCTACACGAATGTTAAGGATCACAGTGCCTAAGGTAGAAGTAATAGCATCATTGAATGACCGCAACATGATGGGGTTGGCACACATGCAACTAGAAGGGATATTCATTTGTTGGAAGGCTTTTGAAGAGATGATGTTTAGGCTAGAGCACCCCATCAATCATAACACGATGTACCCGAATGTCCCAGGACATAAGCTGAGATGAAAAGAGTAGGGTCAGGATCTTCGGCACCAAAGTCGATAATTTCGTCTTCGGAGAAACTGACAGCAGCGGCTTGCTGTACAGAGACAGAAGTGGTTGGGGAGATAGATTGTTTGGTGAGTGAAGCAACATGATTGGGTGTTAGAATAGAGGTAACAGGAAAGGTTTCATTAGGTAAGACCTCTATCCCTTGAAGGATTTCAACGAGAGCTTGTCGATGAGATTCAGAAGTCTGAATGAGATCATACAGTGTCATTTTTACAGGCGATTGGTGAAGTTGTTTGATCATGGTTCGGTGGGCAATTCCATTAGAGACGGGATAGGCGGGTCTGCGAATAACCACTTTAGGTGGTGGTGCCATCGGGATGGTGGATGGAGAAAGAGATGCCGCAGGTGTGTTTTCTTTCGCTTTCCCATTGTTTTTCTGTCCTCGAGTAGCAACACTAATCATATTGATCTCGTGAATACGAGAGGAGGAAGATAGTAGGGATAGGTCATGGTCTTCGAGAGGTGGGGCTGTAATAATGATAGATCTTGGTGAGGTGGGGATAGGTGGTATAGGAGAGGGAATTGAAGCTAAAGGTCTCTCTCTTCGTAAGTTATCTTTCTTAACTTTTCTATCTGAGAGAGGTGACTGACAAAGTATAGCTTTCAATGCTTTGCATCCCTCTACGTCATGTCCTGGTGTGCGGTGGTAAGCGCAGATTTTAGACTCATCGTAACCTATAGGTCGAGGTTTAGATGGATCATAAGGTCTAAGTGGGGGTAGGGAAATGGTCGCATTCTCTACCACCATAGCAAGGATTTTTTGCGTAAGGCCCTTTGAGTGGGTCAAAGTCGAGGAAGAGGAGGCTATTGACTGGGTCGATTCTGGTGATGACGTGGTATGGTTGGTTTGTATGGGTGGTGGTTTAGCCAAGGAGTTTTGATAATGGGTTTTAACTAAATGTGGCTTCTTTGATGTAGAAGCTATGTTTAGCTGGTTGGATGATGAGGCCACAGATGATGTGGTATCAGAAAACAACCACGGAGAAATAGGAGTGACAGAAAACAAATCTTTTGATGATGGAATTTGTTTAAGGTTGATAGGCGAGACAGGATACGAGGTGACGTGTGTGCTTTATACCCTTGGATTTCTGTATGGGTGTAGAAGGCGTAGGTCACTTTAAAGAAAACGCAGGAGGTATGATATATTGATGCAAGGTAGAAGGATGGGGTCCCAATATGGAAGGTAGGTGTGATGACGAGGGTTTTAGTTGTGATAGCGGCATAGATTGAGGAGATTGAGTCTGTCTCCTAATGGGATGGACGGCTTTATTTTTAGATAAATCAAGCCGCTTAGGTGGGTGTGTTAGACTGGGTATTGGTGGGGTCCCAAGCGTAGGGGAAGATTTGGTTAGGTTAATAGAAGTGGATGAGGTATTTGGTAGAGATGAGGGGGTGAAGATGAGGACATAGGCATTTTAAGCTTCGTAAACACTTCGGGTATATGGTAGAGGCATCTAGATTAGTCATCCGCATTTGAGTAGAATATGGCATACTCAAACGTTCCCATAGGACCCGTCTATATTCGGGAATGACAGTCCTCACGTGTGAATAGGAACTTTTGTATGGAAGAAAGGTGGGTTGTGATTCGGTCCACTTTGTGGGTGTGATACAGGTGGGGTAGATGAGGCTTCGTATCAATGGGCGTTAAGAGGTCAATCAAGTTCTTTGAAACGATTTAGGTGATGAAGAACTAATAGGTAGGAGGGTGTGTTTGAGAGGATCCGTCATGTTTAAAGAATGTGGTGATGTCGGTTCAAGAGGTTTTTCATCTAAGGATGACAAAAGAAGTGGTGAGCCTTCTTCTTGTACAACAAGAATGGTAGAAGGAGACGTTTGGGAAATAGATAAATTAGATAACATCCACTCACAGTCTTGCAAGGATGTGGTGTAAGAAGGCTCATTTGTGAGAAGGGAACTTTGGGTAGTTAATTCCTTGATGGGTAAAGGAACGGCAAGGATTTCAGTTTGTCTTGATGACGAGGAAGGGGGTTCGGTTTCCTGCGTTAGTGAAGAGGCTTGATTCAAAATTTGTTTGATAGAGGTTTTTGGCTGGGAATCAAAGACTGCATGGATCTCATGAACACTCTCCTCGGCTAAGATATCTTGATTTATGTTACTGTTAGAAGAATGATTCGGGAATGGTTTGTTGAATATTTTCAAATTTTGGTTAGCAGGGGTGTTAGGATTATCGAGGGCTATATCCCCCACATCAACCATTTCCTGCACTATGTTTTTCAACATCTTGCAGTTTTCATGACTGTGTCCCTTCACGTGGTGGAAGTTACAGAAGTCATTTTCTTTGTACCAAGAAGGTATGGCGCGAGTGGAATCAAACCCGGAGTGAGGTTTAACAGGAGGTAAGGTAATGGCTCCTGCTTTAAGAAATTTTTCTAATATCACACCATATGTTTCTCCCAAGGGAGTGTAGTTGATGGGCTCTGCTTTATACTTATAGGTGGTTTTCGGCGGGGTATTAGACGGTGGTTGGGATTTTACCATCACCGCATGGACAGCTCCTTTTGATTTCGAAGAAGTAGATGTGTGAGGAGTGGTGGTGTTTGGTTTATTGGTGGAATCTGGAGTTCGGAAATTGGGGTTTTTGTTGCACAACCGCAATTTCTCTTCTTCTAAGGCTCAAATTTCTAGTTTCCGAGCCATAGTAAAGGCCTCGTCAAATGTGCGGAAGGTTTGAATTTGAAGGGTAGGAGAGATGTGCTTAGCGCATGCCCGCGTAAAAAGTTCGATAAGTTCAGCCTGAGGCAAGGCATATGTAAGTTGGTTAATAAGGCCCCGCCATCGTCCAACGAAATCTGCGATAGATTCGTCTTCAAATTTTTGGATGGCATAGAGGTCGGTGATAGATACTTTCTTGGCAATGTTAATGGAGAAATGATCCAAGAAAGATTGGGCTAGTTGGTTAAAAGAGAAGATTGAGTGCTGGGTTAAAGCACTGTACCACTCCAAGGTGGGTCCTGATAAGGACATGGGAAAGGTGCGGAGTAGCAAGTCATCATCATGAGAAATCAAATAACAAGCATGTCTAAATGATCACAAGTGTTGTTGAGGATCCTCTTTACTATTAAAATGATTAAATTTCAGCAATTCCCATTGAGGAGGATATGAATGAAGGGGGACGGGGAAGGGTGAATAGGCTCGACAAACTTTCTCATATGTCAAGGCGCTACGACTTCCCAAAACAAAAGCCTCCAGATTTTACATTTTGTCCATCATTTGTTTGATGAAATCTGTGGTTGGATGAGATGATGGCGCGGTTGTGGTAAACGGAGGTAAATTGGGCCAAGGGCCTCCGCTAGACAATGGTGGGGTTAAGTGTTGATAAGGTATGGGGGATGAATATGTTGAAGAAACCGAATAGGGATGTCTTATATAAGATGTTGAGGTCACTGGATATGTGTGTGGGAATGAAAAGGTAGGCGGAGCTTGAGAAGGAAAGCTCGTGTGGATAGGTGGCAAAGAGCAAGTCATGAACGGAGCAGTCTGCAAGAGAGATGAGGTAGGAGCAGTCGGTGGTAATGACATGTGGGGCCCAAGATTAACCAAAGGAAAGCCAATCTGTGTCGTATGAACCTCTGAAGCCATCGGATTGGGAGACGGGGCTAAGGATGCAGAAGGCAAGACGGTGTTATCAGGCAGAGTGGGAGCTAAATGAGCAGCTATACTAATAGGCATGCCAACAAGGAGTTGACCATCGGGTGTACGGTCAGGGGCATGAGACAAATAGTATTGTACAGCACTAGGATTAGCATCCAAAAATTTGGCAAATTCCTTATCTCCTACAGGAATTTTGGGGATCTCACTGGTGTCCATAGGATTCCCCATAGAATGTGAAGGGGGTGATTTAGGCAAAGGCACAGAGCAGGCATGTGAAACCATGGCGGAAACTTGCTTCCGAGTGATAACAACCATGGACAAGAGTACACAGTAGGGCTTCAATCTATCAGAACAAGAAACAGCCTCAGAATGGTGAAATTGGTAGGTTGCTTTGGTTTGTCAGAATCGTAAAGATAAGAACCGATATCGGTCTGATAACCAATGTCGGTTAGACTATAGCCGATGTCGGTCAGTTAACCGATGTTGGTGTAATAATATTGGTATAAGAAAATATAAGAAGCTGCTGATTTGATTTTTAACAACGCTTAGTACATTTATCAAATTGTTCTAAGGTGATCACAGAAGACAGTGTATAACAGAGAAAACAGAACTGAAAACAAGCAAGATGCACACGTAAATCCAGAGACTAACCCTAGGGTTAATTTTAATTATTGTGGGCTTATGCCTTTAGACGTAGAATGATGTCAGAATCCTAAACAAAAGACTTAGGGGAAATGTCAAGTTTGTTTTGGCTCATAAGGTTACCTCAATCGGGCGGAGGAATACCGCGGAAAAAGGGGGGATGTTTTGAGTTGTTGCGTTAATTGTGAAGTGATTCGGTATGTGTTGTGCAGTGAAAGTAAGATTAATTTCTTGTCAATACCATGGATATCACCCCCACGTGTACAACCTATTACTTAATCTATGTTCACTAGAATTGAAAACAACAAGCAAGAATGTGATGCACGTGTTTTAAACCCAAATCGAAAATGATATTTGATGAAGCAAAAGAGATGACTTTCACTAATGCAAAGATGTAAAAGCAAGGCCAGTTCTTTTACCAAAATAACAAAATATCTTGTGAATATCTTTAGAAGAAGAAAACAACAGGTATGCTCCCTATATGAAAGCAAGCAAGAATTAAAGAAACCTGAAATGGGTCCCACAAGGCGTGCAAAATGTTTCGCACGGAATTTTTCAGCTCTGTGGAATAGACTTTCTTCTATCCTTTCATTCCTTTGAGAAACAGATAAGGGTTAGGGCTAGGAGGAATACATGTTGAATGTTGATATGGTGTGTGCGTACCGTAGAGAAAGATCAGATCGACTGTGAAGAACTCCTTTTTTTCTTGGAAGGACTACTCGCTCCTCGATGAAGATGCGAGTTCCCAACCTGTGATGACGAAGACAGGCTCAAGTAGGATGATCTGACAATCCAAGATGTGTTATCTCCTCTTCTGATGCTCGGATGAGTGTCACTGGGCTCTGGTTATTCAGTTGCAGTCTTGGGCTTGATGTCCTTCTCTGCAAACTCTTCTTGTTTCTTCACTTGTCTCTGTTCAGCCAAGCAAATCTGGATCCTTTCAATGATTTCTCCTCCTCCCGATCAAATGAAAATCCGATCCTTTGTTTTTGGTCGAGATGGTCATTTACTGGAACCGATGGCGGTTACGCAACCGATGGCGGTCGAGTAGGAACCGATGTCGTTCAAGTCAAAGCGGGCTATTTTTGGTAAAATAGCCAGCTTTCCCTCCTTTTCTCCCGAGGGATTGGTTGCGGGCTTAGTCAAGTCATTATGAGGTTGGTTTTAGGTGCGGGTGAGGAGTAATTAGTCATGGGTGTGGATGTGGACCAAGTTATAGGTCTTAATTAGGTTAGTTTAGGGTTAAGAATAGGTCATGATGAGGTGGCAAAATGAGCTGGTAGGTATGGCGATGTGGATTTATTAATTATAAGGTAATTAATAAATAATCGTGTAAGGTTTAGGTGATGAGGTTAGGTTGCGAAATGAGATGCGGGGCACAGGGTGTCGTAAGACACAAATTTGGTGTCTACACCTTGGGTCCATCTTATCCCCATATTGTTATATGAAAGAATTCTTCATCTCAGTCCATGAATCTATTGAGTTATCTAGAAAATATTTGTACCAATCATGTGCATCTTCTTCAAGAGTATGAATGAACAAATTTATATATACATCTTCATGTTCTATTTCAAAATCCTCCATCATATTAAAAGAAATTATCAAATGCTGGTCACTAGTGATGGCATTGTTTCCTTAATATTTAGGCAACCTATTTCTTACATCTTGCAAAGACAACATTAGTATATTTAGCCATGCCTCTAAAATTTATTGGTCCAAATGTGTTGACAACAAAATGAGGTATAGGAAGAGGTTGGGCCATGTTATTTTGAGGAGGTGATCCTACATGAGGACTAAGATAGTGGGACCAAAGGTATTTGGGACACGGGCATATTATTTTAAAAGTAAATAACCTCTAGTGACTCGTTTTCAAAAAAAACCCTATCATTCTTGAGTGATAAAGGAAATAAATGAGGAACAATTATCCTAGATACAAATGATTTCCCTTCACCGGTTGGAGTATTTAAATTTATATGAGGACTATTTGATAATCCCCAACTATAGGTTGGTCACTTTTCACAACTAGTATTACCTTCTCACTCAACTTTGATCCCCCAAAGCTTTCCCGACTTGTCTTCCTTTTGGATTTTTTGCCAAACTCTAGAAAAAATCATCTATTAGGATCATTGCTAATGAAATACCTTCTTCCTTCATGATTTCTAAATATTAACAACAAATCTCACTTGAAAAATATTAAGACACTGGTATTTATAAAAATTTCAAACTAACACAGAGTTGCCACCAAGTATTTTCACCTCAGATGTGCTAAAGCACTATAAGAAACTTATCGTGTGTCTATCGGTACTTAATTTATAAAAATATTGATAGATTTGATCATCCTTTGTCAATATTTATCACTAGCAATACAAATCTAGTGTAACATTCCCTTAAACTAGGAAATATTACACAATGAACTTCTAATCTCACACAATATTTACAAATCTTAACAAAGGATAACATTTAAACAACGTATTTTCATCTAAACATGTAAGAATCATTACAGAGGTCAATATGTATATGTATTTACACAAATAGTCCTTGAAACAATGTTAGATAAGTGTTGGTACCCAAAACTATTCTCCCTTTAAAAATTTGAGCAACATCAACAGGTAGAGTAGGATGCTTAGAGACAAATAGATCAAGATTTGAGTCATTTTGTAGCTGGGGATGGATTTAACTGACTCTTTGTCACTCGAGCTTGGAGAAATTGGATAGCATCATGTTAAGGGTATGACCTACCCTCCTAATTTAGGTTGTGCCTTCAACCAAGGTGAGAGGACCCATTTTGTAACCTGCATTTGTAATGGATCAACAATATTTGACTTTCCTTCTATGATTTTGAAAGAAAACCTTGAGAAGACATGGTCAATGCAACATAATCTAACTCTCATGAGTTGTCACACTAGAGAATGAAGATATCTCCTAAACAAGGTTTAGGTTACTAAAGACAATAATAAAACCTAATTTCTCCTACATGTTTTGAGTAAGGGATGGGTAAATTCAATAAATCTCCCTAGCATTTATGGACAAATAGTGAAAGAAGGGGTAAGTCTTGTAGGATTTATCATTTATAGATGGATTTTGTGGGGAATTAAGAAATATAAAGTTGATTATACCAGATTCTTGGGAACTTTTAACATATTTTGGAAAATCTACCAACCAAGATGATAACAACACTTCAAACAATTAACAATGAACCTTCAACCAAAAGGTGTGCACCCATGGAAGCCCAAAGATGCATGGTTTCACACATTATTTGATAATTTAAGATAAAATATCATGTCAATGACTCAAGTAAACATCATAAATCCCTTATCCATCATGCCTAAGATACACTCATAGACTAAAAAACAATTTGTATCGACAAAATGGAAGTAAAGTGAATTTAAAATGTTTTTTGTGTGATGAAATGAAATCTCTTCTCATAGTGTAATTAAAAATTCCACAATACTACCACAAAGATAATATATTGTGTGATTAAAAGGAATTTCTAACATAAGATTGTGACAGAACATGAATAAATATTTGAAATATCTTCGAATTGATAGTAGACACAACAATGCTCATGATTAACAAAATTAACTCGGGGCTCGTCAAATTCATCAAAGAAGGGAAAGTTTCATTTACGGCCTCAATGCCTGTCAATGACTACACACTTACAACAATCTTGACATGATTTATTTTTAAGGCTCCAGAAATTAACATGTTTCTCAGACAAGTCTTTTGAAAAATGGATTGTTTTGGTTTCTTCTCTCTTTTCTCTTCCCAATTTAACAAAAATATTAACCCCCTTTTTGTGAGATTATTCTCATCGCCTTTATATAATTCCATTATTATTTTCTTTTTAATTTTCCCCCAAAAAGGGGATATTTCACAACTATATTTTACTTTCCCAAAATTCTAGGTGTATCGATGACACTTTTTTGAAAAACTTTATCCGACTCTGCAGAATGAGAAGAGTACGGGCCTCTTTCATTTTACTCTTATCATATATAACAAAAATACCATGTCATTACTTATGATTATTGTTTTCATGATTCCCTCCATCGGTGATTGGATAGTTGCTTTTGATATCCTTTGAGCACTTTGATGTGACCTCATATGATATACACTTTTTCATCTACTATCCAAAAATAAACCATGGGTACTATGCATTTCTTCTCACGTTTGATTGATTCAACTATCCCATGTGGTTCTTGTCAAATCTAGTTAATTCATCAACCATGCTTATTTTAGATTCAATTCAACCTCTAAATTCTCCTTGTGTGAAATGAGCAGGATCTTCTTAGGTGAAAATGACTTCTTTCAATTCAATAAATTTGTGTTACTTTTACTATAAAATCCAGCTTTATCCCATCACCGGGATGTATTAATTTTCTTATCCTGTAAGCAAGGAAATTTTTACTACCTTCCACTAGAAACATAGTGAGATTACTCTGTGGAAAATATTTTTAAGGAAATTTGATCAGAATATTTGAAATAAAATTTGTAGGAGACACCAAACATCCTGACTTATCAGCATGTCTTGCTCACACATCTTGAAAGGCTAATTTAGGATCACCATGTTTTTGCATCCTTCTAATTCATGTATTTTCACCTGTTTTGATGGGAACATCTAAAGACTCCTAAAAACATGAAGAAATTATGGATTTTGTATTGCCCATTCAACAACCACTTGAGACCCAAGAAACAACCTAGGGTTAGCTAGAAAATTATGGGATAATTTTTTTTTTGAAGTGTCTACAACTAAGTTGCAAGACATTAGTTTTCACTAATAGGTTCTAAAACAAAACCTACTTCCCAAAACAAAGTTTCTTTTTGAACTTATAACATGTTTAAAAGGTTCAAAAATTAGGGTTACATGTTCTTATTAGAATCGAGGAATAATCTTACCCCATACCCTCTCTAATAGGATTAGAACTTCAACTAGATTTTTACATAATCAACACTTTCAAAATTTCCTTAAACCATTCCCAATGGATGGGAAATTTTCTCACCTTTCCGGTGATATAAGAAATTCCTCCTAACTCCTTGTAGAACTCAAGATATAAGCGGGTGGAGTCTTGGGGTCAAATTTTCCCAAAGGGACACGTGGTAAAAGGAGGAGGAGTGTACTGGGCAAAAGGTGTGTAGGTCGCGGGGTGGCATTGGAAAATTTTCCCCACACTAGTGAAAAATGAAATTTTCTTTCACGCAATCGTGGATCCGATAGGACATGTGTCGTTCCTAAGCGCAAGGTAAAAAGGAGAAAAGAAAGGGCAGGGCGGTGGACCGATTTGGCGCTTTGTGCCCGAGGGGAAAAAAGGAAAGAAAGGATGTGCGGGTCTGCATGCACGCTTTCATTGGCCGCAGGCCAGTGGGGTCAACATGGAAACTTTTCCCTAAAAAAAATAATAAAAGCTAAGGGTTTTACAAGAACCCACGCCTCCCATGTAGCCACAAGGGGGTACGTGGCACCCTCTGATTGGCTACGGGCCAGCGGAGGGAAAAGTGAAAATTTCCAAAATTTTCAAAAATTTTAAGGGGTAAAAATTTATTCGTGACTCCGCCCCAGCCCCTGGAGGACACGTGGTAGCCTCTGATTAGCTGTGGGCTGGTGGAGGAAAAAGTGAAAATTTTCTCGAGCCCAAATTTTTGAAAATTTTCTAAGGGAAAATTTTGATGGGAAATTTTTGGGTTATGGACCCACCAGGGAAAATTTTCCTAAATTTTCCCGCCAAGGCACAAAAACTTCAAAGTGTCATAACTTGAGCTAGAAATCTTGGTTTTGGGAAAGGGAGGACTTTTCAGAAATATCTCGATGCCCTCTTTGCACAAGGAACATCAAATTTTATTTTTAATGAAGTTTTAAGAATCAATTTTGTAAAACCGATGTGCAGGCCTTTATTTGGAAAACTAGCAATTTCCAACTTATAATTTTGATAAAATTAGAACTCCTCCTTCACTCAACATGTCAAACAGACATGGAGGATTAGTCTAGGGATGGTTTAGAGTGGTTCAGGGAAGTGAATTTCTCCAATCTATTCAAGGTTGCATTTTTCTAGCAATAGATGGAAAAATGAATGTGCAAGCTCTGAACTAAAATTCATTAATTTTTGGAGATTCATTCTTGACTATTAGAGTGAATTTGATTTTCTTAAGTCTTCCTAAATGTGAATTTCAAAGTTTCATAACTTATTGTTAAGTGCAAGTATGAACTATTGATTTTTATTAAAATGTGAATTGCCAGAATGAAGTTTATTACGAGTGAACTATTTCTTTAAACTCGAAATATCCATTTTTCATTTAAATATGCACATGATTCATAACTTATTCAAATACATTGCTTATTAAATCATCCATCTAATTCTAAATGAAACTACATTTTGATATCAGTTTTAATATACATTTTACAAGGAAAATAACATTGAATTTCATTCCATATGCATTCTTCTTTCAACATTCCAAAAGAGGTTTCTCATTGCAAGTAAAACTTAGAATTTCAATGGAGAAGATAGCACATGAACAAAGTAAAACAATTTTGAGAAAGGAATGTAATACTTCATTGATCATCAATATATTTTTTCTACTTTCCTTTCTATTTAATTTCAAACTACAATACATACAATAACAACACTATTTCTTATTCCTTTTCAAAAAACAGATATTTCATTCTTGGACAACAAAACAATTCCAAAAAGACAATCCAATTTTGAAACTACTTCAATCTTTTATTCATATTTCAATGAAACTTTGTCTACGAACACTCTTCCAATTCGATTACAAAACATAATTTACAATGTTTATAATATCCTTTACATTTCTTTCCAAAAACATAAAACAAGTGTAACTCTTCTTTACATTCCTCAATGCCACTACAACTTCCATTAACAATGCAATGTTTCACATTACAACATTTATACATTCATCCACTCAAATAGGGGAAAGTTACATTGAATTACTCAACAAGGAAATGAATGTCAAACTGTGAAATTTCTTCTCCAAACAACAACATGCTTGTTTCTTCTTATTTTCAAATTTGATCACAACAAGGAAGGGGGAAAGGCAACGCTCCCCACCCAATAGAGACATCCAATGAGAAAGTAGAACCCATCCTTCCCCATTGGCCCCGATCCCCAACCATATTGAAATGGAACATGAATATCAACAGATGGCAACAAGGCTTCTATCACATACAAGCAACATTCACATTGCATACAATCAACAATATGCATAATTTAAAAACAAATACAGTTCCCAACTCGTATTTGAAATAATTCATACAACATGTAGGATTTATCAAGAAAGCCAACAAGAGAAAGAACTATGGGGAACTCCTCATGCCTCCCAATTTGGAATTGGGCATCCACAAAATGCATATAACCAATAAAGATATCAACCCCATAAACATTATATCTCCCAACCCCTCCTTATGCCCCCGAAAGTAAGAAATGCAAGCAGTTTCTTTTCAAAGGTGGATCCCAAACCAAAACTCCCTCCACAATAAAATAGTTCCATTGGTAATCCCTTATGCCCCTCATATGAAATCCCCCTAGTCTTCTCCTACACCATGCTTTAAGCATTCTACACAACCAGGCAAGAATGTAAACACAAACACCATTTAAATATGCATGCAAGAGAAGGAAAACATTTAAAACACAGCTGAAGATGCCTACCTCTCCATAATGGAGTTTTTTCCAAGCTCACAATCTTTCCACAATGTCAAAGTGCAGTCCAAAACCAGCAAAGTATAAGCATTCAAAAAGACTCCAAGCTCCAAAAGAAACAACCCAAAAAAAATGCCCCCAAGAGGAAAATAACAAAGTTACAACAACCATAAACAAGCAAGGAGTTTCACTTTAATAGGAAAGGGAAGAGAAGAGGATGATGTGGATCCATGTGGGATGCCACATCATTCTTCCTCAACCCCAAGAGGAAAGTCAACATCCTTCACCAAATCACAATAAATAAAATGACAAAATCACTTACATACTCCAAAAATGCCCATACTCCAAAAGGAATAAATTTAAAACATGTAAGGAAGGTGCAATTAAAACTTACATTTTGTCACTTTAAAATGCATTATAAATGCCTACATTTAACCTCCAAACCATAGGATGGTTGGTGGATAATTTTAAGAGGTTTGTGACAAGTTTAACTTGTCCCACAAGCCTCCAAATTTGGCCTCAAGGGAAAATTTGAATGTCATAAAAGATGAGTGCTTGACCTTCCAAAATATGCCTTACAAGACTCTTAAAAATTTCTTACAAGATCACTTGGGTAAGTGCACCAAGATGGGGGACAATTAAGTGGACATCAAATCCTGAATTTTACATTAAAAACAACAAAACATTAAATTTAGTCTTCCACGGACTTGAACCATGCCGAAAAGTAAAAAATATGTCATAAAAATGGTACCATTGCGTAGGGGAGACTGTTAGCTTTGTATAAATACTGATTTTAAAGTGAATAGAATAGGATAAATATCATTTTATAATTTTTTACTAATAGTAGGTCTTTAAGACACTTTTT
This sequence comes from Taxus wallichiana var. yunnanensis, assembly GCA_018340775.1. NCBI lineage: Eukaryota > Viridiplantae > Streptophyta > Pinopsida > Cupressales > Taxaceae > Taxus > Taxus wallichiana. Next base: position 428,542,908 of record CM031238.1, on the reverse strand, counting down.
CCCATGAATGTTTATGTCTACATTTAATACTGCAAAATTTGTTTCACTTATCAGAATGTGATAAAACTTATACCATCCCAACCGTGGTGAAATTATATACATGTTCAAAAAAAAATTATTTGATTTCAATATTTTTTGATGAAGTTATGGTAAGAAAACGGAAAGTGCTCTGTTTTCTTTATGTTTTCATACCACTTTCACGGAAAAAAATCATAAAAAATAAAATATTACTCAAAAAAATACAAAATAAAATCCATCCCAAGATAGATAGTGGAATCTAACTTCTCACCAAAGGATAAAAATATATATCAATTTTTGGTCATCCAAACTGTGGGCAAACAGACTATAATCTTATAGTGTTTTTAAAAAAATACCAAGTCATTTAATTTTGAGTGTTTAATATATCTAATCTTGTCCATTTTTAAAAAATTAGTATTTTAGAAACTAGATTATGGATACTACGATTCATATTAGTATAAGTTTTTCTAATTTTGAGTGTATGTATTGCTAATAATCCCTACAAGTTGATATTATGTTGTTATTTGCAATATGACGTCCACTTATGACCCTTTTGTCCCCCAACTTGCTGCACTTACCCACTTATACATGCCTACCACATTAATATTTGAAACAACAACTTTATTAATTACATTCCACATCCCAATTTAATTTAATTAAAATTTAACTATATGATTTCTCACATTAATCTACCACATTAAATTAATTAAAAGAAGGAACACATTACAAATAAAATACATGTAACAATAATTAAAAAGGAACACATAAATAAAACACTTATCCCATGGTCACATATAATGGAAATCCCCCCATGGGAATTCCTAACATAACTCAACACACAAACGAACAACACAGTTGCCATGGTGACCTTGTTGATTTCACCCGGAATTTCAATATGGTTAGTCTCCAGTCCCCCGACATTGTTGTGATTTTTAACCTGCAAAATTCAAATACCTCCTTCAGCCTCGTGGCCATATTAGAACATCCAAAATGATATAAACAACATTTCAAGATCATCTAAACACATGAATCACAACAATATCAAGAATTCAACATTATCATTTTTAATTCATAAATCAACTATATCATCATCAAGAATCTACCATACTAGGTCTACTCCAAATATCAAGTGTCACAAGTCCAAATCAATATCCATAATATGTCCCTATCAAACAAGTATATCATCAACCACATATAGAAAATGTCTCTAGTAATCATCATGCATAATAACCGAATCCAGATCAATAATAATCCATGATCTAACATCTAACCATCATACTAAAACAAAACATAATAGTGTCCATAATATGATCAATAGTATAAAATTTAGTATCTAAAAGTGTTAAAGGAAAGTGGGTACTACATCCCCTCCCACGAGACTCGTTTTCCTCTTGGAATTCATTGAAAAAATGTGGAAACTACAATCGTAATATTGTGGCATCCTCCCAAGTGGCTGTAGTCTCATCACATATGTCCCCTTTGCACCCATACCTAATCAAATCTCTCGCCTCGAATACCTAGGGTCCTACGATCTATTATATAGATGGGATCCACAATCACCGCCCTTGATCCTCGCACCTACAAGGATGTCCATTCAAGCACATGAGAAGGATCTACAATGTACCTCCTAAGGAAAGAAACATGAAACACATCATGTACGCGAGACAAGTTGGGTGGTAATGCTAGATGGTAGGCCAAAGGGCCGATGTGCTTCAAGATCTCCAAAGGACCAATGAATCTAGGAGCTAACTTAGAACCTTTTGCGTGATGGATAGGGATCTTGTGTGGTCTAACATGAAGGAACACCTTCATGCCCACATCAAATCTATGATCAATCCTATGCTAATCCGCATACTTCTTTTACCTATCTTGTGCCTCCCGTAATCTCTACCTGATCAACACTACCTAATGCTCCATGTCCTACAAAAGAGCTTAACCAAGAGATAATCTATCCTCTAACTTGTCACAGCTAAGGGGTGTCCTTTAATCTCTACCATATAATGTCGTAAAAGGAGACATGCCTATATAGCTCTAAAAATATTATTGTAGGAAAACTCCACTAAGTACAGGTACTCCTCCCACTTAGATTGTTGATCCATCACGTACATCTTGAGCATATCCTCCAAAATTTGATTCACTCACTCGATCTATCCATTTATCTTAGGATGATATGTTGTGCTGAAATTAATCCTCATCCCGAGGACATACTGCATGGTAGTCTAGAAATGGGAAGTTTACAAAGGGTCGCGCGGTCACAAATGATCTTCCACGAGTAATCTTATACAACCTAACAATCTCATTCAAATAAACTCATGCCATCGCTCTAGCTATATAATCTGGTCTTCACTAGAGAAAAGTGAGCCACTTTTGTCAATTTATTAACGGTGACCATAATGGAATCATGGTGATATCTTGACATCGGTAGCGCAATAATGAAATCCATGGAAATGGTGTCCCACTTCCATTTTGGTATGGTGTGAGGATAAAGAAGACTCGCTAGATGTTGATGCTCATTTTTAACCCTCTCGGCACTCTAAATACCGTGTGAAACAAATTGAGCCACATCTCGACGAATTCCTCTCCAAAGTGGTACAACTATCTCAAGGTAACATGCATCTTCTTCACTTTGGGATGGGCTGAATAGGGTGCATGATGTTCCTCTACCAAGATTTCATACCTCAAGCTTCCATCTCTGGGAACATATTTCCTACCTCTATTCCTAAGAAGACCATTTTCCTCTAAGTAAAATCCATCAAACTTCCCCTCAAGGGGTCTCTGTGACTCAATCTCTACTCGTACTACCATGTAGAAGCTGCCAAGACTAAGCCATCGAAGAATCCTACTCCACAAATCTTTGCTCACCGAGGTAGCCATAACCACATGTCTCTATCTACTAAGAGCATCTGCTAACACATTCTCTTTCCCATTCACATGCTCTATCTCCATGTCATACTCATAAAGAAAATCCATCCAACGCCGTTGACAAGTGTTTAGATTGGGCTACGTGAAGAGGTAGTGAGACTCAAATGATCTATCCTAGAGTGTGAACCTCTGTCTAAGAATAAAATGCATCCATCTAACCAAATCCATGCACAACTACTGTAAGCTCAAGATCATGGGTAGGATAATTAAGCTCGTGATCGCTTTGTTTTGTGAGACTCAAAAGCTACAACACCGCCATCCTGCATCAACACACCTCTAAGCCTTGCTAAAGAAGCATCTGTGTAAACAAAGAACTCACTTTATGGTTCCAACACCGTAAGAATGGGTGTTATAGTGAGGCACTCCTTCAAAGAGTTTCTTGTCCAGATCAAGGCCTACTCACATCTCTGTGATCGACCAAACAAACTTCTTCACTTTCTCTAAACCCATGAAGGGAAGTGATAGTGGGTGATGGAAAATCCATAATCTAAGAGAAGTCAAGATAGTGTGCTAGAAGAAATAATCAAGGGAAGTGATAGTGTGCGCAATTTAAGTGAGTAAATAAATATTTCATCAAGTAATATGAGCATGAAATGATCTAAAAGGTTCTAAATACCCCATTCATAAAACTCATAAACACCTGCAAGGGTATTCATCAAACCAAAAGGCACCACTATGAACTCATATTGCCCATATCTTCATGCGGAAAAAGGTCTTATAAGTTTCCACCTCTCGAAATCCTCAACTAATGGTAGCTTGACTTGAGATCAATCTTAGAGAACACCGTGGCTCCCTTATCCGATCAAACAAGTCATCAATACGAGGAGAGGATAACGATTCTTGATCATTACTTTGGTCAACCGGCTGGCGATAATCAATACACAACCATAATGATCCATCCTTCTTCTTCAAAAAATCACGGAGTGCACCCTAAGGGGATACACTAGGATGGATAAGGCCCTTCTCCAAAAGACCCTCAAGCTATAACTTGAGCTCACAAAGCTCCGAGGTGGTCATCCGATAAGGTACCCATGAGATAGTCTCTACTCCTAGGACTAGGTCTATATGAATTCAATCTCACATGGGGGTGGCATCCCCATAGCTCCCAAGAAAAAATCAGAAAACTCTCTCAAGATGGGATGATCATCTAGAAATGGCCCACTAGACTTATCCTTTGATTTTTCACTAATCCCTGTGACAACATACATCCGACAACCCCATCACACACACCGCTTAATCTACATCAAGCGGAAATGGTACAAAAAAAATAGTCTTATGATAACAATCCATCTTGGCCCTATGTGTAGATAGCCAATCCATACCTTAGATAACTCCATACAAGCCCAAAGGAAGAATACGGAGATCCGACGCCGTGGTGAAAGGTCCCAAATCCATAACACACTCCTTAACTAAGGATTCCATAGAGATATTGGCTCCATAATCCATCTCACCATCCTAACTAAGACCTTTCCTAATTACCACCAGCCTACATCACTCTACTAAAGATGGTGAAGTGAAAGAATCAGAAGAACCATAATCAAACAATACAAAGGTAGGAATACCACAAATGCTACCTGTGGTCTCAATGACTATGCTTTGGTGCTCTACCTGGCAGTTCTCAACCACTGCATAAATCCTATGGTTGCATCCCATGTCACCAACTGTCAGCTCAGAAACCGGTGCCTTACCCTTATTAGGGTTCTAAGGACATCTCTCCAAAAGTGTCTAACTACTCCACATCCAAAGTAACCACCTGATCCACTCTAAGGAACAACACCTCTAGTAGGTTCCCTAGAAGCCTATGGTGTGGATATCGATGATCCAACTATGGTTTGTTGTGGCCTCTGCTGGTAAGCTCCAGTTGACTGATCTCTAGGTCCACCCTATGTCCTGATGGGACCCCTAGGAGGAGGCCCCATACTCCGACCTCTCTATGCATCAGCTCTCTATGGAGGTCTATACGATGGGTGGGACTGCTACTGCTACTACTACTGTTATGGCCTAAAGGATGACTGTGTTGAATTCTAACCACCATGAGGAAGATGTACTAAACCTTTCGATCTACCATCCTACATCTTTGAATGTGGCTCCGACTCGCCTCTAACTTGCTAGGTTTTACCCCGAGTCTCCTCTTCAATATAGGCCTTCTAATGAGACTCTACTAAATTTTATGGATAATGAATTTGAACGCACCTCCAATGTCCAAATTTAAGCCCTGGATGAATCTCGTGAATCTACAACTTCTCATCCTACATATACTCTACATACTGAAGTAGATCTAGAAATCTACTCTCATACTCTGCTATAGAAAGGGTAGCCTGTCAAAGGTCATGGAACTCATCAATCCTCTACTAGATGAACCTCTATGATAGATATCTAATCCTGAATCTCTCCTCAAATAGTTCTGAGTCACCGTATCTAAATCTACATGGAGCTTCTACTCCTCTATCCTCCACCATACTCCTACTCCATCCCTCAGTAGATGGATTGTAACATGAGCTTTCATGTTGCTAGAACAAGGACAAAGCTTGAAGCAACCACTCAAGCTCACTAGCCAGGCCTCTACCTGAAATCCACCTATATCACCGAGTAGTGTGAGAGCTCAAGCTTTCAAGATCTCCCGATGTGATCCGATGATGTGTGGTTTGTCGGCCTCTAGGTCTCTCTCGCATGCTCATCCCTAAGCCTAGGGCTCGAGACCTTCTCTATGCTTCGAGACTTGTAATCCTGTCTCATAGGTGTGAATCTACTCTAGATGACTCGCATGGGAGTTTTCTCCTCTATGCTCCTCACTAGGTCAAGGGGGTACTTGACCCTTGGTAGAAGGAGCTCTATCATGACTAGCTAGATGCCCTCCCACCGATCCTCCGCATAAGGTGGAATTAACTTCTTGAAGGGTCTCGTAGAATCGAGGTAGAATGGCTGCTACACCCTAATTTGGTGGTGCTTTTAGTGGTGGTGGTGGTGAATTTGAGTCTCTGTGAAGGTTCCTCTCACTCGTCTCGAGTCTCCTACACATACCAAAGTGAGAGTTAGTTCATTTGCTAAGTTATACAACTTCCATATCTACTAAAAACATCTAAATTCTTGTTAAGTTGTTTTCTTTATTTAAAGTGTGCTAGGTTTAAGCTCTCATGTCTCAAGCTTTCTAGTGTACCCAATGGTCCAAGCCTTTGAACCACTACTCGATACCAAACTATAGTGCCTGTTTCAACAACAACTTGAGACCCAACAAACAACTTAAGGTTAGCTAGAAAATTATGGGATAATGTTTTTTTATTTGAAGTGTCTACAACTAAGTTGAAAGACATTAGTTTTCACTAATATGTTAAAAAAAAAACCTAATTCTAAAAACACAAGTTTCCTTTATGAACTTATAACATGTTTACAAGGTTCAAAATTATGGTTACATATTCTTATTAGAATCAAGGAGTAATCTTACCCCATACCGCTCTCTCTAATAGAGCTTAGAAATTGAACTAGATGTTTCTCATAATCAGCACTTTCAAAATTTCCCTAAACCATTCCCAATGGATGGGAAATTTTCTCACCTTTCTAGTGATATAAGGAAGTCTTCCTAACTCCTTATAGAACTCAAGATATAAGTGGGAAAAGTCTTGGGGTCAAATTTTCCTGTAGAGGGACACGTGGCAAAAGGAGGAGTGAACCTTGGGCGGGTGGCGGGTCACGGGCGGCATTGGAAAAATTTTCCCCTTCACTAGTGAAAAATCACATTTTCTTCCATGCCCCCATGGGTATGCCAGGGACATGTGTCAATTCCTATGTGCAAGGCAAAAAGGAGAAAAGAAATGTCAGGAAGCAAAATGATTTGGCACTTTGCACCGAGGGGAAAAATGGAAAGAAAGGGCGTGGGGTCCACGTGCCCGACAAAGGAGGGAAACCAAAGGAGAAGGTGGAGTTGTGGGCCGTAGGGGGAATTTTGGAATTTTTTTCCCAAAGGCCCAAAAAAATGAATTTTCTCCCAAACCCCTGCCACCACCCCAAGGTGCCACGTGGCACGCTTTCATTGGTCACAGGCTGGCAGGGTCAACATGGAAATTTTCCCAAAAAATTATAAAAGCTAAGGGTTTTAAAAGAACCCATACCTCTATTGTAGCCATAAGGGGGCACGTGGCACCCTCTAATTGGTCATAGGGTCAAGGCGGAGGGAAACGTGAAAATTTCCCAAATTTTCAAAAAGTTTAAGGGGTAAAAATTTATCCGTGCCTTCGCCCCAGCCCCTAGAGGACATGTGGCAGCCTTTGATTGGCTGTGGGCTGGTGGAGGAAAAAGTAAAAAATTTCCCTAGCCCAAATTTTTGCAAATTTTCTAAGGGAAAATTTTGATGGGTAATTTTTGGGTTGCGGGCCTGCTAGGGAAAATTTTCAAAATTTTTCCCGCTAAGACATGAAAATTTCAAAGTATCATAACTTGAGTTAGAAATATCGGTTTTGGGAAAAAAATGACTTTTCGGAAACCTATCAATGCCCTCATTTCATAGGGAACATCAAATTTTATTTTTGATGAAGTTTTAAGGATAAATTTTGTAAAAACGAGTTGTAGGACTTTATATGGAAAACTTGCAATTTCCAACTTAGAATTTTGATAAAATTAGAACTCCTCCTTCACTCAACATGTCAACAGGACATGGAGGATTAGTCTAGGGAGGGTTTAGAGGTTTAGGGAAGTCAATTTCTCTCGATATTTTTCAAGAATTCATTTTTCCGGCAATAGACGGAAAAATGATGTGTAAACTCCGAACTGAAATTCATTAAGTTTTGGAGATTCATTCTTAATGTTGTAGTGATCTTGAGTTTCTTAAGTCTTCCTAAATGTGAATTTCAAAGTTTCATAACTTATTGTTAAGTGAAAGTATGAACTATTCATTTTTATTAAAATGTGAATTTCCAGAATGAAGTATATTACTATGAACAATTTATTTAAATTCAAATCTCCATTTTGTCATTTAAATGTGCACATGATTCCTAACTTAGTCAAATATGTTTCTTATTAAATCATCCATCCAATTTTGAATGAAACTACATTTCGATTTCAGTTTTAATATACATTTACAAGGAAAATACCATTGACTTTCATTCCATATGCATTCTTCTTTCAACATTCCAAATAGAGGTTTCTCATTGCAATTAAAACTAATATTTCCAATGGAGAAGATAGCATATGAAAAGGTAAAAATATTTTGAGAAATGAATGCAAAACTTCATTAATCATCAATACAATTTTTCTACTTTCCTTTCTATTTAATTTCAAACTACAGTACATACAATAACAACACTATTTCTTATTCCTTTTCAAAATAGATATTTCATTCTTGGACAACAAAACAATTCCTATGTATAATCCAATTTTGAAACTACTTCAATCTTTTATTCATATTTCAATGAAACTTTTACAACTGAACACTCTTCCAATTTGATTACAAAACACAATTTACAATGCTTATAATATCCTTTACATTTCTTTCCAAAAACATAAAACAAGTGTAACTCTTCTTTACATGCCTCAATGCCACTACAAGTTCCATTAACAATGCAATGCTTCACATTACAACATTTATACATTCATCCACTCAAGGTGGGGAAAGTTACATTGAATTACTCAAAGGGAAATGACTGTCAAACTGTGAAATTTCTTCTCCAAATAGCAGCATTCTTGTTTCTTCTTCTTTTCAAATTTTATCACAACAAGGGGGAAAGGCTACGCTCTCCACCCAAACAAGACATCCAATGAGAAAGTAGAACCCATCCTTCCCCATTGGCCCCCAATCCCTAACCATATTGAAATGGAACATGAATATCAACACATGGCAATAAGGGATTCTATCACATACAAGCAACATTCACATTGCATACAATCAACAAGATGCACAATTCAAAGAAATACAACAGTTCCCAACTGTATTTGAAATAATTCATATAACACATAGGCTTGATCAAGATATCCAACAAGAGAAGAACTATGGTGAACTCCTCATGCCTCCTAATTTAGAATTGGGCATCCACCAAAATGCATACCACCAATAAACATATCAATCCCATAAAACTTATATCTCCCAACCCCTCCTTATGCCCCCCCAATCCCTTATTAAGAAATGCAAGAAGTTTCTTTTCCAAGGTGGATCCAAACCAAAACTCCTCCAAAATAAAGCAAAGTGCCATTGGCAATCCCTTATGCCCCCATATGAAATCCCCATAGCCTTCTCCTACACCATGCCTTAAGTATTCTACCCAACCAGACAAGAATGTAAACACAAACACCATTTAAACATGCATGCAAGAGAAGGAAAACATTTAAAACACAGCTCAAGATGCCTACCTCTCCATAATGGAGTTTGTTCCAAGCTCACAACCTTTCCACAATGTCAAAGTGCAGTCCAAAACAAGCAAAGTATAAGCATGCAAAAATACTCCAAGCTCTAAATGAAATAGCCCAAAAAAATGCGATTAAAGAGGAAAATAAAAAGTTCCAACAACCATAAACAAGCGAGGAGTTTCACTTTAATAGGAGAAGGAAGAGAAGAGGATGATGTGGATCCATGTGGGATGCCACATCATTCTTCCTCAACCCCAAGAGGAAAGTCAACATCCTTCACCAAATCACGATAAATAAAATGACAAAATCACTTACATACTTCAAAAATGCCCATACTCCAAAAGGACCAAATTTAAAACATGTAAGGGTGCAATTAAAACTTACATATTGTCACTTCAAAATGCATTATAAATGCCTACATTTAACCTCCAAACCATATTCATGGTTGGTGGATCATTTTAAGAGGTTTGCGACAAGTTTAACTTGTCCCATAAGCCTCCAAATTTGGCCTCCAAGGGCAAATTCGAATTTCATAAAAGATGGAGTGCTTGACCTTCCAAAATCTGCCTTACAAGACTCTTACAAATTTCTTACAACATCACTTATACATGCCTACCACATTAATATTTGAAGACAACAACTTTATTAATTACATTCCACATCCCAATTTAATTTAATTAAAATTTAACTATATGATCTCTCACATTAATCTACCACATTAAATTAATTAAAAGAAGGAACACCAAGTATGCATTAACATCCCCATGCATGCCCCACTTAGCCACCGTGTGCTTTGTTGTTCTTTTCCCCTCTTTTCTTTGTGTTTTATTCTTCAAGTGATGAATGAAACCTCAGGTGGTGGTCTCTGACCCTGCTCGGGCGGTGGTCCTTCACACATTTTCCAGAATGTTCTTTTTAACACGACTCACATAAATTTCAACATTACAAACTTTTTTTCACCGCCTTTGGCTTGCATTAATGATTCTGGTTCCCTAGAATAGTGTTTTGGCTTTGTTTATGGTTTAAGAGATCAATTTGGTTTTTACCTTTGGGTAAATGCAAATGCTATAAATAGTTGGCTTGTGCTCAAGAAAATGGCCCCTCAAATTTACCTCTCAATTTCTCATTTCAGTAGTTCAGTCTTTTATTTTCTTAGGATTCATAGTTTAGTTCATTGCATGCTTAGTTAATGTTATTTTGCTATTAGAAAGCCACATATCCATCTTGTGCAAGTGTTGTCATTACTTCATGCAGTCCATTAAAGTAGAACAATTTAATTCTCAGTAGGAAGCCATTAAATTTGTAGGTTTTACTTGTCAAACAGGATAGTTTCAGGTTCTGGACATTTTATGTTGCATGACTCACAATAAATCCTGCTAGGAATTGCATAAGCCAAGCTCTGTACTCTTGCGCTATCCCTCTCCTACTCACATTGTATTCAGTCTGTATCCTAAGCTGCCTTTGTTCCAATATCTACTTCTATTGATGCTAGCATTACATGCTTTTTTGGATCCACGTGAGCGAAGGAATGAGGAGATCACACTGAGGGGACAAAACCACACACACCATCGGATTCACCATTGTTTAGCAAAATCCTAGGTTCTAGCTTTCAAAGTTCTAGTTAGAAGCATATCAAATAGAGTAGCCAATCACTTTATTTCAGTCAATTTTACTTTCGATATTGCCAGGGAAGCTATGGGGATTGATAGTTTATGAGAAACTATGATTCATTCCTCACTTCTGAGGTAGGATCGAGAGTCTTTCAAATAGATTAGATTAGTTATTTCATTATTTACAATAGATTTACAACTACACAGGCAAGTAGCTATACTCGGTTGCTTTGTTTGTTTTAAATTCGTCATTAGATTAGTTGTCAATTTCTAGATATATTAAAATAGTTGCTCCTTCAATTTCATTCATATAAATTCATCAGAAAAATACAAAAATAGAGAAGTTATATATGCTATAAATACACTTCACATAGTTAATTTTACTTTGCTGCAATTGGATTTACATTGTTGCTTTTGTATGACAATCACGGGACCTAGAGAGCCCAGAGAATATGTATTCGAGCCAATCATGCCCCAACCCAATCTCATCACAGCAATAACTGATATAGATCAGAATCTTAGGATCCAAGTCTTCCAAACAACGGAAAATTTACAACAGATCAGCCTCCAGTTAAGCGGGTTAAACATAGAAGATGACCAAGCGCACACGTTTTGGTCAAATCAACCAAACTATAGATTACCCTAGATATATATCCGCATGACTGTGGAAGGGCTTGAAAGAGAGAAAACATTCGGTTGTGATCCTTTGGTCCCACAGCCAGATGCAGGAGACACTCTCATAGATATAGATACCAACTTAAGAATTCAGGTTGCACGAATGCCTGTGAGATACTCTGAAAAGATCACACAACTATTAATTCTGAATATAGAGGCTGAGAAAGCATATGACTATTGGATACTAGGGATTAGGGACTGAGTCCGCACATGACCATAGTAGGACCACAACAAACGTGAATCTACGGTTGTGACCCACAAATCCCACAACCCAACGAATCCATAGGTGAATCAGACATAGATGTTGGCCTACGTACATTAGTATTCAGATCTACTCCACTTCCACCTATCATCATCAAACAGTTATCCTTGTTAGACGTAGCAGCTAACAAAGCTAAGAATTTTCTGGACTAGCAAAGAATCACCCATAGAGTCCACTATACCCACCATCCACCCTATGACCTTATCTCGGAGATATACACGAAACTATCCTAGAGTCATTTTCCACGTATTCCACAACCCATGAGACTCGAATCACGCCAGAGCTCGATATTGATTGGAGCCTTCGAGAAGTCATCCTTGCCGATCGATCTATCACACCAGTTCAAGTTAGGAGGGCCTTCTTTGCCTTAGATTCATAGTTTCCACTAGTGTGTGTCGAAGACATCAGATTACCTAACTAGTTTGTCTACATCCCACACATATTCCATCCCCACCGGCTGTCTCGGCACGACCTCGAGAGGTCGGGTGCGAGGAAGAGTTACTTGTAGATTCCCATGCTCACTTGTCACTTTTCCATCGTACAAAATTGGTGAACCCAATGTGAAAGAAATAGTTCTTCCTCTTTTATTTTCACTTCTTCCTTCCACCTTCACTCTTACCCATTATTCTATGGGTATTCATATACCCCCCGAATATGTCGGGATTCGATGCATATGGTAGACCTCTCCTAGGTCTTGAAGCATACTACGCTCAATTGAATAGACATCATCACCCTCACTCTCAGTATGGGGTGACAACTATTCAAATAACCAATTATCAACACAAACTCCATCTCCAAGGGTCAGATATAGCTCATCTTTCCAAACAGAGGAGTTGGATCAGCTCGCTCAAACACAACACACAGAGCCTTCAGGCTCGAACAATATGACATTCACAGGAGAATCTAGTTCATCTCCTCAGGTACTACTTAGACCACAAATTAGTAGACAATCTGACCCATACCTAGTTTTAGATGATGAACATTTTAAGTACGTTATGCCAGAATGAACAACGCTCTCGAAGTATGTACCCACCTATAGGAGGTTTACAAACACAACCCGAGGTCTCTTTTCAAGAAAATACCTCCATGCCACGTCATATAGGAAATGCCCTCGGGGAAACTTGGCAGGGCAATGATCAATTCATAGCAGGATATCACATGCCTATACAACACCAAGATATACAACAAATGCCACTAAGGCAAAATACCGTGACTTCACCAAATGAAGTCATTTCAACTTAGTAGAAAAAGTTAGGGGTTAGAACTTGCTCAGGAAAATCACCATTCTCAATTCATACAGTAAGAAATTCTAATCCTCCACACCATCCTAGCCAAGTAGACCTCCTCACAGGAATAGGCACATGTTAGGCATGACTCCTCAGTATTCACAACAAAATGCCAACAAGAACCGCCATTTCTAACACCATTCCGATACCTCCCAGTCTAGTACAAAATAATCCATTCCTAGACAATACCCCTTCATACTTAAACATATACTCCAAATCACCACAAGGGGACATGTTCTCCTCTCCCGCATGTTTTCTCAAACACAGGGGCTTCCTTATGCCCCTGCCAATGCATACGCTATGCCATATCAACAACCCATTCCACCACCACCCCCTCAGCAAGCACCATCAATGGTCGAAACCTATGCGATAGGGACTTATTTAGAATATTTGAAAGAACCCTTAGATTTCACCATACGAAGTTCATGCTTCCAAGACCTCTTCCCGATTTTCCCAAATACAAAGGTGAGGGAGATCCGAATGCACATATCAAGGCTTACGCCACAGCCATTCGAGAACTACTCCCTTGGGATGGGGTTGTTGCTAAAATATTCCCCAAAACTTTGGAAGGTATCACTCTCGATTGGTATTATAGAATACCTGAGGCTTCCATCCATTCATTTAAACAACTCATTTCAGAGTTCATCAAGGCATTTGACATGAACAAACTATTAAGAACAGGAATCAGGGAATTCTTGCACATTAAGTAGGAACACAATGAATCTGTTGCTCATTTCATCCAGAGGTGGCGTATAGTTCTTTATTCTTCAGCCAGTGCTCCAAATATGGACCAAATGGAACTATGTGATTTATTCCTTCATTCTCTCAGCAGAGAAGTGAAGGAAGAAGTCCAGAAGTTCCCACTAAGGACTTATGATGAAGTACTTGAGAGCGCTCTCCGAATAGATCAAGTGGCAATAGATAGTGGTCGTAAGACATATGGAACAAACGGGAGGTTAATCACCTCCAACCAGAATACTATGGCTTATCCTACTACCACAAATCAATCAAGGACCTAAAATCCTTAATAAAAATCATGGAGTGACAATAGATGGAGTAACTGATCAGCCAAAAGGGTAAATGTTGTGAATACTCCACCACTAATAAACAACCAACGAAACAACAACTTTACCCCAACAATCAATACAGTGGATTTTAATCATCCACAACAACAACAACAAAAATGGTGAAACCCTACACAAGGTCCAAGCCAAAACTCAACTGGATATCAAAACCAAACCAAAACCAAAAACAACAAATGCAAAACTTTAATCCTAATAGGCAACGGTTTGATCAGAGTTTTGGGCCACAATATGCACCAAACCAGCAAACTAGGAATTACAATCCTAACTCGTATTGTGGTTTTCACAAAATTCGAGGCCATGACACTAGAACATGCCGTGACTACAATAAATTCATGCAACATTTTCCAGAGGAACAAAGACAACTTTTCATAGATATGTTCTTGGCAGATCCTACATCACCAGCACCAAATACTTTTACAGGGGTAGTTTCCCCTCAAAATGCACCCCTTAAGATCTTCAATGATCCGCTCCCAAATCACAACAACAACAAGTTAAATTCAAATGGGACAAACAAGGGTGTAATGATAGGAAACCATGATCATGAAGCCTCGACTTCATTAAATCCATTAGTTGCGCCACAATTAGGAAGTCAACCATGACCCAAGATAGTCGGTTTAGTGGAGTTAGATGCCGAACTACCCATGGAGGCTATAACAAGGACACGAGAGTATTCCTCTCAGCCAAGTCCAAGTTACCTACCGGAGACAGATAACATCCAACAAATGTTAGTAAGACCCGTAGGTGCCTACGATTTAATTAGTGATCTAACAAAAACCTTCTCACACATTTCTTTTTTGGACTTACTAAAGAATTCTCCTACCCACAGGGCTGCTCTTTTAGAGGCATTAGGTTTAGGCCATCTAATTAACATCACTCCACCTCCTAAAACATAGGTAAACCATATAGACTTTGATATCCACCCTCCGGGGCAGCCGGATAGGGATATCAAATTCATATTCGAAATAAACAAAATGCCAACAGACGCTGAGATTGCATGCCGAGGTGATCCAACCTTACATTTGCAAGTATGGGTTTATAACAATTATGTAAAACGTGTGATGGTTGATGATGGGGGCACGGTTAACATAGTCCCCTTCTCTTTCCTTCAAAAGCTAGGGTATGGAGAAACAAATTGTTCCACAACTCAAAATACACTAAGAGGCTATGATAGCCTTAAAGCCACCTCGATTGGAACTATAATACTACCGGTCACCTTAGGACCCAAAACAATCCTGACTAAGTTTTATATTATAGATCGAGAAACTAACTATAATATGATCCTCGGCCGACCATGGATACACCGTATGAAGGCAATCCCTTCTACGTTATTTCAAGAAGTAAGATTCTTGCATTTAGGAAAGGTGTTCATAGCCAAAGGTGATCCAAAACCATTCGATGTACACCTAGCTGACCTAAAGAAAAGACCAGGCATGCACTCGGAGTTTGAACTCCCAACAAACCAACTTAATAAACCTACCCGATGAAAACCGGAAGAAAAGTTGGTACCTACGACAGATCTTGAAACTATGAGCCTAGCCAAGATGATCCCAGCCCTCAAAGATGAGGTTAAGATTGTAGAAATAGTATCATTAGGAACTACTGCAAAAATTGTTGAATTGCTAGAACAGGATCTACCAATGTTCCTACCATTTGATTTTATAGGCATGGGATACACCCTAGGTGTTGGTTCTCTTCCAAGCAGTAGATCTCTGCATGGTAGAGGTAGAAGATGTTAACACAACAAATATCCCAATGCCCATATTCCCAGCTAAGTATTGGACTCTCCATTTTGATGGAGCTAAATGTCATTATGGAGCTGGGGCAGGTGTAATTTTACTTCTCCCGAGGGAAAAGTCCTACCATTTTCCTTTAAACTAAATTTCAAATGTACAAACAATGGTGCTGAGTATGAAGCCCTCCTCCTTGGCCTCATCTTAGCTAAGAGGATCGGTGTTAATAATATCAGGGTGTTAGGAGACTCACAATTGGTAGCAAACCAAGTCTCTGAGATGTATGAAACTAGAGCCGAGCACTTACAGCTCTACAAAATAGTTGTATTGAATTTAAGCAAGGAGTTTGACTTCATATCAATTGAAGCAATCCCGAGAGAAAAATCTTCTCGCGATTCAATAGCAACCTCGGCATCACGCTTCACTCCAAATAGTGAGTTGGAAGATACCCATTTCATGGTATCCCTTCGTACCGAACCATTAGTAAAAAAAATGTCAAATCCTCTTTTAACAAATAGAAATGAAAACAAATCTACTATCCTAGACCACATTGATAGTGATACAACCACTCTGAATTACTTAAATGCCTATGCAGTGTTACATCTCACCCATCACATAGTAGATTTATCCTTAATCCCGCATTCATCTTCCTACTTCGGAAATCCCATGACAGAGCTTCCCCCACAAAAGGAACTTAGCATATACACAGTCGAGAATGGAGACGATCTGAAACTACCTCCAGCCCCCTGAGTTTGAAGAAGGTAACGCTTCTCTAATCGAAGAAACAATCGATATTAACATCGAAATAGAGGATGAACCAAGGATATTGAAGTTAGGATCCTCGTTAACTCCATCGGAAGTAGAAATACACACTCAAATCCTCAAAGAACATCGGAAGGCTTTTGCATTTAATTATAAGGAAATGACAGGGGTTGCACCACACATTGCGGTACATAACCTCGTCACTAAATCAGATGCAAAGCCGATTAAACAAAAATCGAGACCAATGAAACCTAAGGTAGCTCTCATGGTGAAAGAGGAGGTAATGAAACTCCTCCAAGTAGGATTCATCAAGCCAGTCGATTACTCTCAGTGGGTATCTAATATCGTTCCTGTTCTCAAAAAGAATGGGAAGATACACATTTGCATAGACTTCCGAGACATTAACAAGGCATGTCCTAAGGATGACTTCCCGTTACCATCCATAGACGTCATTGTTGATGCAACAACTAGATTTGAGCTTTTGTCTCTCATGGATGGATTCTCAGGATACAATCAAATTAGAATATCCGAACAAGATCAAGCTAAAACCACGTTTATAACTCCTTGGGGAACCTATTGCTATGTTGTTATGCCATTCGGTCTCAAGAACGCTAGCGCTACATACCAACCAAGGCTATGACGTATATATTTCATGACCTTATTCATAAAATTGTGGAATCCTATGTAGATGACTTGTTGGCCAAGGCCAAGAAGCGTTGTGACCATCCGGAAGTGCTTCGCATCATTCTTTCACATCTGATAGAATACGGAGTCACCCTAAATCTAGAAAAATGCATCTTTGGTGTAACAGGAGGGAAGCTCCTAGGTTACATTATATCGTCACGAGGGATCGATGTTGACCCAACCAAAATTAGGTTGTTCTCAAAATGGTCCCACCTTCGGATGAATCTATGGAATCAGGTCATTTCTCGGAAAGCTTGGTGCAATCCGGAGATTCATCCCAGACTTAAGTTTCACCATTCATCCAATCAACAATCTACTCAAGAAAGATTATAGTATTGATTGGACCAAAGATTGCAATGAAGCTTTTGACGTAGTTAAGTGTTTCTTGTTATCACCACCTACGTTAATGCCACCTAAGCTAGATCACCCATTAATTTTATATTCGTGAGCTACCAATGTCTCGCTAGCCTGTATGCTGGCTCAAGAAGATGATGACAAGAGAGAACATGTAATCTATTTCATTAGCCAAACGTTGCTCGACTATGAAACACGTTATACACAGGCAGAACGAGAATGCCTTGCCATAGTCTTTGTAACCAAACGCTTAAGACATTATATGCTAAATCAAGAAACAAAGGTCATTGTAAAGATAGAGCATTTACGAACTTTCCTCACGCAAGGGTCCTTGTCTAAAAAGGTTGGATGCTTTATAACCTTAATGGGGAATTTGAATTAACATTTGTAAATCAAAAGTCCTGTTAAAGGACAAATCATCATGGATTGGTTAGCTGATAACCCACTAGACGGAGGCAATCTAGTAGATCTGGACTTTCCTGATGAATGCGTATACTACATCAAAAATAGACCTCCCATCTCTGAGTGTCCTTGGTATACTGATATTATTAATTATATCATGGATCATACATATCCGAAGGCATTACACCACAACAAAGAAGGTGGTTACGCATTATCAGTAGCCAAATACGTCATTATAGAGCAAGTGCTCTATCGAAAAGCATTCGATGGAATGCTTCTAAGATGTGTCGACACAGAAGAATCCAAGAAGATTCTCCATGAATCTCACAGTGGAATGTGTGGAGGCCACTTTGGTGGCCATGCCACCACTCGTAAAATACATCAGATGGGCTATTTCTGGCCTACTCTAGAACACGACAAGTAGAGTTTGTATGAAGGTGTCATAAGTGCCAAGAATTCTCCCATGAGATCCACATGCCAGCACAAGCTCTACAACCAATCGCTACTCCATGGCCCTTTTCTACATGGGGCCTCGATTTGATAGGGAAATTCTCTCCCTCATCTACAGATGGCCATAATTTCATAATCACGGCCACCGAATATTTTACCAAGTGGGTAGAGGCTATGCCTCTTACTACTGTACCGGGTTCTGTAATCGCCAAGTTCATTTTGAACCAAATCATTTTAGAGGTACGGTGTCCCACAAATCATTATCTCAGATAATGGGACTTCTTTTAAGAATGATGAAGTTCACGAATTATGTAATAAATTCAAAATAAGCCATCATACGGCCTCCTTGTATTACCCCAAGCCAATGGACAAGCTGAAGCAACAAACAAAACATTAAAAGCCATTCTCTTAAAATGGTGAAAGAAAACAAATGAGATTGGCATTTGAAGTTATATCCGGCCTTATGGGCCCACCGAACCTCAATAAGAACACCAACAGGAGTGACTCCTTTCTCGCTAGTATTCGGGGCAGAAGCAGTTCTCCCGCTTGAGGTTGAAATACCCAGTCTCGTATCTCATTACAAGGGATCTGGATGAAGATGCTTACAGAGAAGCACGTCTCTCCCAACTAGAAAGCCTAGATGAAGCTAGGTTAGATGTTGAACAGTGGCACAGAGTCTATGCTGACCGGATGTGCCGGTAGTATAACAAGAAGGTCTATGAATGAGACATATATGAAGGTGATCTAGTTCTAAGGCTAGACAGCCGGATCGATAAAAAGACTAGCGAAGGAAGGAAGTTCGCCCAAATGGTTGGGCCCATACCGAGTCATGAAGGACTATGGAAATGGTGCATATCTCTTATGCACACTAGAAGGTGAAGAATTTGGTGAAATGGTCAATTCCCTACACCTTAAACGATTCTATGCATAAGCAACCAGCACTACTTGTATAATTATAGCTACATTGCATCTTCATATAGTTAGGATCATTTTGTCCGCTTGTTTCATACAATTTTGTGATCAAGGAATTTATTCTTAAAAGCAATTCATTACAAACTTCTGATGGTATTGGCATAAACACTCTAATCATACTTCTCCATTTCCATGATATCATCAACTATTTTGGAATCATTTCATCAAATAAAGCTAGATATGACAAAGTCTTAATGGTAACCATACCAAGGTCTGCATACTTGTTCTCACTTTTGGTTTCTTCTTAGGATAGGTGTCTTGCCTATGGTCTGTTCTAGAAGCTTCATCATGTCACATCTATCCCATATGAATATCTCTTTGGAAGTAAGAGCATGCTGACATTTTACTCAAGTAAACAAGTCAAATATAAATCAAACAGAAAATTTTAAATTTACACATTTCCTTGCCCCACCAACCTTTGGTGATGAGCTTGCATCTCTTACTAGTGACGTAGGGTTGGGAAAGGATGGAAATGCCCTTACTCGCCTATGCCTTGCCCATGGTGATAAACCCACGCTTCTTACTAGTAGCATGGGGCAAGGTGTAGGGGGTCCTCTTGACAAACAAATGTTAAAGGTCATAAACAAACAATTCAAATCTTGAAGTCTTGAGTCAAAAACAAATGAATCAGATGTCCAAAATTCCAAGAGAGTTAAAAATCCTAAAAACCAGATTTTGTCTACCATGTGGCCATCTACGGATCTAAGTCTAGATAAACCGCAAAGCAAGTTGCATCCCAAACTATGGAGTCACTCGAGTAGAGTAGGCTTGTAGCATCCTAATTTGGTTCCACCAAAGCTTTTTCTATCTTTCATCACTATCATTTCAACACATTTCATAACTTGTGCCCTTTCTAGCTCTCGGTGATGAGCCCTCGCATCTTACTAGTTGCGTGGAGTTAGGAGTGGGGCAGGTTTATCTGCTCATCATACCGGCTTATCTTCACCACTTTGCCAAAATAGATATGAGGTATCAAAATTGCTTAAAGAAACTAAAATTCAAAATCACATTGTATCTACATTATCATATATCAGCATCATGAAATACAAAAAGAAAGTAGACACTTGTATCATTTGTTCTCCATTGCATACATTCTAAAAAGCATATAAGCATAACATCATAGTTTACATGTGGAAATGGAAATGGAAGCAAGGTCATAAATGCCAAGAGTCTGATCAAAAAAATATAAAATATATATATATATAAATGGTCAAAATTCCTGTACAATGCCATCATGCGCTAAGCATGGTCAAAATGCTCAAAGAGCCCAGAAGTACAAAAATATCATACAAAAATCTAAGAGAGCCAAGTGGCTTCTCAACCCCTATGAGATCCCTCTGAAGGTGCATGCCCATGCCTAGGACTCTAGCTACGCCGGTGCTCTGAATGCATGGAGGGCTCACGATCCCGAGGGGCAGCTGTGGTCTCGCCATGAGAATGACTCCTCATCAGGTGCTCTGCTGTCCTATACCCTACCAGCTCAGTACGGAGGGTAGATACCATCCTAGCCACATGCCAGATGGGGGAAAAGATGTCAGTATGTCTGCCAGCTGCTGAGGGCTCCCCTGCATCCACAGATAGCTCTGCATGGGTCCTCTCCATGGGGATCATCAGGGTATCGGTGCATACCCTATGAATCAGGTCTCGCCACTCATCGGTGGTCTCTGCAAACAAAGGAGAAAATGAATTAGAAATAAAACAAGAGATAAACACAAGTGTAAACAAAAGGAGAGATGGAAATTAAAGCAATCCTAACTCAAAGCAAAGGGAAGATAACTTACTCGGGTCACCGGGCCTCCAAGATGGATCTCTAGGGTCAGCACCTACCACAGATGCCACCGCTGACTGAGGTGCTCCTCCCATGGCTGGGAGACGTAGCATCCCACAATGGACTCATCCTCCCCACCATGGCCCTGGGAGAGTGGCTCCTCTGAAACCAGAGTCACCCCTCTCGCACTCGCTCGCCTCTCTCTCTACCGCATGATATCCTGAGTGTCATGCCACTCAGGATCACTGTCCTCCTCTCCCCCTGACTCACTGGCCTCGGCCTCGGTCTCCTCCTCTGTCTCTCCCCCTGTGAACTCCTCAGACTCAGAGTCTATGTCGATGGGGTCATCGCTGCTATGGGCAGGGACACGGCAATCTAAAGTAAGGGTGCCTGAGGAGCACCGCTCTCCCTCGGGCACGTACTACCCGCCTAGCCTGCAATGGGAATGCAGGGGTAACAACTGTCCAACCCCGGCCCCTAGGACCCCCTCTGGCCTCTCGAACTGACCTGTATACTGGCACTACCGGGGAAGCATACCCATGTAAGGTAGGCCAAACTGCTGAGGAACTCGGCCAAAGGGGTGTATCTCCACTCTCCCTACTCTGTCAACAAGCTGCCCTGTGGTGGAGCAGGAGATCAAAGTAAGAGCCTCCTCACCCCATAAACCTGCCATGGCCTGATACGGTGTGGCCTCCATGTCATCGGTGGTCAGGGAAGCAACTAGCTGGTGAGGTGCTCTGAGCACCGACATGTCTATCCATCTGGCTGCCCTCACAGCTCCGGATCTGCCACCTCTACACCTCTGCCATAGGGGATGAAGCGCTCATAAACCTAGCTCATAACTAGGGTCGGGTGGCTCAAAGACTAGCCCCTGTAAATGGACTACCCTGTACAAGTCATGGTAGGTAGTCCCAAGTATATCTGCTCCCTAGGCGTAAATCCGGCCATGTCCCTCGATCTGTGCAATGATGGGGGACCAACAATATAGTAGTGTGTCTCCTCCCTTGTCCCCGATCAATCTCGAGGCAAGGATCCCCATAATGGCCTGGAAAATCAAGGGGATGGGCAAGGCTAGGATAGATCGGACCCTCACCCCCTTCTTTGAGCCAGTGGAGATAACTGCATCTCCCATGTAAGAAGCCCACTTGTGCTATCTGGGCCCGTGAACCTGTTGTCTCAAGGGTGAGTCATCTCCGATGATCGGGACCCCCAGGATATGGTAAACATCCTCCAAAGTGATGGTCCACTCACCTCGGACCCCTAGTAATCGGAAGGTGTTCGATCAGCATCCCAATAGGAAAATAAGTCACAAAGTATGTGACTGGATGGTGCAACATGTGGAACCCGTGATATACGCAGTATACCGGCCCTCTGAAGAGTGTCCTACTCATCCTGAGAAAGGGCATCTAACACTACTGGGAGCCAGTCACACTCTCTCTCTCGACTCCACCGAATGTACTCCTCCCTCAGCCTGCATACACCCAAAAACACACAAAATAGAGCAAGTTAGCATCCAAATGACATTAGAAAATCACGAAAAACACATAAAGATGCTAAAAATGCAAAACAATTTTCAAACAAGTGTTCCTTTGGCATTTTGTTAGGAACCACCACCCGAGCAGGAGGTGGTTTGTAACCGCCACCTTAGGAGGCGGTTTGTAACCACCACCGTTAGGTGGGTCACGTGGCCGTGTCTCAAAACCCACGGGTTTTATACCTTAAAAAGGCCAAAAAACATGAAAAACGACACTTTTAGACTAAAACAAAGCCTACCCAGTAGGTGCCCCCTAGATGGACCTTTTGAACCTAACATTTTCAAAAATAACCCCCCCATGACAAAGATTTTAACAATTTAAAATTTTGGGGGTAAAAATGATAAATTGAGAAAAACTAACCTGTGATCTCGCGGGTCGATGATCTACTCGCGGAGGCATGATCGCTATCTCGTCATGAATGTTTTGACTCTACTCTCATAAGAAACCGTCACCGTGGGTCCCAGAGCTCAAAACCAACCAAATCAACATGCACAAATGAATAGGAAAATGGGCCCACTTTCATATATATAGCAACCTGACTCATTTTGAATCCCCTTTTCATAGGTTTGGAGCACCAATGGAGGTAAGTTCTTACCCCCGCACAAATGGTACGTCCTCATTTCCCATTATTTTAGCATTTATTTTCCGATCTATTTTGTCTATCTGCACTTGATTCCTCTTTTCATTTTGCAGGTGGCGGGAATTTTGGATGGCATCATTTTGACACACGGACGTATCAGGTATAACTTCCAACTTCCCATTTCGGGACCGCCATACTCGGACCCACCATTTTATGCCTCTTCATGGCTAAAATGCTTCTCCGAGGGGGCAATATGTACGTACCCAAAATTGTAAGGTACTACACCGCCGAACAATGTAACACGTGCCCCAATGATGATACAGGTCTCCTCGCAAGGTGTTTGGGATCCGAAAATCTCTCCAAGTATGCGTTAACATCCCACATGCCCCGCTTAGCCCCTACATGCTTTGTTGTTCTCTTTTCCCTTTTTTTGTGCATTTTATTCTTCAAGTGAAAAAACCGCCACCTGCCCTGGGCGGTGGTCTGTGACCGCCACCCAGAAGGGCGGCGGCGGTCTGTAACCGCCACCCGCTCTGGTGGCAATCCTTAACGTGTTTTCCAGAATGCTTTTTTTAATGTGACTCACGTAAATTTCAACATTTACCAACTTTTTTCACCACCTTTGGCTTGCATTAATGATTTTGGTTCCCTAGAATAGTGTTTTGGCTTTATTTATGGTTTAAGAGTTCAATTTGGTTTTTACCTTTGGGTAAATGCAAATGCTATAAATAGTTGGCTTGTGCTCAAGAAAATGGCCCCTCAAATTTACCTCTCAATTTCTCATTTCAAGTAGTTTAGTCTTTTATTTTGCTTAGGATTCATAGTTTAGTTCATTACATGCTTAGTTAATGTTATTTTGCTATTAGAAAGCCACATATCCATCTTGTGCAAGTGTTATCATTACTTCATGCAATCCATTAAAATAGAACAATTTAATTCTTAGTAGGAAGCCATTAAAGTTGTAGGTTTTACTTGTCAAATAGGATAGTTTCAAGTTCTAGACATTTTATGTTGCATGACTCACAATAAATCCCGCTAGGAATTACATAAGCCAAGCTCTGTACTCTTGCGCTATCCCTCTCCTACTCGCATTGTATTCAGTTTGTATCCTAAGCTACCTTTGTTCCAATATCTACTTCTGTTGATGCTAGCATTACATGCTTTTCTGGATCCACGTGAGCATGAAGGAATGAGGAGATCACACTAAGGGGACAAAACCACACACACCATTGGATTCGCCACTATTCTGCAAAATCCAGGTTCTAGCTTTCAAAGTTCTAGTTAGAAGCATATCAAATAGAGTAGCCAATCACTTTATTTCAGTCAATTTTACTTTTGATATTGCCAGGGAAGCTATGGGGATTGATATTTTATGAGAAACTATGATTCATTCCTCACTTCTGAGGTAGGATCAAGAGTCTTTCAAATAGATTAGATTAGTTATTTCATTATTTACAATAGATTTACAATTACACATGCAAGTAGCTATACTCGGTTGCTTTGTTTGTTTTAAATTCGTCATTAGATTAATTGTCAATTTCTAGATATATTAAAATAGTTTCTCCTTCAATTTCATTCATATAAATTCATCAGAAAAATACAAAAATAGAGAAGTTATATATGTTATAAATACACTTCACATAGTTAATTTCACTTTGCTGCAATTGGATTTACATTGTTGTTTTTGTATGACAATCACGGGACCTAGAGAGCCCAGAGAATACGTATTCGAGCCAATCGTGCCCCAACCCAATCTCGTCATAGAAATAACTGATATAGATCAGAATCTTAGGATCCAAGTCTTCCGAACAACGACAAATTTACAACAGATCAGCCTCCAGTTAAGCGGGTTAAACATAGAAGATGACCAAGTGCACACGTTTTGGTCAAATCAACCAAACTATGATTACCCTAGATATATATCTACATGAATGTGGAAGGCTTGAAAGAGAGAAAACATTCGGTTGTGATCCTTTAGTCCCATAGCTAGACGTAGGAGACACTCTCATAGATATAGATACCAGCTTAAGAATTCAGGTTACACGAATGCCTGTGAGATACTCTGAAAAGATCACACAATTGTTAATTATGAATATAGAGGCTGAGAAAGCATATGACTATTGGATACTAGGGATTAGGGACTGAGTCCGCACATGACCATAGTAGGACCACAACAAACACGAATCTACGGTTGTGACCCACAAATCCCACACCCCAATGAATCCATAGGTGAATCAGACATAGATGCTAGCCTACGTACATTAGTATTCAGATCTACTCCACTTCCACCTATCATCATCAAACAGTTATCCTTGTTAGACATAGTAGCTAACAAAGCTAAGAATTTCTGGACTAGGCCAGAGAATCACCCATAGAGTCAACTATATTTACCATCCACCCTATGACCTTATCTAGAGACATACACGAAACTATCCCAGGTCATTTTCCACGTATTCCACAACCCATAGACCAAATCACGCCAGAGCTCGATATTGATTGGAGCCTTCGAGAATTCATCCTTGCGATCGATCTATCACACCAGTTCAGGTTAGGAGGGCCTTCTTTGCCTTAGATTCGTAATTTCCACTAGTGCATGTCGAAGACATCAAATTACCTAACTAGTTTGTCTACATCCCATGCATATTCCATCCCCACTAAATTAATATCCATAATATATCCATGTATCAAAATTATATCATCAACCACATATAGAAAATGTCTCTAGTAACCATCATGCATAATAACCGAATCCAAATCAATAATAATTCATGATCTAACATCTAACCATCATACTAAAACAAAACATAATAGTGTTCATAATATGATCAATAGTATCAAATTCAGTATCTAAAAGTGTCAAAGGGAAGTGGGCACTACATCTCGCTCCCCTTAGACTTGACTTCCTCTTAGAAGTCACTGGAACAAATGTGGAAACTACACTCGTAATACTATGGCATCCTCCCAAGTGGCTGCAATCTCATCATATATGTCCCACTGCACCCGCACCTAATCAATCTTTCTGCCTCAAAGGCCCAGGGTCCTGTAATCTATGATATAGATGGGCTCCACCATCACCTGCACCTGATCCTGCACCTGTAATGATGTCAAGTCCAACACATGAGAAGGATATGCAATGTACCTCCTAAGGATAGAAACATGAAACACATCGTGTACACAAGACAAGCTAGGTGGCAATGCATTTAGACGGTAGGCCAAAGGGCCGATACGCTCCAAGGTCTCAAAAGGACCAATGAATCTAGGATCTGTTATCCAAAATTCACCCCTCAAGGTAATTTTGATAACATGCATCAAATTATTAAAGCCTCGAGCAAGTAGATTGATTCAAGGTTTTTTTGAAATCGTGTTTTTGGGGCCCCTCGGCTTCTCTCTAACTCTATCATCAAGAAGAAATCCCAACGAGTTGAGAAAATGGAAAAATGCAAAAAATATGGTTGCAGGACTATTTTAAAGAATTTCGGGTTTGAAGGGTTCGGGTCGTACCAAGGTTCATCCTGTACCAAGCTTAGGGCTGAAATACAAAGGAAATCGGCTAAGTCGGACATTTTGTCTGTGCACCATTTGGCAGATTGGGATGTCGGGACGGGAAAAGCCGAAACGGCCGAAAGTGGAAAAAATCGTCAAAGTTTTGTTTTCACGCGGTTTGGGACATCCAGGCCAAAAGTACAAGGGGACGCGAACCGGCCAATTTTCTCAAAGACGGTCCATTTCAAGAAATGCGGGAGATATTATGTCGGGACAAAATGGGACAAAGGTACGCGTGGGACGCGAAAAGGTGAAAAGGCCATAAAAGGGACAAGGAAGCCTAAATCATCTGATGTGGGAGATATTCATCCAGAAAACTGGGAAAAAGGTACATACGGGATGCGAAAAGCTGAAACGGCCGAAGGCAAAGAAGAAAAGTCAACGTTTGACCCGTGAAACTTCTAACAACCATAACTTTTGACTCCGAGCTCCGATTTTCACAAAATTGGACTTTCTAGAACAAGCACAATGTCCTCTACACTTTCGAAAAACATGGATTTATTATTTTTAATGAGGGTAGATATATTTAATTAAAATAAACATATTCGGCTGTCAGTCAATGCTCATTCCCGTCAAATGACAGAAAACGCCTGCCAGACCCAAAATAGCTGCCCGCACTCAGAAGGCCATAACTTTTGCATTTTTCAATGAAATCACACAAAATTGGTACCGTTGGAATCATGGCTCAATCCCAATGCACAAAAATCAATAAATTATGAATTTTATGAGATATTGATTGAGATTTTTCACAAAATGTGGACGTGTTCATAACAGTGTTTTATTTGGTGGTTGGGAGTGCAATTAAGAGGCATGGTCATCATTCTTTCTCTCAAATGCAGCATCCACGGGATAGTATGGGGAGCATTTTTCAAGTAATATATAATAATTTTACTCCATTTAATGCCTCTTACAAGTAGGTTAAATGATAGATTTCAGGGATTTTCATTTTTCCCCCTCTCTCTCTTCTCATCTTTTCTATAAATTGGAGTGTTGGGCTCATTATAAAAGGGGAGGTAGTTTTTGTAGCAAAGCTCTGCCAAAATTTATTTTTGAATCCAATGTGTTTCAGGCCCTTTTTGTGGACTCCTTGCATGGTGATCTAGGCCCTTACCTTGTAACCGATTAAACTGTGCATTTCAGGAAGCAATAAAATATAAGTTTGTGAATGTATCTTCCCCTGCTGTGTTTTCTTGCATTCTTATTGCCCCTTCAACCTCTTCTTTACAAGAATATTGTGTCTATTATTATGTTCATGTAGGGATCCATTATCATTGTGTATGTTTGAAATATTGTTGTGAATGCGTTTTTCTAGATTATGGAGAATTGTCATCACCTCTTCTAGTGTGCACTTTACTTCTGTATTTCATGCATTTGAAGACTACTCTCACACCCTCCTTTTCTGGTGTATCACCGCTTTAGTGTAGGATTTCATTTCATGCATTCTCTCTCCCTGGTCCCTTAGAAATTTAGATTAGAATAGTTAGTTTCCCCTGCATTAGAGTAGATTGTGGCAGGTAGCTTAGGAGAAAGAACCAGCTTTCTCTGGAGGTCTATCTCAAGTAGCAAGTCCCACAACTTGGAGATAGTACCCATGTTATCCAATAACACCATAAGTTCAAGTATATGCACTTATGGAAACATAAGGGTGTTGTGATTTGGTGATAACAGAGCTAACTTAGAACCTTTTCTCATAACATGAGATAGGGCTCTTATGTGGTATAACATGAAGCAAAACCTTCATTCCCAAATCAAAGCTACAATCAATCCTATGCTGATCCGCATACTTATTTTTCCTATCTGTTCCTCATACAATCTCTACCCGATCAACACTACCTACTTCTCCATGTCCTTAAAAAGAGCTAGTCCAAGAGATACTCTATCCTCTAACTTTGTCCCACCTAAGGGGTGTCCTATACTCTCTACCATATAATGCCATAAAAGGATCCATGCTTATATAACTGGAAAAACTATTCTTATAGGAAAACTCCACTAACCAGGTACTCCTCCCACTTAGACTACTGATCCATCATGTACATCCCGAGCATATCCTCCAAAATATGATTCACTCACTCGGTCTATCCATCTATCTTAGGATGATATGTTGTGCTGAAATTAATCCTCATCTCATGCCTAAAGGACATACTACATGATAGTCTAGAAATGGGAAGTGTACAAAGGATCGCGGTCACAAATGATCTTCCATAGAACTGTGCAACCTAACAATCTCATCTAAATAAACTTGTGCCACTACTCTAGCTATATAAGTGGTCTTCACTTTGGAGAAAAGTGAGCCACTTTTGTCAATTTATCAACCGTGACAATAATGGTGTCATGTTGATATCTTGACATAGGTAGTGCAAGAATGAAATCCATGGAAATGGTGTCCCACTTCTATTTTGGTATGGCGTGAGGATAAATAAGATGTATTGGATGCTGATACTAAGCCTTAACCCTCTACGGCACTCTAAACACCATGACACAAATTGAGCCACATCTCGATGAATTCCTCTCAAGTGGTATAATTGTCTCAAGGTAGCATGCATCTTCTTCACCCCGAGATCGGGTGAATAGGGTGCATGATGTGCCTCTACCAAGATTTATTACCTCAAGCCTCCATCTCTGGGAACATATTTCATACCTTTGTGCCTAAGAAGACTAGTTGCCTCTAAAGAAAATCCATCAAACTTCCCTCAAGTGGTCTCTATGAATCGATCTCTACTGTGATGCGCCATGTAGGTCATGCCAAGATGAAGCTACTAAAGAATCCTACTCTATAAATCCTTGCTCATTGAGGTAGCCATAGCCACATGTCCATGTCTGCAAGAGAATTTGCTACCACATTCTCTTCCCCCTTCACATGCTCTATCTCCATTGCATACTCATAAAGCAACTCCATCCAACGTAGTTGACAAGCATTTATATTGGGCTATGTGAAGAGGTGGTAAAGACTCAAATGATCTCGTCCTAAGTGTGAACCTCTCGTCCAAGAATTAAATGCCTCCATCTAACCAAAGCATGCACAATTGCTGAAATCTCAAGATCATGGGTAGGATAGTTAAGCTCGTGATCCTTGAGTTTGTGAGACTTAAAAGCTACAACCCTGCCATCCTACATCAACACACCTCCAAGTCCTTATAAAGAAGCATTTGTGCAAATAAAGAACTCACCCTGTGGATCCAACACTATAAGAATGGGTGCTGTAGTGAGGCACCCCTTTAGTGTCCTAAAGGCCTGCTCACATCTGTCTAACAAAACAAACTTCTTCCCTTTTCTCTAAAGGGAAGTGATAGGGTGCGCAATCCGAGAGAAGTCCTAAACAAATCTTTTGTAGTATTCTCCTAATCCCATGAAGTTGCACACCCTGGTCACCGTAGTGGGTTCTTGCCAATCTATAATGACTCTAACCTTGGAAGGATTGACTGTGATACCTTCCCTAGAAATGATATGACCCCAATACTCGCACCTCGACGGAAGAAAGTACACTTCTCCAAGTTCCCGTAAAGTTACTGTAACAAAGACACTAGAGAACCTATTGAAGGTGCCCTCATGCTCCTCATGTGTACGTGAGTAAATCAAGATGTCATCAAGTAATATGAGCATGAAGTGATCTAAAAGTTTCGAATACCCCATTCATCAAACTCATAAACACTAAGGGGCATTCATCAAACCAAAAGGCACCACCGTGAACTCATAGTGCCCATATCCCGTATGAAAGGTGGTCTTATGAATGTCTACCTCAAAATCCTCAAGTGATGGTAGCCCGACTTGAGATCAATCTTAGAGAACACCGTGGCTCCATTCATCCGATCAAAAAGTCATCAATATGAGGGAGAGGATAACAATTCTTGATCATTAGTTTTGTCAACCGTGATAATCAATACACAACCATAATGATCCATCCTTCTTCTTCATAAAAGTCACCGGTGCACCCCAAGAGGATACACTAGGATGGATAAGGATCTTCTCCAAAAGACCCTCAATTTGTAACTTGAGCTCACAGAGCTCCGGGATGGTCATCTGATAAGGTGCCCATGAGATAGGCTCTGCTCTTGGGACTAGGTCTATATGGAATTCAATCTCACGTGGGGGTGGCATCCCCGGTAGCTCCCCTGGAAAAACATCAGAAAACTCTCTCAAGATGGGATGATCATCTAACAATGGTCCACTAGACCCATCCTTTTTCCATCACTAACTATGACAACATACATCTGACAACCCCGTCACACACACCGCTTAAGTTGTATAGTAGAAATGGTACAAATAGAAATGGGTCTCTTAACCCCCGAGATCATCGAATTAACTTCCAAATCATCTACACAAGCAATAGTCTTATGATAACAATCCATCATGGCCCTATGTGCAGATATCCAATCCATACCTAAGATAACTCCATACGAGCCCAAAGGAAGAATACGGAGATCTGAGGTGGTGGTGAAAGGTCCCAAATCCACAACACACTCCTTAACTAAGGATTCCATAGAGATCTTGGCTCCGAAGCCATCTCAACATCCTAACTTCCACTAGCCTACATCACTCTACTAAAGATGGTGCAATGAAAGAATCAAGAACTAGAATGAAACAATACAGAGGTGGGAATACCTCCAATGCTACTGTGGTCTCAATGATTGTGCTTTGGTTCTCTCCTAGTGGTTCTCAACCACTGCACAAATCCGTGGTTATGTCCCATATCACCAACTATCAGCTCAAAAACTGGTGCCTCTCCCTTATTAGGGTTCTAAGGACAATCTCTCCAAAAGTGTCCAGCTACTCCACATCCAAATCAAGCACCTCATCCTCTCCAAGGAACAACACCTCCAAAGAGGTTCCCTAGAATCCTATGGCATGGATCCCAATGATCTAGCTATGGTCTACTTTGGCCACTATTGGTGAGCTCTACTGATCGAACTCTAGGTCCACCATGTGTCCTAATGGGACCTCTAGGAGGAGGCCCCATACTCTAACCTCTCTATGCATCAGCTCTCTGTGGAGGTCTATACAAGATGGGGCGGGACTACATTGTTGCTTCTTCTACTAGTACTATTGTGGCCTAAAGGATGACTATGCTGAATGCTAACCACCATGAGGAAGAGGTACTGAACCTCTCGATCTACCATCATGCATCTGCTAAATGCGCCTCCTGACTCGATCTCTAGCCTGCTGGGTTTTACCCGAGTCTCCTCTTCAATATAGGCCTTATCAACGGACTCTACTAAAGTCTATGGAAAATGAATCCAAACTGCTCCTCCAATGTCCAAATTTAAGCCCTAGATGAATGCGTGAATCTACACCTGCTCATCTTGCATATACTCTACATATTGAAGTATATCTAGAAATCTACTCTCAAACTCTGCTACTGAAAGGGTAGGTTGTCGAAGGTCATGGAACTCGTCAATCCTCTACTAGATGAACCTCTCGCGTGATATATATCTAATCCCGAATCTCTCCTCAAATAGCTCCCAAGTCATCTGATCTCGAATCTACATGGAGCTTTTGCTCCTCTATCCTCCACCATACTCCTATTCCATCCCTCAATAGATGGATCGTAACACGAGCTTTCATGTTGCTAGAACAAGGAAAAGCTTGAAGCAACCTCTCAAGCTCACTAGCCTGTGCCTCTACCGACATCCACTTATATCACCCGAGTAGTGTGAGAGCCTAATCTTTAGGATCTCCCTTATGCGATCCACTACTATGGTCATCAGCCGCCCTCTAGGTCTCTCGCATGCTCATCCCTAAGCCTAGGGCTCGAGACCTCTCTCTATGCTCCGAGACTCGATACACCTGTCTCATAAGGGGTGAATATCCTCCTGGCCGACTCCACATGGGAGTTATCTCCTCTATGCTCCTTGCTAAGTTGAGGGAGTACTTGACCCTCGGTAGAAGGAGCTCTATCATGACTAGCTATATGCCCTCCTACGATCCTCCACATAAGGTGGCATTAACATCCTGAAGGGTCTGTAGAATCTGAGGTAGAATGGCTACTACACCCTTATCTAGTGGTGGTGGTCGTTGTGGTGGTGAATCTGAATCTCTGTGAAGGTTCCTCTTGCTCCGACTGAGCCTCCTGCATAGACCAAACTGAGAGTTAGTTCATTTGCTAAGTTATACAACTTCCATGTCTACTAAAAACATCCAAATTCTTGCTAAGTTCTTTTCCTTATTTACAGTGTGCTAGGTTTAAGTTTTCATGTCTCAAGTTTTCTAGTGTGCCCAATGGTCCAAGCCTTTGAACCACTGCCCTGATACCAAACTATAGTGCCCGTTCAATGATAACTTGAGACCCAAGAAACAACCTAGGGTTAGCTAGAAAATTATGGGATAATTTTTTTTTATTTGAAGTGTCTACAACTAAGTTGCAAGACATTAGTTTTCACTAATAGGTTTTGAAACAAAACCTACTTCCAAAAACAAAAGTTTCCTTTATGAACTTATAACATGTTTACAAGGTTCAAAAATTAGGGTTACATGTTCTAATTAGAATCAGGGAGTAATCTTACCCCATACCTGCTCTCTAACAAGACTTAGAACTTCAACTAGATTTTTCTCATAATCAGCACTTTCAAAATTTCCCTAAACCATTCCCAATGGATGGGAAATTTTCTCACCTTTCCGGTGATATAAGTAAGTCCTCCTAACTCGTTATAGAACTCAAGATATAAGCGGGCAGAGTCTTGGGGTCAAATTTTCCTAGAGGGACACATGGCAAAAGGAGTGCACCTTGGGCTGGTTGGCGGGTAGCGGGGTGGCATTGGAAAATTTTTTCCCACACCAAAAAAAAAATCACATTTTCTTCCATGCCCATGCAGGTATGCCACGGACACGTGTGAGGTCCTATGCACAAGGCAAAAAGGAGAAAAGAAAGGTCACGGTGGCAGAACGATTTGGCACTTTGCACCCGAGGGGAAAAATGAAAAGAAAGGACTTGTGGGTCCGCATGCCCGACGAAGGAGGGAAACTGAAGGAGAAGGTGGAGTTGTGGGCCACGAGAGAAATTTTGGAATTTTTTCCCAAAGCCCAAAAAAATGAATTTTCTCCCGAACCCCCACCACCACCCCCAAGGTGCCACGTGGCACGCTTTCATTGGCCGCGGGCTAGTGGGGTCAACATGGAAATTTTTCCCCAAATTTTTATAAAAGCTAAGGGTTTTAAAAGAACCAATTCCTCCACCATAGCCATAAGGGGGCACATGGCACCCTCTAATTGGCTGTGGGCCAGCGAAAGGAAAATTGAAAATTTTCAAAAAAATTCAAAAAGTTTAAGGGGTAAAAATTTATCCACGCCTCCACCCCAGCCATTGGAGGACACGTGGCAGCCTCTAATTGGCTACGGGTCGGTGGAGAAAAATTGAAAAATTTCCCTAGCCCAAATTTTTGAAAATTTTCTAAGGGAAAATTTTGATGGGAAATTTTTGGGTTGCGGGCCCGTTAGGGAAAATTTTCCCAAATTTTCCCTCTAAGGCACAAAAACTTCAAAGTGTCATAACTTGAGCTAGAAATCTCAGTTTTGGGAAAATGAGGACTTTTCAGAAATCTCTCAATGCTCTCTTTGCACAAGTAACATAAAATTTTCTTTTTGATAAATTTTTAAGGATCAATTTTGTAAAAATGATCTGCAGGCCTTTATTTGGCAAACTGGCAATTTCCAACTTAGAATTTTGATAAAATTAGAACTCCTCCTTCACTCAACATGTCAAAAATACATGGAGGATCAGTCTAGGGAGGGTTTATAGTGGTTTAGGGAAGTCAATTTCTCCAATATTTTCAAGGTTTCATTTTTCCGACAATAGACGAAAAAAATGACTGTGCAAGCTCCGAATTGAAATTCATTAAGTTTTGGAGATTCATTCTTGACTGTTGTAGTGAATTTGAGTTTCTTAAGTCTTCCTAAATGTGAATTTAAAAGTTTCATAACTTATTGTTAAGTGCAAGTATGAACTGTTCATTTTTATTAAAATGTGAATTGCCAAAATGAAGTATATTACAATGAACTATTTATTTAAATTGAAATCTCCATTTTTTCATATAAATGTGCACATGATTCCTAAATTAGTCAAATACATTTCTTATTAAATCATTCATCTAATTCTAAATGGATATACATTTTTGATTTCAGTTTTAATATACATTTTGCAAGGAAAATAACATTGACTTTCATTCCATATGCATTCTTCTTTCAACATTCCAAATAGAGGTTTCTCATTGCAAGTAAAACTCATATTTCCAATGGAGAAGATAGCATATGAACATACAATAACAACACCATTTCTTATTCCTTTTCAAAACAAATATTTCTTTCTTGGACAACAAAACAATTCCTGTATACAATCCAATTTTGAAACCACTTCAATATTCTATTCATATTTCAATGACACTTTTGCAACTGAACACTCTTCCAATTTGATTACAAAACACAATTTACAATGCTTATAATATCCTTCACATTTCTTTCCAAAAACATAAAAAAAGTGTAACTCTTTTTTACATTCCTCAATGCCACTACAAATTCCATTAACAATGAAATGCTTCACATTACAACATTTATACATTCATCCACTCAAAGTGGGGGAAAGTTACATTGAATTACTCAAAAGGGAAATGACTGTCAAAATGTGAAATTTCATCTCCTAACAGTTGCATGCTTGTTTCTTCTTCTTTTCAACTTTGATCACAACAAGGAAGGGGAAAAGGCAACACTCTCCACCTAACCAAGACATCCAATGAGAAAGTAAAACCCATCCTTCCCCATTGGCCCCCGATCCCCAACCATATTGAAATGGAACATGAATATCAACACATGGAAAGAAGGACTTCTATCACATACAAACAACATTCACATTGCATATAATCAAGAAGATGCACAATTCAAAGAAATACAACAGTTCCCAACTGTATTTGAAATAATTCATAAAACAAATAGGCTTGATTAAGCAATCCAACAAGAGAAAGAACTATGGGGAATTCCTCATGCCTCCCAATTTGGAATTGGTCATCCACAAAAATGCATACTACCAATAAACATATCAACCCCATAAACCTTATATCTCCCAACCCCTCCTTATGCCCCCCCAAAGTGAGAAATGCAAGCAGTTTCTTTTCCAAGGTGGATCCCAAACCAAAATTCCTCCACAATAAAACAGTGCCATTGGAAATCCCTTATACCCCCCATATGAAATCCCCATAGCTTTCTCCTACACCATGCCCTAAGCATTCTACCCAACCTGTCAAGAATGTAAACACAAACACCATTTAAACATGCATGCAAGAGAAGAAAAAAATTTAAAACACAGCTCAAGATGCCTACCTCTCCATAATGGAGTTTGTTCCAAGCTCACAAGATTTCCACAATTTCAAAGTATAATCCAAATCCAACAAATTATAAGCATGCAAAAATACTCCAAGATCTTCCTCAAACAAGCTCTAAAAGAAATAACCAAAAAAATGCGCCCGCAAGAGGAAAATAACAAAGTTCCAACAACCATAAACAAGAAAGGAGTTTCACTTTAATAGGAGAGGGAAGAGAAGAGGATGATGTGGATCCATGTGGGATGCCACATCATTCTTCCTCAACCCCAAGAGGAAATTCAACATCCTTCACCAAATCACAATAAATAAAATGACAAAATCACTTACATACTCCAAAAATGCCCATACTCCAAAAGGACCAAATTTAAAACATGTAAGGGAAGTGCAATTAAAACTTACATATTGTCACTTCAAAATGCATTATAAATTCCTACATTTAACCTCCAAACCATAGGCATGGTTGGTGGATCATTTTAAGAGGTGTGGGACAAGTTTAACTTGTCCCACAAGCCTCCAAATTTGGCCTCCAAGGGAAAATTCGAATTTCATAAAAGATGGAGTGCTTGACCTTCCAAAATCTGCCTTACAAGACTCTTACAAATTTCTTACAACATCACTTACACACTCCTACCACATTAATATTTGAAGACAACAACTTTATTAATTACATTCCACATCCCAATTTAATTTAATTAAAATTTAACTATATGATCTCTCACATTAATCTACCACATTAAATTAATTAAAAGAAGGAACACATTACAAATAAAATACATACAACAATAATTAAAAAGGAACACATAAATAAAACACATATCCCATGGTCACATATAATGGAAATCCCCCATGGGAATTCCTAACATAACTCAACACACAAATAGAACAACACGGTTTGCCATGGTGACCTTGTTGATTTCACTGGAATTTCAATATGGTTAGTCTCAGTCTCCCGACATTGTTCGATTTTTAACCTACAAAATGCAAATACCTCATTCAGCCTTGTGGCCATATTAGAACATCCAAGATGATATAAACAACATTTCAATTTCATCTAAACACATGAATCACAACAATATCAAGAATTCAACATTATCATTTTTAATTCATAAATCAACTATATCATCATCAAGAATCTACCATACTAGCTCTACTCCAAATATCAAGTGTCACAAGTCCAAATCAATATCCATAATATGTCCCTATCAAATAGTATATCATCAACCACATATAGAAAATGTCTCGAGTAACCATCATGCATAATAACCGAATCCAAATCAATAATAATCCATGATCTAACATCTAACCATCATACTAAAAAAAACATAATAGTGTCCATAATATGATCAATAGTATCAAATTCAGTATTTAAAAGTGTCAAAGGGAAGTGGGCACTATAGATTGAGAGGAGGCCATAAGTGTCTAGGAAAATTGACTTTCAGTGCCCATTATTATGTGATGAATAATTTGTATTAAAGGAGATTCCTAAGGAATCTTATGTGTTATACTAAAAATATTCCTTTGACATCGTGCCTACCATTTATCACAAGGTGGATGAATTAGAGCAGAGGATTTATGTTTTGGAGAAGGGGTGGACAAGACTTGAACCCTAAAAACCAATTTCAATTCCAGCACCATCTTTGGAAAAGAGAAAGGGAAAATCAAGCTCTCCACCCCTATCATTATCTCAGATGGATAAGAGGAAATGTCCTTATCTGTTTGTCATTCAAGAGTAGCAATATCCTCTTCTTGGGACAAAAGGGGTAGGTTTAACATTTATTTGTCCACTAACTTAGGGAACTATGCTCCTTCATCAGGGGATGGCCTCTCAGGTCCTCAGCCAACCCCTTCTCCAAGAGAACACCCACCCTTTTCAAGGACATGGAAATCAGAATCTAGCTCAAAGTCTCTTGTTTCTTCTGTCTGTCGTGATGTATTCCTTGGTCTTCCAGCCACTCCATCCATTCCTCCTTAGTCTATTCTCAACAATTCTACCCTTAACAAAGGGAAGGGGAAGACAACATTATTCACAGGTGGCCTGGATCTTCTATACAGGTGTCTTCCTAATAAAATAAGATTGAGCTAGAGAATATCATGCACGAACCCCGAATGACTCTTGAGTCATCAATGGATATGGGAATGTGGCAATATTTAGCAAGGTCTATCATGTTTATCGAGACAATATAGGGCTCTAATGAATTCACACTTAGGAAAAATAATATTCTAAACAAACTGTCTCGTCTGAGAGGGAAAGATTGCAAGGGAGTGAGAGGTGTATGAATAGTATGTCTGTCTCTTATGCCTTTATTTTAAGTTATGTAAACAGACCCTTTTACCATGGGTTGGGGATCCTATAGAATCCCCATTTTGAAATATATGTGAGAAAAATTTCAAATGATGTCACATGCATATTTTCACCTTCTGATATGCAATTCTTTAATGTTTCCACATTAAAGACTCCTTAGCTTAATACTGACACTAGTAATGAAAAAATACTAGTACTATGTTTTCAATGGTTCACAATTATGCACTTTTCCTCAACCTTGTAATGTATTGCATCATCTTAAACCTGCTACAACTCGTCTATAATAGACACTTCATCTCATGGTGATTTTCAATTCTCCTCACATTGTCTTATTAGTTCACAACACTTATGAGCTACCCGGCTCCAAAAATCACTTTGCAGGATTTCATTCCCTCCATGAGCCTTTTCTTTATTCAAATTGCACTGGGTGACATGTTGTGACATCCACATCCTACCCCTTTCTTTAACTTCTCAATTCGGAACTACCTTGCCATGCATAAGCCACGTGGTGAATGCTCGCAACTTGGGGGATTCCCTGACCTTGTATTCCATTTCAAAATTACATCGAGGAAACACATGGATATTATTCTCATCTTCCATGCGGGCTTCCCATTTAATGGTTCCCAAATCTTTTCCTTAATCCCTCCTCTAATTTTACGGAAATTTTCTATAACGTTTACGACCCTCAACTAAAAAAAGGGTTTTTACAAAAATAGATATAGGGTCCCACATGGTCCGAGTCATGAATTTTCCCCTCAACATATTTTAAAGAAGAATAATTGGACATGTGAACATTAGAGGCATTAATCAAATAAAAAGGGTGAGATTATTCGAGCTCTAACACATGCATTATGAGATTAGGCTCTGACAAGCTTCCAGGGGCTTAATTGGCAATGTAGAGGGTCCTATGAGTGATCAGGGGGATAAAAAGGGTTAGGCACATTTTACTATCCCTTATGTCCCTTTTATAAAAGGTTGAAATGGACATCAAAATGTGTGAGGCTCATGGAGATGACACATGTCCTCTTGAAAAATTGGTTAAGTTTGAACACGTTCCTTGAGCCAACTTGTGATAGTTGTAACTCGGGCTCCCGAACGAGTTTGAAGGAAAAAATTTATATGACCTTAACTTAAAAACACTCCATGTATTTATTGGTGATGGTTTAGAGCTCCAATTGTGACTTCATCACCTTCAAAATCCCATTTTTCTTGGTATTTCTAGTTGTGCGCCAGAAGAATGAGTTACCTATGGAAGTGTATGATGTTTCATGAGGTCTCATTTTTGTCACCATTTGGGGCATGGAAAATAAATTCCATAGCTAATTTTTGGGGCTCTTGAATCTTTACAAAGTTCCCAAAATCCTTTATTAAATATTAGGCACTCCTTTGTGGTGTATGCTCTGTTAGGTCTAAAAACCCACTTTTCGAATCCACTATAAAAAGGCTCATGAAATTATCCCGATGCCTTTGAACAATTTGGAAAATTTCAATCCTCCTTTGTCAATGATGCATTTCCATTTTTATCCACTTTCTATTTTTAGTATGCCTCACCATGGACACATGCTATTTTTAGTAAGTGCACTGCGGGTGTTCGAACACAAAAAAATAAGTCTTGAAATTATGGGTTTTATTCTAGGGTTCCACGCTCCGAATTTTGGGTAATTTCTTCTTCTAATAAGTGATAAAATGATATTTTCGTATTTGGGGGTAAAATACTTATAAAAAACACATCCCTCCATATCTCTAATAAATAGGGACTTCATGGTGTGAAAACTATTTTACACAAAACTAGAATTTTCAATCACCACTCCCTCCAATTTTTGTGTGATTTCGCCCACTAGAACCTTGAGAATTGAAGAGGTATCTCTCTGTAATTTTCACTACTATTATTCACGTGATATATTAAAATGATGATAAAAAATCAGTCCTCCATATCCTTAAAAAATAAGGATTTTGTGGCACAAAAACAAATTCATGCAAAACTATATTTTTCAATGAGCATTCCCTCCAATTATCAAGTGATTTCAGCCACTGGAACCTTGAAAAGTGAAGAGGTATCTTGCTACCTTTTTCCATGATATTATTCATGTGATAGGGTATAATGGTGATGAAAATGCAATCCTCTATATCCTTAAAAAGTAGGGACTTCGTGGCATGAAAACTAGTTCATGAAAAACTAGATTTTTCAATGATCATTCCCTCCTATTTTTTCATGATTTTTCCAACTGGAACCTTGAGAAGTGAAGAGGTAGCTAACTAACTGTTATCCCAAATCCACCCTCGAGGTAATTTTGATAACTTGCATAATTTCCTCATGCTGAAGCAAGTAGAAATGATGGAAGGAAAAAATGGATTTGTTGGGTCCTTTTGGCTCTTCTCTATCTTCCCCGTCCAAAAAAAAAATTCAAGGAGATAGAAAAAATTGTGAAAAATCCAAAAAAAATGGTCTATTTTAGTATATTGCAGCAAATTCAGATATTTTAGTCCTGGGCGGTCCACGGACGTCGGGACAAGCCGAGACTCAAAAATCTAAAATGGCTGATTTGCAAAGGAATCAGAAAATTCAGGTCAAAATGTCCCATGCTAGACACAGGACACGGGATGCGTGAAACCCGCATTGCCAAAATCAGCATAAGTAGAAGGAATCAGAAAATTCATGTAAATTTGGTCTAGGTGGTCTGCAGAGCGTTGGGACATGAGTTCATCGAAAAGATGAAATCATCAATAATAGTGAAAATCAGGTAAGGCATAGGTCGATGGCCCCCTGATGGTCTAGTTAATGGTGGGACACATGGGACATCTAAAGCCAAAATCGTTGCACCAAGAGGGAATCGATAAAAGTGGAAAAGGGAGGCCAGGATGGTCAAAGTACGTGTGGGACACAAATTCACCGAAAACATGATTTTGTTGAAAAATGCCAGGGGAGGAGGCTTGCGGGTAGATCAGAGATTTTTGTCCGGGACAACTGAGACATAAGGACCCAATTTAACTGAAATAACCACATACAAAGGAAAATAGTGCAAATCCCTCCCGAACTTCAAACGGCCATAACTTTTGACCTCGAGCTCTGATTTTCACAAAATTTGACTTTCTAGAATGAGGCCATAACTTTTGACCCCAAATTTAGATATATGAGAATGAAGGAAACATATCCAACTCTGATAAATTAATTACCTAGTCCTGTTAAATGACAAAAATTCCTGGTAGACCTAAAATAGCTACCCACACTCAAAAGGCCATAACTTTTTTATTTCTCAATGAAAACAATCAAAATTGGTGCCATTGGAATCTTGGTTCCGATCCCAATGCACTAAAATTAATAAATCCATAATTTTATGAGTAATTTGATGAATTAATGAAGCATGGGCTGACATATTTCACTGCTGCAAGTTATGGGACAATATGAGGGGCCTTTTTCAAGAAACATACAATCATTTCACTTCATTTACTACCTCTTACAAGTGGTTGAAGGATAGATTTCTAGATTTTCATTTTCCCTCTCTCTCTCTCTCCTCTAATAAATCTATAAATTGTAGTATTGTGCTCATTGTAAAAGGAGATAGTTTTTGACTAGCAAAACTC
The DNA here is from genome assembly GCA_018340775.1 of Taxus wallichiana var. yunnanensis. Lineage (NCBI taxonomy): Eukaryota > Viridiplantae > Streptophyta > Pinopsida > Cupressales > Taxaceae > Taxus > Taxus wallichiana. The sequence continues at coordinate 428,500,751 of CM031238.1, read as the reverse complement.
TATCAATTTTTTTTTGTGAAACCAATGTGATGTAGGCCCTTGTAGTGGATTCCTTGCATGGTGATCTAGGCCCTTATCTTGTAATAGATGGAATTGTGCATATATATGAAAAAATAGATGCAAGTTTGTGGATGTATCTTCCTCTGTTGTGTTTCTTTGCATTCTTCTTTCTCTTTCAAACTCATTGCAAATATATTGTGTCTATTTATACTCTTGCAGGGATTAATTATCATTGTGCATGTTTGGAATATTGTTGTGAATGCATTTTATAGACTATGAAGAACTATTATCACCCCTTCTAGTATGTAATTTACTCTTATTTTCACACATTTTAAAGCTATTCTCATTCCCTCCTTTTCCGGTGTATCACCACATTAGTAGAGGCCTCATTTTTATGCTCTCTCTCTCTCTCTCTCTCTCTCTCTCTCTCCCCTGGTCCCTTGGAAAGTTAGATTAGGAAAAAATAATTTTTCATGCATCATAGTAGATTGTGGTGGGTATTTTAAGAGCAAGAACTGATTTTATTTGAAGGTCTATCTCAAGTAGAAATTCCCACAACTTAGAGATAGTACCCATGTTATCCAGTCACACCGTGAGCTCAAGTACACACACTTGTGCAAACCATAGGGTGTTTTGATTCAGAGATAACACTAAATTTTTACTATTATTATTCATGGAAGAAATTAATGGAGTATTAAATCTTTATATATCACAGAGGTGGTGATGGAGGAGAATGAAGTTATTTGTAGTTGAGAATGAGAGGGAGGCTAGGAAAAAGCATTTAGGAGTTGAATTTTGGGCACATGAGGAACCACAAGGCTCAAGTGGGTCGGGGAATTTTTTTCCCCTCTGTCCCTTTGCTAAAGGAATAAAAGGGACATCAATTTCCACTTTTGCCTTATCATAACAATGGCGATCATCCATGTAGGTTGAGGGAAAGCTCAAACTTAGCTCTCGGGGGCTTAACTGGAAAATGAGAGGTCATATTAGTGTTTTGAGGGATCAAAAATGGATTGGCATATTTTACTATCCCCTATGTCTATTTGCTAAAATGACGAAAGGGACATCAAAGTGCACCAGGATCCTGGAGCTGACACATGTCCACTTCAAAAAATGACTAAGTATGAGGAATAGAGTGAATGCCATATTTGGAGTTCTAGATGAGGTTTGAAGGTGAAATTTTATATGAATTTGAATGAAAATGGAATTATGAATCCAATATTGTTTATCTAAGCTCTTGATTCCTCTATTTGAGCCCTGAAAAATTGAAGTTTTGTTCTAGATCCATGACTAATCATGATAAAAATTTCATATAAACATATTCATCCTAGGGTTTGTGAAAATATAATTTCATCATCTTTTAGAGATTTGAATTACCTTTCTAACGATGTCTTTTTTATCTCCTAAATCCTTCCATAGCTCTTGGAATCTCTTCTCAAAGCTCAGTATCATTTTTTGCCCTATGCCCTGCCTAGGTCTGAGAACCGTGTTTCTAATGAATCTACCCCAAAAATTCCAAATCTTCCTAAATATTTTCCTTGATGTTTTTAGACCTTATTTGTATCTCCATGTTTAATTTTCCTCTTGTTTTCTGCTTCAATGGGCTACATTAGTCTTGGGAAGGACAATAGTATCCCTTCCCAAAACTGCCCAAAATTGACAATCTTTAAGAACTCCTAAAATCACGTAGAGGACTGACGTTTATTTCCTAACTTACCTAGGGGACTAAGTTTAAATAAAATGGAGGATCATTGGACCTGACTGGGTAAGGCTGATGTTGAGGATGGAATGGTCTGGGTTGTGCCTCTAAAATGTCTATATTTGAGAGTTTTCGACACCGTGGTATTGTTGTCACATCTTCGGATGTATTTTCCCCTTGCAAAAATAATGGACAGAACATGGTACATTGAGGTGAACACAATAATTCTATATATTCACACATGATGCATGATGTTTGACACTACTCTTTTCCAATCCTTCGAGGCTTCGGGGCATCTACCTTTTTCTTCTATCATACTCTATCCAACACAAAGTTATATTGATTCAATAATTACTACTTATTAGTACTATCACTTACTTTTCACTACTCTTACATGCTTTGACATACTACTTATCTTTACAACACACTAATGCATGCTTCATGTATAGCATTTTCCTTGCATGGCTATATAAAACCAAGGTTACTTATGATTTCTTGCTATTATTTGCATTATATGCCCTATGTCATGCTTGATCATTATTTTTTTATGGCCACTTGAACCTTATTGTTTTATGACATTTTCAGCAATATACCATCTATGAAACCCATTTTTAGTGGTCCCTCCGATCTTTCTATTTTACATTGTCTTCTATTGCATGCTAGATCATTTTCAATAACATTATTTTATATCCTACTTTTTTAACATGTTCCTTGGTCTACCATGCATATCCCTTACCTCTTGCAGGTATCCAATCTAAGATATGTATATCAACTTCAGGTTGTCTCCTTTGGGTTACATTTTCCTACGGTCATCGTATGTACCCCAAATGAGGGGGCATATATTGGGTAAACAAATCAACCTTACATCAACTCGAGATCTAGAAAAAAATCACGGAATATAAAATTGACACAGAACATGGTTACAAACCGGTCTAAAATAAAACTTGGATCACAAGCATAGAGTAGACACTAACTACTAGTATCAAACAAGTAATAATGGGTGCTTGTGTCCCCACAGTAGCTTATGTCCTAGGGGAAATAATATTCAATTTCTCGATTCAACACAATCTCTAGAAGTTTACAATATAATTCTCTAGTATTAGGAACTTACCTCTAGTTACAAAATGCATTCAATCAATTACAATCAATTACAATAAAAATAAGAGGTTATAAATTAGGGATGTACCATCTTCATTGGTTCTTATCGGAAATAATCATATATGGAAAGAAAATATACCTCTATCCCCAACAACATTCTCTTGGCATGAGATCGCCTAAAAACTCACTCTTGTTATGAGATCTCCCAAAAAACTCACTCTCGGTGTGAGATCTCATAAAAACCATGCTCTTGGTGTGAAATCACCGAAAAACCTCACCATAGATGACAAGACATTCAAATACAATATCATCTCCAAATAAACAAGAGTATTTTATATCATTTACCCTCTCATACATTAGGTTCACACTTTCCTTTACACACTTTTTACATATTTATACACATGTTACTCTGATTTTTCAATATATGAAACTTTAATTACTCTTTTTGTCTTCTTTTTTAAGGCCATTCTTATACACAACAAGAAGCATCTCACATTTTTAAATGCTACCAAACAGACACATCATCCTTAGGGTCTACCTTCCCTTCCTAGTTTACATGCTTCACATAATGATCACTTCACACTTCACTTGTCCACTCGACACAATTTTGATACACATCTTATATAAATTAAATTTGTACTATGGAACATTCACTCTACAAAGTAAAGTGGGGAAATTGTAAACACAAAATCTATCCACTTAGGTACATTTCTAGGTCCTAAATCATACTAATATATAATTTATATTTAAGTGAGAAAACTATTGGTTGACAACTCCTCTTTTCCTTCTTTCTTTATCTCTTGCACTCTTTATAGACTTACATATCTTATAGCCTCACGATACCGATGAATTTGTATTTTATGGCCTCAGACACTATCACCCAGATAGGATAGAATCACCCATGCACTCTTGTCCCTCTTGGGTGCTCCTAACCTTCTTTATCCTTTTCTCACACTTTTGGGTCTCTTTTACTTTTTGGTCACATTTTAGTAATTTGGGTTAGTATTTCAGTTATAGATTATGAAACTTAAATAAGGGAATCATATATATATAATTAGTTAAATTTATCTCAAATAAGGTGCCAAACACTAATAATTATCTACTATCAACTAAGATTGCATCTAAAGGCAAAAGAGAATTACAAGGCATACATATAGCACATCTATACAAGGGACAAGGGCTTCCTCAATCTGCATACACAATATAGGAGGGGAAGTTTTTGTATTCCACTATACACATTTGCATACTTGGAGCAATCTAAATATAGCCTGCTACCATAAAGTAATTTGTAAAAGGGAAACAAAGGGAATCATTAAACACACATACACATAGAGCTACATTATGTCCGAGATGTATTGTTGTGCTCGATCGTAAGTTCACTCTTTGGGTGACTATTAGGTCAATCCAACTTCACATTGTACATAATTTTTATAAGATTTGATGTGGTTTATGGACATGTGCAGGTATACATTTGTTTTCTAGGTTACAAGTGTGATCAAAACCATAAAATAAAATTCAGTATGATAAAATTAATATTAAAGGGAATACCTTCGACCTATAGAAATTCAAGACACGAGCATCTATGTGGAAAGTAGTACCCAGATCGAGATATTAATGTTTGCGCCACTTTGTCTTTCTATGGAAATTGTTTCCTATACATTTCTATAAATTTGAATATTTTTCAATCCTATATAATGCTAATTTTATCCTATTCTAACATATACTCGAGTCTAGATCACTCCCAGATCACACAGAATAAACTAAGTCACCTTTCCTTATCATCTATTTGGCGTTTCATATTATTGCATGCTTATTACTTCTGTCTTATTGTAGTTTAACACCTATATATCATTAGTTATAGTATTTACTTTGAATTAAGGTTTAATTTTAATTTAGATTAAATCATGTTTAAGAGAAAATCCATGACCACATGGTGTGTTTCCTTCCTAGTGTGGATTGCTTCAACCCACTTAGTGAAATAATTAGTTTCCACAAAAATCCATTTGTGGTATGCACTAGGAGGATCTAACTTTTCACCAATAAAATATAAACCCAATTGTCTAAAAGGATCCTCCAATGATAGATATAGAAGCTCTTAACCTACCTGATATATAGTTGAAATATTCAAATTTTCTCACCAATTGAGAAACGTCCTTGAAAAGAGATGGCCATTAACAACCTACGTTTAAAATCTTGTGAAAAGTTAGTTTGGAAACATAGTGACCACCACATACTCCACTATGAAACTCATTAATCAATTTAGGAGCTTCATCCTTAGTTATACACCTTAATAGGACCCCTTCAAGATTTTTCCAAGATAAACCAAGGTTTGTTAGGATGTATTTTTGGGACACTAAATTTAGTGTATTTATCTTATTATTATCTAGGCTAGAAGAAAAATTCAAATTTTACAAGTAATAAACTGTCTTTTTACTAGATAGATGTAATCACCTTTTCATGGGGATGATAAAATTAGTAGCATAATTGTGCACTTTAATTACTTGTAAGTTTTATTATGTCATTAGCATTTCCACATAAAGGCTTATTACCAACTTGGTATCTAGATATCTATGTTATAATCCTTTTTTTTTACCCACCTACACCTCTTACTTGAGATTTCCATTTTTTTCAAAATGTCCTTAACCATGGTGTGTGACACATAAGCAATGATCCTTAAGTTTAGGATGTAGGGTTTGAAAAAATTAGTGGCTTTTACCAAGGTAAAATATTGATCTTCTAGGATTGTATATTTAAATTCAGGTTCTTATAAGGCCTTGCTAAAAATTTAATTGGCTTCTCATGACCTCCATCAACCTTCTATAACAAAACCAAGGCAATAGTAAATTTAGTGTCAAGCACAGTTTTTACCCTGGGTTTTCTTATCATTCAACAGGATAACCACCTGACTCAACCTCAGTATGGTGGGGTTTATAAGATACCCACAATGTGGACTATGTGATATTATGTACTGTGTAGACAGAAAATGAGGCTCATTCTCCTACAAGTTATCCTACAAGTCAACGCATTTAAACAAGATGTTATTACTAAATAACTGGGAAGGTTTTCTAGAAAAATCCCATCCCTAGAAAGTTAAATGACTTTCCTTATGGTTATCAACCTTCTCAGAAATAATTAATATTTTATTAATATTAATATTGTGATATAATGTGATGAAATGAAAACATGACAAGATAACATCACATATTTAGATGGATATACATATAGATACTAATGACATGCCTTAGATACACAAATATGACTCTTGGTCGGGATATAGGTTCTCAAACAGATTATATCCTACGAGTTAATTACTTCTTTATCTTTTTGGTGGTGCCAAAATTAGGAATAGAAATGAATCCGTCTACAAAGAAATAAAAGGATTCCTATAGGGTGTCAAAAAGGTGAGCAAGTGTAGTTTCAAGATCTTTGGATATGCTGATCTAGTTGTGGGTGTTAAGTTTTGAAGCAATGTGGTAGTATTTGTATGGGAGTTTTAGGTCGGCCTTGTAGTTGTACACGTATTGTATTACATCTTTATGGAGCCTTACAACTTTATCATATGCATTTGAGAATGCTTCAATAGCCTCTCGAGATGCACTTAGTTATTGTAAAGATAGCTTAAATACGGTTGAAGGGTGCATGAAATACTACACAGAGATATAGGTCATGAAGGAGTTTCTATTGCTCCCAATAGAGTGGATGTTGAACCACAGAGAAGGAATAAAAAATTGGGAAGTTATTACCATCTATTGCCATATGAAATTTCCACACTGGACAAAGAGTTAGAAAACAACATGAAATAACAAGAAATATTAGGAAGAATTATATCAACTAAAATATTACATAGGAATCACTTGACAATTTGGTGAATCACTGGCGATTGTAGTAAATTTTTACAGTCAATAAAATCCTAGACAAATTTTATTATATTAAGATCTAAAGCAATATTTCAAAGTGTATATGACACAAGAAATAAGATGTGAGTAATATTATCTAATATTAAAGAAAAACAATAATAGCTACCTTGCGTAGATGATGGAATGAGGCTCATTTGGATGAAGGATGATTTAATGAAAAAAGAGTGGTACAATAATCAACTACATGATTCTAGAGTGACATGACATTGGTGAAAGATGATGAAGGATGTCTAGGTCTCTGATGCTTTGGGAATGAGGAAAAATATACCTGTAAAAATGTAATAATTCATCTATCCAAGGATGTCTAAATGCACTTATTTATAGATCGTCAATGATCGGGAAAATAAGTAGCGATTATGGAAAATCCTAACTAAGTTGGTTAAACGGGTGATTTTCCTACTTTTAGATCTAGATATGATGGATTTTGAAGTAGTTAGGATGAGGAGTGGGTAAAAAGTTAAAAAAATTGGCTTAGATCAAGGGGGTTAGATTTTTAGACAATTTAGTTAGTGATTTTTAGAAGGTTTAGTTGGTTAATGATTTTTAGAAGGTAATTTGTTAGTGATTTTTGGAAGGTAGTTTGTTAGTGATTTTTGGAAGGTAGTTAGCGAGGTGTCGTAATGAGGTGTGAGGGTGATAAATAACTTATTTAATGAATTAAATAAATAACTAATGTAGACCTTAGGGATATGTGAGGGGTTTTTAAATAAATTAATTAAAAGACAAACAAAATGGTGAAGTGTCGCAAATGTGTCGAGTTTTAGTCATGAATGTTTCGAGTCAACGAGATGTAAATTTTTGTGTATACATTTTCCCCTTTCTCTTGAAATATTTGGCAAATCGTTAAACAAAAAAAATAAAGAAGAGTTTTGTTAATATGGGTGATTCTAATGTAGTGCAATACAACGAACACTAGTGTGTTTTATTTTTAAAAGGATTTCCCAATCGGACGTAGTTCAAGGCAAAGTGCTAGTGATTCAATTGAAAAGGTGGCCAAAGGGCTCGAAACTTGTATACATATGACCCTTTACAGGTAAATTTTTTGAGCGGTAAAACCAAATGATGGGGAAAAGGGCTCGTCTCCCATGGATGTATGGAAAATCCTGATGTTGTGTTTATATTGTTTTAATGAAATATACTAAGGAATAAGATCTATTTTAGAAGCATGGCACACATGTGAAAAGGGTAAAATGAAATGTTTTTTTAGAAATGTAGGCATAGAATCCTAAAATGAGGGAATATTCGGTGATTGGGAAAATCGTTGGTGATTGCCACAAATGCTAATGATTGAATCACATGGAAAATTGGGGGTATTTTTGTTGCACTCAAAATTCCCCTCTTTTTGAAGTCAAGTTTTGAAAATTTTGAGTTGGTTCCTTGGATTAATGGATCACGTTGAGCCTGGTAATGTTTGTACTTTTTCATTCCATGGAGAATAGTTTGAAATTCAGGTGTAATGGTGGAGTTTTCCCCTTCTTTTTATTTTTCACATAGTCGGGAATGATGGGCGTATTTTTCACGTTAATTTTTTCCCCAACATCCATGGGTAATCCGTGGATATCTTTGATTGGATGCAACATGGCCATGTTTCCAAAGTGATGAAAAAGACTCCATACATCCAAATGACACAACTTCAAGGGTAGGGCCCAAGGTATAATCTTCAAATAAGTGGAGGCTTTCCATGTGTCCTAGGTCCAAAAAAGGGGATAGAGTCAATTGCTTAAATTGACTTATTATGAGTGGGTCAGCGGAAGCCTCTATGTACCTCAATGGCGTAATTTTAGAAGTGAAACCAAGGGATGGTTTCCAAATAAGCACCAGATCTCCACGTGTCCAAGGTCAGATATATGGCCCCGCTAAACAAAAGGGAGAAATTTAAATATTAAGCCCACATAGAAAGTCAAAGTGGGAAAGCGGGCTGTTGAAGTGATTTGAGAATTTGAGCTTTGTTTTCATAAAGGAGCTTAAAGTTAAAAAGTGACCCATAGGCCCCGCCCACGCCAAGGGAAAAAATAAAATATTATGCATGAATTTAAGGTCAAAGTAGGTGGGTGGGTAAAAATGTGCCAAAGTTCCATTTCTCCAAAGGGAAAAAAATGCAAAAGGCGTCCTTAGGCCCACTTCTATTTGAATCTTTCCCACGTGGATGGATCACATTCAAAGTTTTCAAGGGAAGATTGAACGGCTACAATTTAAGGCATCTGGTTTTTCTGCCAGACATAGAAATGACTGAGTCATTGGAGAGACTCAGACATTGGTTTCTCAAATAATTTTCATCATTTATTGTAACCGAATGTAACCGTTCTTGGAAACTATTTAATGGCTTCTCCATGTTGTTGTTTGGGTTGGATCTTGGTACTCTATAAAGGTAATAGATTCAAAGTAATCAATACAAAAGTTTTCCCCTTTCTTCCTCTGATTTTCTTCTTTCCATGTTTGAAACTTGGGAATCATCCATCTTTTATGACAAGAAAATTTGTGTTCTCATTTATATTATTTTTGGAACTTTGTTTTTTTGGAATTATATTGGTTATGAAAGTGAATAATTATATTTTTCATCTCCCTAGTTCAATACATATAAGGTGATACTCTTCCATCTATATTTCTTGAAGGTATTGTCATGTTCTTCCTTTTTTATCTCCTTAATTCTTTCAGTCTTTCGTATTGATGATATTTGGGCATAAAAATTTCAAAGTATCAGGAATCCACACTTTGAAATTTGTGCATTTATATATAAGTTTTCTATTTTCTTTCAATGAGGGAACCTCTCCCATTAAAGAGGAGAGACTTGTTGTCCCCTGATTTTGGTTTGTTAAGAGGATCATTTTACAAACCCAACCATTTTTGGTGACTCGCAAGGGATTTCATTTGAACGGATTCCTTTCTAAAATAACAACTTCAAGATCATTGTTGGTATAATGAATCTATGGTATACACATGGGAGGAAGGATCTCGGGGTTGAGGATTCCCATTTTCAACTTTTAGAGAAACAAAACTTCTCTCTTCTAGTAAGAAGGAATAGAGGGAATCATTCTACAAGCACACCTCCTACTAAAGATAGAAATTCTAAGGATAGCGTTCCTTAGGAACATCTCAGTCCTAATCTTTGTGCTTTGATTCTCGCTAGTTTTTTAGTTCCTCTTCAGTCAATTTTTCCAAAGATGGCAGTTCCTTTTCCTTGGGGACAATAGGTTGGGCCTCTTTCTCTTCCTCAGCCTTTACATGAGTTACCTAGGGGTAGCAAGAATTTTTTTCCCAATTTATGAGTTAATGGGAAGGTTCATCTAGATGAACACATTGCAGCCTTCATTGTTGCATGTGGGATTCTTGGGGTTGAACATGAAGATGTCTCTATTAGAATTTTTGTGGAGACATTGCAGGACAATGTTGTTGATTGGTTCTACCATCTTCCTGTTGGGTCTATCACTAATTGGAATACTATGACAACTCAGTTTGAGCAGCATTTCAAACTTGTTGAAGATGTGCATGCTCTGTTAGCACAAATTTCTCATATCAAGAAGGATCCATTTGAGCCCATGAGGGAGTTTGTGGCTAAATTCAATAAGCTAATTAATAAAATTCCACATAACACTCATCCGGTGGATCAAATCCAAAAGTGCTTCTTCCTCAATGCCCAGTTGCCTAAAGTGAGTTATGCACTAAGGAGAGCTAACCTTGTAACTTTGGATGTTGATCAACGTTTGGCTATTAGTGTTGAGGATGATTTGATCATGTCTGGTAAGCTGAAAAGAGAATCCTCCAAATATAAAGATTCTTCCTCTTCTTCTTCCTTTGGAGCCAATTGTGATCAATTAGTATAGAAGTTTGCAAATGATCTTATTGCTCTCAAGAAACAATTGGCTTAGCATACCCCTTACCAGGATGTTCTAAGAAAAAAATTTCAGCCCAGAATTGTCTTCCTTCTTCTCAAAGAAGATTGGATATTAAAGGCCCACCCATCAAGGTTCCAGTCAATACAACCTATGAAGTTGAAGAACTTGATGATGAGGAGTGTGATGAACTATATGAAGAACTAGGATAATAGGTTGATGAAGAACTAGAGGAGCTTGGTGGATCACAAGTTCATTTCCTCACCACTGAAGGTATGAATGATGAATATGAATATGATGAGAGAGTGGCTGACATGAATAGTGAGTCATATGTTGTTATGAATCGGAGAAAACAAACAAAAAAGAGAAAGTGGTACAGCCTACTAAGAAGTCCAAGGAGATTCCTATAACTATTCCAATGATTGCAAGAAGAGGAGCTCCTATTCCCACTACCTCCACACAAAAGGTGAGTAATGTTAATCCTTCTTCTTCTAATTCTATTTCCAAAACTCCTTCTCCTTCAAATCCCAAAACTGATATATCAAGAGTCTCTCAAGTTCCTAGCAATAATGTCCCATCTACCTCTAGATATTTCGATATTATTGATCACCTAAAAAGATTAAAATCCAAATTTCAGAAGTAGAGTTTTACGAGACTCATCCGAAAGATATTTATAAAATGGTAAACTTTGTAAACTCCAAATCCAAAGTCTCATCCATTACTTCTAAAGGTCTTTTTCCCAACCACCTCTTCCTCACCTCACTCAAACCTTGTGGCTACAGTCACTTCCCCTAATGATAAAATTGAACCATTTTATGTGACTCTTCTCATGGTTGACCATAAACTCAATAATTATGTCATAGACTCAAGAGCATCAGATAATGTAATGCCTACAAAGGTAGCCCATACTTTGGGTCTGACCCTAACATGTGCCTTTGGTTCCTATTATTCCATGGAGAGTAGGAAAGTGCCTTTGGTTGGAAGGATTAAAGATGCACAAGTAGATTTTTCTACTTTTCCAGAGAAAAGGGTCTTAGCCACCATTTTGGTAGCTGATATTCCTCCCTCATATGGGATGTTACTGAGTAGAAATTTCTGCAAGGAGGTAGGAGGTGAAATTCAAATGGAATGGTCACATGCTTTGATCTCGTCAATGGAAAAATGAAGAAGCTGCTACCTAAGAAACAGACTGAGTACATTGTGTAAAAGACTAATGACCCAAAAGCACAGATACTCTATGAGGATGTAGGGCATGGGAACTACATGATCATGTCACAAGATGAGGCAAGGCTTCCTAAGGGAGTTATTCATGACCCCAATGGCATTTGGACTCTGGAGTTTGATGGAAGCTTCTCTTCAGCTAGTTCTGGGGCTGGTGTGGTGTTGACATCTCCAGAAGGGAACATTCATCCTTTCTCCTTCAAGCTCTATTTTGAAAATACAAACAATACAGTTGAATATGAGGCACTCATACTTGGATTGAACATGGCAAAAGAAATGGGAGTGAAGAATATTTGTGCTCATGGTGATGTAGAGCTTATTGTGAAATAGGTCAAAGATATTTTTCAAGTCAAGAATAGGATGATTGAAGCATTATATGAATCTTGTCTGGGATTCCATTGAGTATCTTGATGCTTTCTCCATTGAAGTTGTACTAAGAGAAAGGAACACTAGAGCTAATTCTCTAGTTGTCTCAGGATCTTTGTTGATTCCTCATCTAGATTTCTCTCAAGATAAGTTTACCATTGAAATGATTCATAGGCCCAGCATAACAAATAATGTCAATAACTAACAGGTTTTCAATGATGCTCCGCATTTTCTCTCTTTCTTGGAGCTTATGGATAATTTTGACCATTTGTATTTTAAAGGAAGTGAGAACTTTCCTAGAGAGTGTGTATCCTCTAATGAAGTGAATATAAAAGAAGAGATGGATCATGATATTTGCATAAAATTGAAAGGTAAAAATATCCCTAAAGGGTTGGTGAGTTTGGAATATGTATTTGATAAGCATGACAGTACATTAAGTCTTAAACTTCCTAAACATCTCGACAATCTACTGAGTGTGAAAAGGTTAATAGTGGGAATCTTGATGAACCTAAGATGGGGAAAATTGGGAAATGTTACACTCAGGAGGAGGAGGAGAAGGCAGTAAATCTATTAAAAATTTATGCTAATATTCTTCCCTATTTGTACGATGATCTGAAGGATTTCAAAGCAAAAGGAGATGCAACATTTTATCCCTCTAAAACTTGGGATCAAACCGTTCAATCAAAAACAAATGAAATATAATCCCAAGGTTATTGGCACTATTTTTTAGGAGATACAAAACTTGATAAAGGAAAAAATCATCTTTCCTATACAACATTCAACATGGATCGCCAACATTGTGCCTTTCAGGAAGAAGAATGGTGAGATTCACATCTGTGTGGATTTCAGTAATTTAAGTCAGGCCTCTCTTAAAAAAACTACCATCTTCCCATGATGAATCAGGTTTTGAAAATTATCACAGGCTCTGAGATGTTGTCTATGTTGGATGGGTTCTCTAGATATAATCAAATGGAGGTAGTACCCCAAATCAACACAAAACTACTTTCACTACTCTTTGGGGCACCTTTTCTTACAAGAGAATGCCTTTTGGTCTTATCAATGTTGGTGCCACCTTGTAGAGGGAAATGGACATGGATTTTATTAGTTTGAAGGGAAAGTGTGTTGTTTTGTACCTTGATGATTTGATTGTTTTCTCCAAAATAAGGGAAGATCACTTTTAGCATCTTGAAGTAGTTCTCCAAAAGTGTAGAGATCATAAAGTCTCTCTTAATCCAAATAAGTCTATCTTTTGTGTCACTGAAGGAAAGTTTGTGGGGCACATTTTCTCTAAAGAAGGAGTCAAGATAGATCTAGAAAGAGTTCAAGAAATCCAACATATTCCTCTTCCAACAAGTAAAAAGGGTGTTCACTCTTTCTTTGGTAAGATTAATTTCCTGAGGAGATTCATTCCTGATTTTTCAAAGTTGACTATGAGCATTGATCACATGATGAAAGGAAAGAAAAATTTAGTTGGTATTCTAAGGGAAATGAGGCATTTGAAGGTATCAATCAATCCATTACTAAAACCCCCATCTTGGCATGTCCTGATTTCAATAAGGACTTTATCATCTATTGTTATGCACAGAGTACCTTGGCTATTGTGCTGACTCAAAAGAATTATGAGGATCATGAACTCCCAATTTCCTTCATGAGATATGTTTTGAAATCTCATGAGTTGAAATATACTATGATGAAGAAACATGCTTTTGTAGTGCTCAACGTTGTCAAGAAATTTTGTTTTTATATTCTTAATTCACACTCTATTGTGCTTGTTCCTAACACAACCATCAAATCCATTCTCACACAACAGGAGTTTGGAACTAAGAGAGGCAATTAGGTAGCAAAGGTTTAGGAATATGACCTAGATATCAACCCAACTAAGCTAGTCTAGGGTAAAGGTTTGTGTGAGCTTATTGCTAAAGGATTTGATGCAACGTTGTGCAAAGAAGAAGTTGATGTTCTTAGTGTCCTCTTCCTCAGTTCCATAGATGAATGGTATTCTGCTATCAAAAATTTTCTTACCTATGGAGAGTGTCCATCTCATTTGAGTGCCAAGGAGGATTGGGATATTAAGATAAGGTCTACACAAGTATGTACTATCGGAGAATGCTTTGTTCAAGAGAGACATAGATGGAAGATTCTTGAAGTGTGTAGACAAAGAGCGATAGAAGTTGTTCTCAAATTTTCATGATCGGGCTTGTGGAGGTAACTTCTCTTATTACATCACACGCTCAAAAAAATCCTTTGTCTTTGGGTACTATTGGCCTACATTTTTCAAAGATGCATCCAAATGGGTAGGTAAGTGTGAAGCATGTCATACTTTTGGTTAGAGACCTAAGTTGGTTTCTTTTCCACTAAATCCAGTAGTGATTGATGAGCCCTTTCAATAGTGAGGATTGGATTTCATTGGAACTCTCAAACCACCCTCTAGTGCTAGTCATACTCATGTGTTAACTTATATAGACTACTTCACTTTGAGTGGGTAGAGGCCATCCCGAGTCAAAAGCACTACTTTTGAGGTGGTGTTTAATTTAATTAAGGAGAACATACTTGATAAGGTTTGGGGTACCAAACAATATTGTGACTGATAATGCTTCAAATTTTTCTTCTTCTGAGATCATTGATTTCTTCTATGGTTATGGAATTTCCCTTTCTCGCTCCTCATACTACTACCCTTAAGGGAATGGAAAAGTAGAGTCAACAAATATGAATCGAGTAACCATCATTCGAAGCTAGTCGGTGATTCTCGGAGGAATTGGTACAAGAAACTCTATGATGCTCTCTGGGTAGATAGAATTACACCCAAAAGAGAAATTGGGATGTCTCCTTTTCAAGTGGTGTATGGTGTTGAAGATCAGTTACTAGTGACAGTGGAATTACCAGCCTTACACTTAATGAAGGCTATTGAAGATTTAAGTTTTTCCAGTTCCTTGGACAAGAGGATCATGTATCTCCATAATCTAGATGAAGACAGGTTGCAAGTTTTTTTATAGGATATCAGCTCATCAACTAAGGGTGAAAGCTTTGTTTGATAAGAAAGATAGACCCAAATATTTTCAAGTAGGATACGTTGTTTTGTTGTGGGAAAAAAGGCATGAACCTCGAGGATGCCATGGTAATTCTGATTCCCTTTGGCTTGGTCCTTTTAAAATAAGGCACATTTCTAGAGAAATTGTGTTCTATTTGGATTACATGGATGGTTCTCCTCTCCCACTTCCTTATAGTGGGAAGTATATGAATTTTTTTAAGTCCTAGGTGACTAGGCAGTCCTTCTGTATATTGTGTACAGTGTTTTGGTTTTGGATCGTTCCTTTGTGTTTTGTTTCTATTTTTCCTTGTTTTGGTTTGTTTTACTTTTGTGTGTTTTGTCTTCTGTGTTGGTTTTCCTTTGACTCTATTTTCCAATGGACAAGGAATTGGTCTGTTTTCCCTAAGTTTTTCTGTGGTCCTTGATCTTTCCTCGTTCCTATGTCAAGTCATCCCCAAAAAGAGACAATTATTGTCACACTCAAAATTCCCCTCTTTTTGAAGTCAAGTTTAAAAAAAAATCAGTCAGTTCTTTGGAGTAATTGATTGCGTTGAGCTTGGTATTGTTTGTAGTTTTCCATTCCGTGGAGAACAATTTAAAATTCAGGTGTAATGGTGGATTTTTCCCCTTCTTTTTATTTTTCCCAAAGTCAGGAATGATGGGCGCATCTTCCTCGTTAATTTTTGCCCCAAAATCCATGGGTAGTACGTGGATATCTCTCGATTGGATGAAAAATGGCCATGTTTCATGCGACAGGTCCAAGCCTCCACACATCAAAATGGTGCAACTCCAAGGGTGGGACCCAAGGGATAGTACTCAAATAAGCACAGGTTTTCCATGTGTCCTAGGTCCAAAAAATGGATAGAGATGATTGCTTAAATTGACTAAGTATGAACGGGTTGGCGGAAGCCTCCATGTGCCTCAACGGTGTAATTTCAGAAGTGAAACCAAGGGCCAGTTTCTAAATTATCACCAACTCTCCACATGTCCAGGGTCAGATATACAAACTTACCAAATAAAAGGGAGAATTTCAAATATTAATCCCACACAGAAAGTCAAAGCGGGAAAGCAGGCCATTGGGGCGATTTGAGAATTTGAAATTTGTTTTCATAAAGGAGCTTAAAGTTAAAAAGTGACTCGCATGAGTCTAGCCATGCTAAGGGAAAAAGTAAAATATTAGGCCCACCTCGAAGGTCAAAGTGGGTGGATGGGTCAAAATGTTCCAAAGTGTCGTTTCTCCAAAGGGTACAAAATATAAAAGGCATCCTCGAGCCTACCTATATTTGAGTCTTTCCCACGTGGACCTCACATTCAAAGTTTGCAAGGGAAGATTAAATGGCTATGATTCAAGGAATCTAGTTTTTTTGCAGACATAGAAATGGCCAAGGCATTGGATAGACTTAGACATCGGTTTCTCGAATCAATTTTCATCATTTTTTGTAACCGTTCTTGGAAACTATTTAATGGATGCTCCATGTCTTTGTTGTTGGTTTGGATATCTGGTACTCTATAAAGGAAATAGATTGAAGTAATCAAAACATAATTTTTCCCATTTCTACCTCTTCTTTTCTTCTTTTTATTTCTAAAACTTAGGAATCATCCATATTTTATGACAAGAAACTTTGTGTTCTCATTTATATTATTTCTAGAACTTTTGGTCTCTCGGAATTATACTAGTTATGAAAGTGAATGATTTTATTCTGCATTTCCACGGTTCAATACGTATAAGGTGATACTCTGCCATCTATATTTCTTGAAGGTATTGTCATGTTCTTCCTTTCTCATCTCCTTAATTCTTCCATTCTTTCGTATTGATGATCTTTGGGCATAAACATTTCAAAGTATCAGGAATCCACACTTTTAAAGTTGTACATTTGTATATAAGTTTGTTGCTTGCTTTCAATAAGGGAACCTCTCCCATTAAAGATGAGGGACTTGTTGTCCCCTAACTGTGGTTTGTTTAAAGGATCATTTTACTAACCCAACAGGTATAAATACCCAAAATTTATTGTTTATTTGTCACATTGCCACCTTTGTATGCAAAAACAACCTATTAGAAGGTGACTTGGTGAGAAAAACATGTTTGGAGGATTAAAATATTGTCCAAATGGGTTGTCTAAGGTGAAAACGGAAGCCCTTGCTTTGTGGACATATGCTTTTAACCTGTTTTGTTTTGTTTTTTTGTGATTTTTTACAATTTCTAGGGATTCAAATCCATAATGGGGCATGCAGATTCCCTAGGTTGGATTTACAATAATCGTTTGTGATCCGTTCAATTGCTAGCGATTGAGGTGAATCACCAATGATTCACCTACAATCAAAATAGTTTGTGTTTTATACTAAAATTCATGCCTTTTGATAGATGTTTTTAAATTTTGGTATGTTTAAATTTATATTATAAATTTTTTGAATGTTAGGATCAAGTTATGAGGGTAAAATATTTATTTTTCGAAAAACATTACTACATTGTTAATGTTTATTTTCATGTGTACTTTACAGTGCATGCTCGGTTGACAATTTGAGACCGCATCCCTTTTAGCTTGGACGTGGTTAGAGAGGAATTATATGATGATGATTGGGAGCACTTTGAGGCTATGGGATTTGGCAGGGTGAAATTTACAAGAGATTACATAGATGTTGCAACTTGATTCTAGATTTGATTGAGAGGTGAAATCCTTCCACCAATACTTTTTGGCTACCCACAAGAGATATGAACTTCACTCTCAAGGATGTTCACCAGATTACTAGACTACCAGTTGGGGGAGCCTGTTTATTGTATTTTGGATGCAGAGAGAGAAGATACTATAAAAGGTTGTATAGAGGGGATTCCCTAGGTGTTAAATACTCGTTTAGAGATTTTGATTACCAGGCCTTATATGATGTTGGGAAATATAGTTTTCCATGGATGACCATGATGATGATGGGGATCTCATGTTTTGAACTACCAAATTTACAGGGTGGGTAGTTCTCATGGATGATGACAGGGGTAGTTGCAGAGATGATGGAACATGTTATAATTTTTGAGTGGGCTCCTACCTTATTGGCTTCGAATTTCCATAAGCGCTACAGGATAGATGTTTGATTCTTATTATAGTGTTGGGTACATGAGCACATTGATATTTCTTAACCATTTTGAGTGCCTAGTGTTATTAAAGCGAGGTATCCGAGTTTTATGAGGTGGAGCTAGAGTTTAGGTTAGGCCAGGAAGGCCAAGGGGCCTACCTATTACAAAGACTTGATATCAGGATTACAGGTTGGTGACGTGGTGGGGAGGCCATATGTGGAATTTCCTCATTAGCCTAAATTTTCTGAGGATTTATTATATTTACAGTAGGACACATGGGTTCAGTGCTGCAGATCCAGAGAGGATGAGTTAATATATTTTATGTGGGTCATGAGACAGTTTGGCCTAGTTTAGCATATACCAAAGGATCCAGTTTTGTATAGGTGAGAGGATGTGGACACTGAGACCCCATAGGCTATTTTGGTAGGGCTTGTAGTCATTGTTGAGAAGCTAGGTTTGATGGGTCCATATGAGGATGTACATATAGTTGTGATTGATGATGTGGGGGTGACCCCAGATTTTACTTCATGGTGCTCCCAATCATTTAGGGACTTTGAGTGGATCATGGCAATAAAGAGAGTTATACATGTGGTTAGAATTGTGTTGAATAAAGCAAAGGGAGGAGTAGAGGATGGTGGTGAGGCTGATGAGGAGAGGGTTGAACACATTTTTGTAGCTCCAGATGTTGCGATAGTGATGGTTGATAAGGATGCAATGGAGGTAGAGAGACACCTCTCAGAGAGAGCATGACGACTTAATGGGAGTTTGGGATACTCTCATTCCAAAGAGAGATGGATATATAGTAGAGTGGGATAGCCTCAGGAATAACTTATATAAGTCTCTTCTGATAGAGACTCATACAAGAGTCAGAGAGAGACCTTTCGAAAGGCCTTAGGGATCATGTGGACTTCTATTTCTGGAAGAGAGCTATTGATGATTATTAAACAAAGAGGGGCATCTATTGTACCTTTTTCTGGAATGGTTATGGTATCTCATTAGAAGGATATACGAGAAGAGAGGGAATACTATGTGGATATGATTATCAAGAACTACCTTGATGCCACTTTATATGTCGATCATATAGCCACCCAATGGGTCACCACAATAGCGAAGTAGGCCTAGTGATAGTGCAACAAGTTTGGGGAAGCCATCTTGGATACCACCGAGAGGAGGAGGTGACAGCGAGGAAGGAGCCGATGGTGGTTGTGATGTAGTGGGAGGAAATCTATATCCTATTTCGATGGAATTTACCATATGATTTTATATAGGCTTGTGGAAGCCCATTTTATTTATGTATGATGTCATTTTGATTATATGGACATTTGTGTAGTGGAATTTGATATATATGTGATGGTGATGATTTCTATACTTGTGTTGATAGGATTATGGAAGCCCCTGAGGTTAGTTATTTTCATTCAAGATTTTATATATAATGATGATGATTTTTTGGTCTTTGTCTTTGGTTTTGATATGTGTGTTTTATATGTTATATCTGTTAGATATATTGCTATCTAGAAATATTTATGTTTAGATTACTATTTTTATGTTTAACTAACTTTAGAAACTATGAGTATATCGAATGTATAAAATCAAAATGTGATTAAATAAAACACAGTAAAAGTGGAAAGAATACCCCACTAAATTTTAATGTGTATAATGGGTTTTGATAACACTTGCACTTGTAGCCTTCCAAAATGTTAAATAAGACCGTCAATGGACAATTTAGGTAAATCACAATGGATTCGAACAAAACATGTTTTGATAGGATAAAAGAGAGAAGGAGGCCATTTGGATGCATGCCATTATAAGGGGAAATTTTTCTCCTTTTCAACGGGTTTATAGGGAATCAATGCCCTAGCTTTTATAATATTTTGAATAAAATTGATTAATGCAAGAAATTCACTTTATGACAGGAAAGCTAATCAATGTGGGAAGCTTTCTTATATGATTTGAATTTTGAAAGACCGATCGACATGGGAAGCCTTATAAATGAGTATCCATCCTTTGAGGGTATGGTCTATGTTTTTATGACTTTGATTTGAATGTTTTTTCTTAATGGGATCAGTCCATGATTTAGGTAGCTAGCTATCCTTCGAGGGATTACTCTATTTTTTTTTATAATTTAAATTTTCCGAATAGCTATCTTTCGAGGATCGAGTCTATTGTTATTTTTAACATCGAATGGATTAATTTCATTTTTTTAATGTGAGGGTAGAGAACCCTAACAAAAAAATTTATAGGAGGGGATAAATGCACATGTGACCTAAATCCACATGCCCAATGTTTGTGATGTTGATGGATAGGTGTAGTGACTCTTAGGAATTTGGTGCAATGACGGAATGAATAGGATTTGACTAAAACTAGCATCATGATGGTCAATTACTTAACAATAGAAAGGCCACAAGTGTAGATCATTTAAGGGTTCCACCTCAGGTTCCCCATCAAGAGAAGTGAGATGATATACTCCTGACCCATATTTATGAGTGATAACATAAGGGCCAATCCAATTGGGGGAAAAATTTCCATGTTTACTCCGCTCTAATGTAGTCACATTCTAATTTTCTTTAAGGATGAGATCACCAATTTTAAAATCTCATTCTTTAACATGTTTTTGTATGCCCTACTAATGCGTTGTTGATAAACTTGGTGATGTTCAAGAGTTTTTAGATGTTTTTCATCTAACAATTCCAATTGTGCTAGATGATCCTAATGATATTATTTATCGGGGATGAAATCCTTGAGAGATACGCATAGTGATGAAATTTGTATTTTGAGAGGCACAATGGCTTCAGATCCATAAACGAGTGGGTATGACATAGCACTGGTATGTGTGCAAATATAGTTCGATAAGCCCATAGAGCGAACAAGATTTGAGTGTGCCAATTTATAATTGAATAATTTAGAATATTCATGAGGATTTTGTTGATTGTTTTGTTAGAGGCCTATGCTTGTCATTTTCTTGAGGGTAGTATGGTGAAGAAAAGCTAATTTTGATGTTGAATGTATCACAGAGATTTTTGACTTCCTTGTTTTTAAAATATTTCCCATTATCTGTGATAAGCTTATGTGGGATGCCAAAGTGACATATAATGTTTTGATATATGAAATTAATGATGGGTCTAGATTTTTTTGAGGTCAAAGGAATTGCTTCAACCCACTTAGTAAAGTATTCAATTGTAGTGATGATTGAATGATGCTATTGAGATGATTTTTGATTGATCGAGCCAATGAGGTCTAATCCCCATTGAGAGAAAGGCCACAAGTCTCATGTGGGTTGTAACGCTTGACTTAGAATATGAATAAGATTAGAATGAATTTGAAATTTAAAGAACATTTTCACGTACGTACAAAAATCCTTGGTGATAATAGGCCAATAATACCCTAACCATATAATGCGTTTAGCAATGGCATTTCCACTAAAGTGACCACCACATATGCCATCATGCACCTCTTGAATTTCTTTGGTTGAATCATGTGTTTTAATACATTGTATTAGTATGTTGTCAAAACTGCATTTATAGAGAATACCACCTATGATGATGAAGCGGGTGGCGCGTTGGATAAATGATCGTTTAGTGGATTGTGATAGATCTGATGGGATTTTGCATTCAAAAAGGTAATCATATATTTGTGTGTACCAAAGATCGGGTGAGTTGTCATCAATGACATTAATGGATGGTATCTCATTTTGATGTGAAGGATGATCCAAACATTGAATGAATACTTACATATTAGTGTTATCCTTTGATTTTCCTATCTCAGAATGGATAAGACGGTTGAGATACGCCATGATGTGCGGAACTATATTAGAAGATCGTGGATTAACTTGAATGGTGTAATGGTCGAATGTGCCAAGGAGAAAATTGAAAATGGTCTTATACTTCTGAAGGACCTCATTTTTACATTTATATTCTCCTTTGAATTGACTAATGAAAAGTTTTGAATCTCTGTATATTTCCAGATCATGGACACCTAGGAGAATAGCAGTAGTAAGGCCCATTATTAAGGCTTCATATTCTGCCATATTATTAGTGCATTCGAAGTTGAGTTTGAATGATAATGGAATGGGAATGTTCAGGGTGGTATGATAATGACACCGGCCCCTCCACCTTCTTGACATTTAGCACCATCAAAGAAGAGGGTCATTTTGATGGGGGTGAAGTATGATTCATATTTGTCAAATTCATTAATGTTATTGATTGATTCATCAGGAAAGTATTCATGAGCTGGTTGATCATCCAAAAGAGGTGCTTGAATGAATTGATTGGAAATGGCCTAACCTTTAATGTACTTTTGAGGTATAATTTCAATATCAAATTCATTCATTAGCATCAACCATTGAGTTATACGATCATTATTATATGGTTTATCATGTATGGCATTAAGTAGACTAAAACTAGTGACAAAGTGAACTTTGTGGTTGAGGAGATAATGTCAGAGTTTGGAAGTAGCGAATTACAACACACAACAAATTTTTTTGGATTTAGAGTATCGTGTTTCATATTTAGTAAGTGTGTGACTAATGTAGTACATGACAAGCTCACAACCTTGATCATCACAATGGGAAAGTATGGATCCTATGGCACATTCCGAGGTAGATATAAAACAAATCCCCTTCATGAGTTAGCATAAGTATAGGGTGTGATTATAAATATTGTTTGATTTCATCAAAATAATTCAGTAGTTAGAATCCCAATGATACATTATTTCCTTATGGAGAAGATGGTGAAATGGTTGACAACGGTGGAGAGCTATGATATGAAATGTCATATGGACTATATTTTTCCTTATAGAATATGTAGTTGTTTAAGATAAGAAGGTGGAGGCATATCAATGATTACCCTAACTTTTGTGGGATCGATTTCAATTCTATGAAGATTAATGATAAATCCCAAAATATTTCCAGTGAGAACACCAAAAACACACTTTATAGGATTCAGTAGAGACAAAATTGAATAAGATGGGTGAAGATTGATTCAAGGACATTAAGATGATCTTTTCATGATTTAGAATTCCTAAGAAGGTCATCAACATAATCTTATACAATTTTATGGATAATATCATGGAAAATGTAGGTCATTGCACATTGATACATTAGCCCAAACTTTTTGAGACCAAATGGCATGACACAGTAGCAAAAGGTCCCCAAGGGGTGATAAAAGTGGTTTTATGTTGATCATAAGGGGTGATAAGAATTTGATTATAACCAGAAAAACCATCCATAAGGGAGAGCATTTCATGGCCGGTTGTGAGGTTGATAAGATGATCTATGTTTGGGAGAGGGAAATCATCCTTTGGAAAAGCAAGATTAAGATCCATAAAATCTATGTAGATGTGAATATTTCCGAGGATTTAGTTATTGGGATGATATTGGAGACCCACTATGGATAGTCAATGGGTATGATGAAATTGGTAGATAAAATATGTTATAACTCTTCCTTGACAAGGAGAGCTATACATGGGTACATTTTATGGATTTTTTGTTTGATAGGTTTAGCATTAGGTTATGTGAATATGTTGTGTAGAACTATGTTTGTATCGATCTTGGGCATATCACTATATGATTAGGTGAAGGATTGGTGATACTTTGTTAATAATGATTTAAAATCATTCAATTCTTGTGGATAAAGCAATTGACCGACCTAGACTATACGATGATCCTAGATTGTTCCTATGTTCACTTCAATGGTAGATTCATTAAGAAGATTGGGTGTTTCAAATGGTAAGGACTTATGAAGATAATGATCCTTAGCTCCCATGTGAGATAGGATATCCTAGTCATCTTGACATTGAAGGATATCTATGGTAGGTAAATCTTCCTCAACCATTTCTAGATGAACAAGTGATAGTGTTTTAATGGAGTGACCAGATTGATAAGTGAGTGGTCCTAGTGATACAGTACTAATTTTAAAAAAAAATTAGGTGGGATGGGTACAATTTCATCCGTGTTCATGGGGTTTTCAGGGTTCATTGAAAATATTTTTTCTAGTTCAAAGATGGTTAGGGATGTAGCAAGTTTGGATGTAGTGGCTTTGTATATTTCAGAGGTGAATCTCTTATAACCCACCCCAATTTTTCCATGAACTTTGAGGGTACGCAGGACAGGTTGTTCATGAATTCCTTGTTCATAACATCAGCAATGGATTCATCTTCAAATTGTCTAATGGCTACATATCATTGATGGTAATTTTATAGGCTATGTTTATGGAGAAGTGGTCTAAAATAGTTTTGTAAGTTGTGCCAAATAAAATTGTGAGTGTAGTGGAATGTTGTTGTACTAGTCTAAGGAAGGTCCGGAAAGGGACGTGTGAAAGGTCCTTAGTATGAGGTCTCGATTGTGAGCTATCAAACAACATGCATGACATAAATTATGGATGTGTTATTGGGGATCTTCTTTTCTATAAAAATTAGTAAGTTTAGGAAGTTCCCAGTGAGGTGGATATGGTTTATATGGTATGTAGAAGGATGAATGGGCTCATTGAAAATTTGATCATAGGAGAGTGAATTATTGGATGTTGATGAAGTGGCTTCCAAAATAGATATGCAACTCATCAGATCCTGAAGGGGGTCAATTTGTGTTGATTGTTGTAGGGATGAGCTGGGTTGATACAAAGACTGATTGGATTCTGAGTATGTTTGACACTTCTATGGGATGTTTTTTTATAGGAGGTGTTTTTATGAGGGATATTCTATTGATATGGAATGTTATAATGATAAGGGTTGTTATGTTGAGGGACATGGTATTTAGGAATGTTCTGTTGAGGTAAGTATTGCTGAGGTATGTGTTTCGCATAGAAATGCTTCCGTTCCTGGGATAGAGTTGCTTCTATCCTTTCATTCCTTTGAGAAACAGATAAGGGTTAGGGCTAGGAGGAATACCTGTTGAATGTTGAGAGCGTGTGCGTGTACCATAGAGAGAGATCATATCGATTGCAAAGAACTCCTTTTTGTCTAGGAAGGACTGCCTGCAAGTAAGAATACAAGACCAGGAAATATGAGACTTCCTTTCGAAGGTAGTCAGTTCCCCTGCTAATATGAATTAACACAAATTCTAACAAATAAGCTATTGTCCAATTACAATTTGTTTACCTTGTTAGAACAATAGAGAAAAGGCTGGTCTTGGTTTTGAATCATAGTGACCGATGCCGGTCAGTGTCACCGGTGCCGGTTGATGATAACCGATATCGGTAGGGGTAGTGATTTAAGGGGTTTGGTAAAAGGTTGGCTATAAGATGACTATGGTGTTTATAAGGCTAGTAAATGATTGGGGATGGGTAACGAGGTGATAGAGAAGGCTCAGAGGGTATGGGAACTATTCTTGGGGTAGTGTAGGGGTAGAGGAATGATAGTTAGATGGGGGGTGTTACCGGGTAGTGGATTTGGGAGTAGACTTATAAGTACTGTGATTCAGAAATCCAAGAAATATTATTAAAAGAACGTATAAGACTTACTAATTCCTGATGAAAAATGTAGGTTCAAGTATTGTGATGACGAAGGCAGGGTTTAGGTAGGATGGTCTGATAATCTGAGATGAGCTATCTCCTCTCTTGATGCTTGGATGAGTGTTATTGGGCTCGGTTATTCAGTTGTAGTCTTGGGCTTGATGTCCTTCTCTGTAAACTCCTCTCTTTCCTTCACTTGTCTCTGTTCAGCCAAGTAAATTCTGGATCCTTCCAATGACTTCTGATTCGGATCAATGAAAATCCAACCCCTTATTTTTGGTTGGGAGAGGTCATTTACAGGGAACCGATGGCGGTTACGTAACCGACGGCGGTCGAGAGTAGAACCAGTATCGGTCGAGTCAAATTGGGCTATTTTTAGTAAAATAGCCAACTTTCCCTCGTTTTCTCCCGAGGGATTAGTTGTGGGCTTGTTCAAGTCATTATGATGTTGGTTTTAGGTGTTGGTGAGGAGTAATTAGTCATGGGTGTGGATGTAGACCAAGTTATAGGTCTTAATTAGGTTAGTTTAGGGTTAGGACTAGGTCATGATGAGGTGGCGAAATGAGGTGGCAGGTATGGCGATGTGGATTTATTAATTATAAGGTAATTAATAAATAATTGTGTAAGGTTTAGGTGATGAGGTTAGGTTGCGAAATGAGATGCGGGGCACAAGGGGTCGTAAGACACAAATTTGGTGTCTACATTAGCCCCTTGTTGTCGTGTAACTTGTCTTGTAAAGCTGCATGGACAATAATAAGAAGTGGTTACCCATGTTAAGGGTATAGGTAATCCCCCTCAAATCTATCATAGATTGAGGTAGCGTGAAATCAGGGATAGGGTTGATAAAGGGTAAATGGTGTTGAGATGATGGTAAGATGGTGGGGTAGGTCCAAGGAAGTAGACGCACGTTGAAATGTAGTAGTGCGACCAGGGTACATGATTTGAAGAGCAAACAAGCAATTCATAGGCAAAGGTCGATAGTTTATCCAAACAAGGGTGATATAATCCTGGTATCCAAGGCATAGGAAGTAGCTCTAGGGGATATAATGGGTAAGGTATAGGAACATTTAGGCATGTTCGGTAGTACCAAATGGTTGGTTTGGTTGAGATAAACGTCATGGTCTAGGTCTAGGCAAAGTTGGTCGACTGATCAAGTCAAGTACCCTAATCATGCTAAAACACGAACAGGTGAGCTCGATTGAACAAAAAGCTACATGATGGGTGTGTAACATTGTAATATTTTGGTTTTGGGTGAGGTATTTGAGTGGTGCGGCCTTGGGTCGGGCCAATTGATTAGTGAGGGCCATGGGTCGGGCCTGATTGATTGGTTGCGGCCTTAGGTCAGGCCAAATGGTTGGTTACAGCCTTAGGTTGGGCCGGATTGGTTGGTTGCGGCCTTGGGCGGGCCTGATTGGTTGGTTGCGGCCTTGGGTCGGGCCAAATGATTGGTTGCGGCCTTGGGTCGGGCCAAAGGGTTGGTGGCGGCCTTGGGTCGGGCCAAATGGTTGGTTGCGGCCTTGGGTCGGGCCAAATGGTTGGTGGCGGCCTTGGGTCGGGCCAAATGGTTGGTTGCGGCCTTGGGTCAGGCCAAAGAAGTCAAAAAGGGCTATTTATCAAGGGTGGGTGTAGGCGATGTGGGAAAAAAGTAGAGAGTGGTGGATAAGGGCGGGAGTTGGGGTGAAATAGGTATGAAACCGATATCGGCTATAGATGACCGGTATCGGTTAGGGGACCGATACCGGTTCATTAGGGCACAACATAACCGATATCGGTTATAGGTCAAAAAACCTATAAAAAGAAAAATACGGCCTGTCATTGTCATATTGTCAATTTAAAAACCAATTTTAGTTGTCTGAGGTGTATTAGTGAGATTGTTTGAATTTTTCGGCTGAGGTGGCACTATTTGAGTGGAGAAGTGAGTGGTTGGTAGGCCCTAGCGAGTAGGAGGCAAGCATTTGATTGGTGGAGGACCCAGCAGAGGGGATTTATAGCCATGGCACAGCCAAGAGGAGCAGGAGGTGCTGGACCAGCTGGACCACCACCACCTATCCCACCACGACGACGTGTAGTCGTACCGGTAGGTTCGAAACCTCTCATTATGTGAATTTAATGTTTTTAAGCTAGATTTGGGTTTTGGGTAGGAATCCATGTTTTTAATAAAAGAATGAATAAATGGAAGTTGTTTGGAAAATGGAGGGGGTAGGTAGGTTAGTTAGGATAAAACGGTAGGGTGGGTAGGTTTTTAGGGGTTTTTAATGGGTAAAAGGGGAGTAATAGGCCAAAAATGGGTTTGGGGGCCGTGTCGAGTTTAGCTCCACGATTATTCAAGATGACCGATGTCGGTCACTAAGCCGACATACATGGGTCACGAAGTTTTCGAGCAAGATGGGTTTTGTGGTTGATCGGTGTCGGTCGTATGTCGACCGACATCGGTGGAGAAATCTTGGAGAGGGACCGGTGGCGATCATGGGTGACAAAGATACAGTCCTTAGTTTTTGTTGTTGTTTTGGGTTTTTTGTTGTTGTGCGGTGTTTTGTTATTATTGGTTTGGGTTTTGTGTTTATTGTTGGGTCTTGTGTTTTGGGGGTGAAGAGGGAAGGGGTAGAGGTTGATAGGAAGGGTGATTGGTGGGTGGGGGGGAAATGGGGCGGTTGTGTGGTTGGTGCGGTTAGGATAGATTAGGTGTTGGGCATGAATGGGGAGGTGTTAAATTGGTAGGGGCATAGGTAAATGGTGAGAGTAGATCTAGGTGATTGGTAGGGTGCAAGATAAGGAAAGGGGATATCGTAAACGTGTTAGGGTAAAATAGGTGGGTGTAGGTGTGTGTTATAGAGTCGGGGTGTGGTCGGGTGGGTAAAAGGGGGTATAGAGGGTTAAAGTAGTTGTTGTTTGAAAGGGTAGGTCTAATGAAGTGGGTTATTTATGCAGGCACGTCAGCAGTTGACTATGCGGGATCGGATGCCCCCGTTATTGAGACGGATGCGGCCACATGTGTCCGCAGCACACTGGGCCATTATGCATGAGGTGGGACTCGGTGGAGTCCAGCGGTATAGGGCTGTGGAGAGGGACCACAGTCTTATGGTTGCCCTCATCGAGAGATGGGATCCGACAACCAATGTTTTCCATCTCCCGACTGGGGAGATGACTATTACCTTGGAGGATGTATATCACATCCTGAGACTGCCGATCATAGGAGAGGCAGTATTTCAGGTAGATGTAGAGACGGCTATGGACAACATTCTTCATGTATTTGGGGATGTAGCTACGTTATTGACCTACCACAGCGCGAGTATTGCTTATGGTGATATGTATCACGCCCATAGACATGAGACACGGCTTGCCATGTTGATGATGATAGGCAACACATGCTTCGCCCTCCCGGAATCAGAGGGAGGCCGCTTTCCACGAGCGTTGATGGGGGTGCTGCACGAGATGGTGGAGGAGCATACGTGCTATGTTTGGGCACCAGTATACCTAGTGCAGCTATACAGAGAGCTATGGGGTTATCGCCGGATGAGGTGATTCGGGATTTGTTCCACATTTCTGTTACACTACTGGGCATATGAGCACATCATATGTATTCGACCAGTAGGGCTGCCCCAGTAGCCAGGGCCATAGGTGATATACAGGTATGGCTTTCAGAGGTGGTTGGGGGTCGTGGGCCAGCCATGAGCGGTGCTTGCAGGATGGGATGTAGCTTACTACCGTCATATGCTAGAGGGCCTGACCGCATTGGATATTATATGGAGGCCTTACAGAGGTCATCAGCCCCGAGGAGGAGCCCGATCACAGATGCGCTGGATCCAGTATACTTTCTGGATAGCTGGGCGGAGGCCGGGAGAGCATGAGTGGATACCCCTAGAGAGGGTACGACGGCAGTTGGGGCTACGACAGGATGAGCCACCTCCCTTCCTTCAGTACCAGAGGGAGGATGTAGAGGCCCCACTGCCTGCACCACAGCCCGTGGACCCAGATTGGGTAGTAGAGAGGCCGGCGGATGATACCGTGGATGACATCAACGCCGCACAGGGTCATTTTTGGTATGGTGGGCAGGGGAGAGAGTAGCGAGGAGGGCACAGCCCGCACAGCCAGATTTAGTGGCTATTATAGCAGAGAGGGACCAGCTCTTGGGGAAGTGCGGTTGTTATAAGGCAGCAATTGCTGCGCACATACATAGATCAGGGTATTACAGGGGCAGTTAGCCTAGGCACAGAGTAGGTAGTGTATGCAGGCAAACCACGAGTACAGCCATAAAGTATGCAGTACAGCACAGCCACAGTGACAGCATAGCCAGCCACAGCACCTAAGCACACACCATAAGCACCACCACGAGCACGCAAGATAGCCACGTGCATAGGTACCACCACCAAAGATAGCCACAGCACGAGTACCGCCACCGAGATAGGGTGTACCGGTAGGACAGGGGCCATTATTATTAGGAGTCGGGGGATGAGCCCCAACAGCTATGGTGGCATGGGCCCGTTATATGGAGGTGAGAGTGGAGGCCCGGTACTATCAGGACGTCCTTGATCGTACCGGGGCTGACTATTAGCCATATGCGGTGCACAGAGAGCCGAGACCTCGCGGAGCTAGAGATCCCAGGGGGGTGCAGCCACAGCCGGTGGGTCCGTTACAGGGAGGAGGCGAGAGGCAGCATAGGGACCAGCAGGGAGACAGGCCGAGGGCGGTGGAGAGAGCTGAGGTATCCTAGCAGAGGAGATAGTTTGTGTTTTTGGATATTGGATAGAGACACCGGTCTGCGAACCGGGTATGTATAGAGAGGCCTGCGTGCCCACATATGATTCTTTCATTCATTTATTCATCTTGTTGTATATACCAGCCTGCGAGCCGAGTACGGGTTGTATAGTTGATACCGGTCTGCATGAGCCAAGTATATTTTTGATATGAGAGACCGGCTGCGAGCTGAGTCGAGATTTTGATAGTTATTACGTGTCGGCTTTGTATTATTTTGAGATCACAGAGGCCCCTATGTAGGGAAAGTTGTATATTTGAAACATTGATATATATAGAGATGATGATTTTGACCCACATGGTGTATATGAAATGTTTTATGTGTTTTGTCGATGGTTTGTAAAATTTAATGTATGATGAGTTTGATCCACATGGTGTATATGAAATGTTGTATGTGTTTTGTCGATGGTTTGTTTTATTGTAGATAGATGATGTTGATGAAATAGCAATAATATATTGATGTGATTTTGATGACAAATATTGGTAAATAGTGTTGTGATGCAGGAAAAAAAGGCGGGCGCCACAAAAATTGGCAAAAACGAAGAAACGACCTAGGTTTAAGCAAAATGGGGCACATGACCGATATCGGTTATGTAACCGATGTCGGTAGCTATATGACCGATATCAGTTATGTAACCGATATCGGTTATTCCAAAATTAGATTTCCTAAAAATAGAACTGCGTGGTTGGTAACTTAAGTTCTTATTTTTAGAAGCATGCAACAAGTTAAATACGAGAATGCGATGTTGTTTGACGACTGATATAAGTAATTGCATGAGAGAATTGAGTGATAAGGAGGAAAGAGACAAGAAAAGTGAGTAAGGGCTGAGATTCAGAAGGTAGAAAGACAAGTTATATTTGAAGAGGGTGGTGAACATGGCTGAATGAGGAGAAGCATCCAAGCAGGCAGAGACGAGAGGGAAGGCAGGTTCCACCTCAAGCTGCTGCATCCCAAGAGGTAAACTGTTTGGTTGTAATTTGATTGTTACATTTTTTATGAATAGGATGAGGGAGAGTAAGTGGGTAAAGATGAGAAAGAAAAGGTGATAGGTAAGGGTTTGGGATGGGGTGAGTGCTATGGGGTAGGTAAGTAGGGTGTTCACGTATGTTTTTAGGTATAGATAGGAGTAAACGGGCAAAATAATTATCGTAGGTGTATGTTTTTAAGCAGGGTGTATATTTTTTACAGTGACCGGTATCGTTTAGAGATAACTAGTATCGGTTAGTAAACCGGTATCGGTTATCTATAACCGATAGCGGTTACTGTAGGAGTTTTCAGAATTTGAGAAAAAAACCGTGGAGATTTGTTTTATTGAATAATTATGTGTCATTTTGATGTATGCGGGGAAGCAGGGTTAAGGATGAATGATACTGTGCTAGCGTTGTTGTCGGGAATCCGAGCAGATGTAACACCAACTGAATGGGCATTGATAAATCGTTTGGGGTTAAGTAGAATCCGCTATTATTCATGAATCACACGTAACCATGCTATGTTGCAGGCGTTGATTGAGAGATGAAATCTAGAAAAGAATACCTTCTATCTGCCAACAGGGGAGATGAAAGTGATGTTGGAAGATGTGTTCCATATTTTGAGACTCCCAATTACTGAGGAAGACCAGTATATCATGCATTGCCTGCAAGACGGCGTGGGGAGTGATAATAGTAGTATTTGGTCCATACGCATGAGATTTGACACAGCGAGGTTTGACATTCACTTATGGTATAATGTATGCAGCACACCCTGAGGCAACAAGGTTGGCAGTAGTATTAATGATAGCGGTGGGGTATTATGCATTACCGAGGGCGGATGGCGGAAGATTTCCAAAAGCATTGATGAGTGTTATTTGGGAAATGATAGAAATGAGCGTGACTTTTGCATGGGCACCCACATACTTGGCATAGTTATACAGGGGTTTATGGGCTCATAAGCGCAAACACAGATGACACTGGATTGTTCGTACTTATTACATTGTTGGGCCTATGAGCACATAGTTTGTGTGTGCCCAATAGGCCGACCCATCGAGTCGGGAGAGACAGGAGTGCAAAGGTTGGGATTCAGATGATGGGTCCAGATAGAACAAGAGAGCGAGATCCCAGGCCGTGATAGATGACATCGAGTATTATAGACAGGTATGGGAGATGGTGATGATTGCGGATATTTTTGGAGGCCTTACAGAACTATATGGTGACAGAGAACATAGCTGAGGAGTTGAGGGGTGTAGAGCGCTTGAGGTGGATCGCAGGGCACAGGCCGGGTGAGTACGAGAGGATTCCTCTAGATCATGTGCGGCGACAATCTAGGTTTGTTCAGGATATACCTATGACATATAGACCATACATGAGGATTGATGCCGAGGCAGCATTCTCACCTCCCCGGCCGACACCTCCAGAAGGGCCAGAAGAGATAGCAGCCGATCGTAGGGTAATGGATGCGGGAACAACAGAGGCCTATAGAGTATGGTGGGTAGCAGAGCTGCGAGGTGCACGTGAGCACCTTGACATAGCTGTGATTACAGCAGAGAGAGATCATCTGTAGGATTTGGTTCACCAGCTTCAAACACAAGTGAATGAGACAACGGGATTGTTAGAGGTTTCACAGTTATGAGTGGAGAGACTGGAGGAAAGATTCCTCCACGCTAGAGGACGTATTCGTATGTTACAGGAGATGTTGGCGGATCAG
This sequence comes from Taxus wallichiana var. yunnanensis, assembly GCA_018340775.1. NCBI lineage: Eukaryota > Viridiplantae > Streptophyta > Pinopsida > Cupressales > Taxaceae > Taxus > Taxus wallichiana. The sequence continues at coordinate 428,467,654 of CM031238.1, read as the reverse complement.
TGGGAGGAACTAGTAGTAGTGGCACCTTTGAGGATGGAGAGGCCAAGTGAGTGGCGTCGACGATCACGATCACCACCTGATTTGGGAGGAGGCGCAAGGGTCTAAGTGAATTTCATAGGAGTATAAGAATAAATAAGGATGTCGACCTGCGAGTCGATGATAGAGAAGATCTATTTGTTTAACATCTAAAAACTAAATATGTATGTTGTTTTGAGTGATGATAGTACTAAGAATGGTTATGTTTTGGAATTATGTTTTTGTTTGTTTTGAAAAAGGATAAAGATGAATGCTGTCAAAATAGAAATACACAAAAAAATTTGTATTTACAACACATGATAGGGTATGGTAGGGGATGGTTGAGCTAACCTTGGGAGACCCCATGTCTCCTAAGTGTTGCCTACATAGCCCATTACACAAAGCAAGGAGGGGCCTCAGATGGATGTAGTTCTCCCTTAGGACCAGGGAGAGGTGAATTCAGGCAATTTAGGTATGGTTAAGCAATTTGTTGGTTGGTAAAAATATTGATATCGGTAGGGTAATGTTGTTGGTGTTGGTAAGGAATTGGCGATGTTGGTATAGGTATAGGTGAAGCGAAAGTTAGCCTACCCAAGTGGTAGGGAACCGTATCCTGATTAAGGTCAACACACAATCCTAGAGTCGAGCAAAAGAGGCAAAAGTGTCCCGTAGTTGAGAAGAGCTAAAAAAACCACATATTAACATAGAATGAGCTTGAACCCCTAGGTACCTTGCATAGACGAGAAGTCAATAGGTGAAAAGAGTTGTATAATCACAATATATCAGGTATACATCACATCCCATGAGTTTTGTTGTTTAAAAAAATGGTGAGGTGAGGTAGATGGTGTAGCTAAGGCGCAGAGAACTTGTTATAAAGTGAGTATCTTGACGAAAGAGAACCAAACCTAAATAGACAAGTCCATGACTCAAAAGTGCTTTTGAATGCGGCTTTTATTTTACTAAATATAGATCGATTGATGCGGGAAGTCTACAAGGGATATGTATTTTGTTACTCTTGAGGTCTTCACGAAGTTGATCAATGCGAGAAGCTTCTGATAAAGGATGACTGTGTATCATGTCCTTGTCCTTCGGGGAGCGTTTGATCTATACATAATAGAAGCAGCAATAGTTTGGCATATAGCCTGTCCTTTCGAGGGAGTAGTCTATTTATAATTTAGAGGTCTAGATGTCCGTTGGGCATAAAGAATCTAGTTTTGTAGGAAGTTTGACTCAAGAAAATCCCATAAGTGTTTAATTAAGAATGTGTCATTTTGATACTTTGAAGTCATGGACTAGACTAAAAAGGGGAAGGCATCTTTAAGGGGAGGTGATGACCAGACCACATGAGTTTGATTCTATTTTGAGATGGATGGAACAAAAGTGTATGAGGTAGTAAATGAGCTCAAGGGATGAGCGCAAGGTAGATAAGAAGTGATATAAAACTAAATTCAACAGTAGAATGGTCGAAGATGTAAGGCATTAAGGGGTTTAGGCTCAGCTTTACCACTAAGCGAAGCTAAACGGGAAGTGCCTGATCCATAAGTATACGTGATAATGTAAGGCCCAATCCAATTAGGAGCAAATTTTCCACGTTTGCTCTTTTCTAGTATGGTTACATGTTGATTCTCTTTGAGGACAAGATCACCAATCTTAAAGGTACACTCATGAAGTCGCTTATCATAAGCACGCTTAATGCATTTTTGATAGATTTGAAGGTTGTCAAGAGTTGTAAGATGACACTCGTCAAGAAGCTCTAATTGGGCTAACCGCTCTTGGTGGAAATCATCATTGGTGAGAATATCCTGAAGAGATATTCTTAGGGAGGGTATTTGTATTTCGAGAGGCAAGACAGCCTCGGTACCATATACCAAAGAAAATGGGGTGGCATTAGTGGAGGTACGAATGCTAGTCCGATAAGCCCAAAGGGCAAAAGGAATGTGATCAGGCCAATTGTTCCCAGAATTATTAACAACTTTCATGAGAATTTTGGTCAGGGTTTTGTTAGAAGATTCAACTTGGCCATTTGCTTGTGGATAGTATGGTGACAAGAAGCTAAGTTTGATACCGAGGTTGTTACAAAGGTCCTTTAACAACTTACTTTTGAAATATTTACCATTATCTGTTATCAGGCGATGAGGAACACCAAAACGACAGATAATGTGATGGTTAATGAATTCGACAATTTTTTCTTTTTTGGTTGAAATGAGTGGAATGGCCTCCACCCATTTTGTGTAATATTCGGTTGCTGTGATTATCCATCGGTGATGTTGTGAAGAGGGGGATGAATCTCACCAATAAGGTCTAAACCCCATTGTGAGAAAGGCCAAAGATCTCGTGCGACCTGTAGCGGATGGCTAGGAGTATGTTGAAGGTTGGCATGTTGCTGACACATAACACAACGCTTAACATATTCGTAGCAATCATTATTAAGAGTAGGCCAATAATAGCCTAGGTGAAGGATCCGTTTGGCCATGGCCAGGCCACTAAAATGTCCACCACAAATACCATCATGGCCTTGTCAGATGGTATAGGTAACCTCCGCGCCAGTTAGACATCGAAGGAGGATGCCATCAAAGCCATGTTTATAAAGGAGTCTCCCCATGATGACATAACGAGAAACACTTTTAAGAAAAGAACATTTTTCGGTACTCATTAGGTCAGGTGGGAGAATAGAGGTTGTAAGGTATTCGTGAAATTGGTGATACCAGGTATCCTGCGAATTAGCAGACACATTATTTATCATACAAACAACCGGGGCTGAGTAAGATGGTGCAAAGAGTTGTTGGACCAAGACAACTATGTCAGAGTCAGTTGGTGACGCAAGAATTTGTGAGGCTAAACAAGCCATAGTATCTGCAAATTTGTTAGTGGAGAGGGGAATGGTTTGGATAGAATAATGAGTAAATAATGTCAAAAGTGAATCTACGTAGTGTTTGTACTTTTGAAGTTCTTCATTTTTACATTGGTAGATGCCCATAACTTGGTTGACTACCAATTGAGAGTCACCGAAAATGTTAATAGATTTGACACCTAAGTGTAACGCAACTTAGAGACCCAAAACAAGGGGCTCATATTCCGCTGTATTATTAGTGCAGGGGAAATCGAGCCGGAATGAAAGAGGCATAGGCTTAGTGTCAAGAGGATTGAGAATAACGTTGGCTCCACCACCACGCTAGAATTTGGATCCATCAAAGAATAGGGTCATTGGATAGGACTCCTCCCTGAGTGAAAGAGTGGCGATGAGTTCATCAGGGAAATTAAAATTGGTAAATTGTTCCCCAGGTAAAGGGGCCTCCGTGAGTTGGTCCGCAATAGTTTGTCCTTTGATTGACTTCTGGTGTATAAATTCAAGGTCGAGGTCAGCGAGGAGCATAAGCCATCAGGCGATGCGTTGGTTTAGATGTGGTTTGGCATACATATAATGAATGGGGTCCACATTGGTGATAACAAAATTTTTGTGATTCAGGAGGTAGTGTCGGAGTTTGGTGGCTACGAATGATAGGGCTAGGCACAACTTTTCTACATGTGTGTACCTAGTCTCGTAATCCACGAGAGTATGACTTATATAATAAATGGCTTGTTCTCGATGCTCAGAGTCACGATGTGTGAGCATGGATCCTATAGCATGGTTAGTGGTGGAAAGGTAAAGGTAGAAAGGGCGATCCTCCTGAGGTGGGATAAGCACGGGTGGCTGCAAGAGATAGGCTTTAAGAGCCTCAAAGGCTTGGTGACATTCCTCGCTCCATTGAAAGACAATATCCTTTTTAAGGAGATGATGGAAAGGTTGACATCGATCCGAGAGTTGTGAGATGAAACACCGGATAGATTGGAGTTTACCCTGAAAACTACGTAATTGTTTGAGGTTAGTGGGTAGGGGCATTTCTAGGATAGCTTTGACTTTAGCTGGATTGACCTCGATGCCACGCAAAGAGACAATAAAACCAAGGAGTTTTCCTAAAAGAACACCAAAGACACATTTCTTTGGTTGAAGACGAACACCATATTGTAACAGGTGATAAAAAATAATGGCTAAAACATCGAGATGTTCACTGTGATGTTTAGATTTGCCAAGAAGATCATCGACATAATCTTCAAGGATAGTGTGCATAATGTCATGAAAAATGTAAGTCATAGCCCGCTGATAGGTCGCACCAGCATTCTTAAGGCCAAACGGCATGACACGATAACAAAAGGTTCCCCAAGGAGTGATGAAGGTAGTTTTATGTTGATCGGCCGGGGCTACCAAAATTTGATTGTATCCCGAGAAGCCATCCATGAGAGAAAGCATCTCATGACCGGCAGTGAGATCAACAAGTTGATCAATACTTGGTAGGGGGAAGTCATCCTTTGGGCAAGCGAGATTAAGGTCCGGAAATCCATACATATCCAAAGTCCCCCCATTGCTTTAGTGACAGGAACGATATTAGAAATCCATTGAGGATAGTCAATAGGTAAAATGAAGGAAACAGAAAGGAGTCGTTGAAGTTCTTCTTTGACCAAGAGGGAAATGCGTGGATGCATTTTTCTCAGTTTCTGTTTAACTGGTTTGGAATCGGGTTTCAGGGTAATGTTATGGACCGCAATGTCAGGAGCAATTCATGTCATGTCAGTGTAGGACCAAGTGAAAGCTTGGTTGAGGGTACGGAGAAAGGTAGTAAAGGCGGCTTGTTCCGATGCATTAAGGGATTGTCCGATCTTCACAATGTGAGGATCTTCCTCTGTGTGGATGTTGATTTCTATAGTCGACTCATTCAACATGGTTTGAGTTTCAGATGGTAAGGCACATTGAATATAGGAGTCATCCGCACCAAGGTAAGTGAGGATGGAGTCGTCATCCTGGCACTCAACAACATTGATTGAAGGTGAATCCTCTTTGATCATGTCTGGATATAGAAGGGGAAGAGAAGATGGGTCCTCATTATCACGTTGATAAGTGAGAGGACCCAGGAAGATAGAATTTATGAAAAAAAAAAGTTAGGAGGGATAGATTCAGGGTCTATCGACTCTGTGGGTGACAATGGCAAAATGGGTGATGATGGTTTGGTAGGGGTGACGTCCTCATCTTCCAGAATACAACTGACACGAGGTTCTTTTGGTGTAAGTGTTTCAGGAAATCTGAGACCACTACGATCATTGTGCTTGCGTGTAGTTACGGGAATGATTGTATGTCGGCCTTGTTCATAAAGACCAAAACCAAAGCCTTTCCAAGCACAGTGAGTCAAGAAGGTGAGGGCGAAACGACGATTTGTCAAGTATTAAAAATCGGATTGGAAGGGAACCACACCAAGAGGAGGTTCAGGGGTAACGGAGGATGCGTCGACACCCCCATACGTTAGGTTGGTGTGGCAATTAGGTGGTCCATAAGAGATTACCTCCCCCACGTGACGGTCGTAGGTAGGATGCCCATGTAACTGTCTGTACTCCTGCGGGGTATGGAAAGAGCTAACGTTATATAGGCGATACTCCCCCAGCGTAAGGCATTGAAAAACATCTACTAGGGGGTCTGAGGTTGGGATTTTGTCTGCGGGAAAGGAAGTGATATTTGCAATGGTGGTTTTATTGGTTGAAGGCGTAGGTGCGGTTGAGGTGGATGGTTGAGGTGCGGTTAAAGTGGGTGGTTGGGTTGGATGAATGGGTGTCTTAACTGGTACAAGCACATCATTAGGGCGATATAACATATTGCAGGTTTTGAAGGGGGGAGGATCAGCTTTTACGGTGTAGGACTTCCCCTCGTACTCAAATTTTATGCATCTATGTAAGGTGGAGGGAACGCATCCCATAGCCCGGATCCAAGGGCGGCCTAACAACATATTGTATTGGAACTCTCCCTCAAGGACATAGAAGAGTTCGAGTAAAGTATGTGGTCCTACACGAATGTTAAGGATCACGGTGCCTAAGGTAGAAGTAATAGCATCATTGAATGACCGCAACATAATGGGGTTGGCACACATGCAGCTAGAAGGGATATTCATTTGTTGGAAGGCTTTTGAAGAGATGATGTTTAGGCTAGCGCCCCCGTTAATCATAACACGACGTACCCAAATGTCCCGGACATAAGCTGAGATGAACAGAGCAGGGTCAGGATCTTCTGCACCAAAGTCGATAATTTTGTCTTCAGAGAAACTGACAACAGCGGCTTGCTGTAAAGAGACAAAAGTGGTTGGGGAGATAGGTTGTTTGGTGAGCAAAGTAACGTGATTGGGTGTTAGAATGGAGGTAACAGGCAAGGTTTCATTAGGTAAGACCTCTATCCCTTGAAGGATTTCAACGAGAGCTTGTCGATGAGATTCAGAAGTTTCAATGAGATCGCATAAAGGTGTTTTTACGAGGTGATTGGTGAAGTGTTTTTGATCATGGTATGGTGGGCAACTCCATCAGAGACGGGGTAGACACGTCCATGAATAACCACTTTAGGTGGTGGTGTGATCGGGATGGCGGATGGAGAAAGAGAGGCCGCAGGTGTGCTTCCTTTAGCTTTCTCATTGTTTTTCTGCCCTCGAGTGGCAACACTAATCATATTGATCTCGTGAACACGAGAGGAGGAGGATGGTAGGGATAAGTCATGGTCTTCGAGAGGTGGGGTTGTAATAATGATAGATCTTGGTGAAGCGAGGACAGGTGGTATAGGAGAGGAGATTGAAGCTAAAGGTTTCTCCCTTCGTAAGTTGTCTTGTTTAACCTTTCTGTCTGAGAGAGGTGACTGATGAAGTATGGATTTCAACACTTTACATCCTTCTACATCATGTCTTGGTGTGCGGTGGTAAGCGCAGATTTTAGACTCATCATAACCTATAGGTCGAGGTTTAGATGGATCATAAGGTCTAAGTGGGGGTAGGGAAATGGTCGCATTCTCCACCAATATAGCAAGGATTCTGGTGTAAGACCCTTTGAGTGGGTCAAAGCTAGAGGAAGATGAGGCTATTGACTGGGTAGTTTTTGGTAATGACGGGGTATGGTTGATTTGTATGGGTGGCGGTTTAGCCAAGGGGTTTTGATAATGGGATTTAACTAAACGTGGCTTCTTCGGGCACGAAGCTATGTTTAGCTAGTTAGATGATGAGGCCACAGATGATGTGGTATCAGAAAACAACCACGGAAAAATAGGAGTGACAGCAAACAAATCTTTTGATGATGGAATTTGTTTAGGGTTGATAGGCGGACAGGATATGCGGGGTGACGGTGTTGATATACCCTTGGATCTCTATATGGGTGCAGAAGGCATAGGTCGTTTTAAAGAAAACACAGGAGGTATGATATATTGATGCAAGGTGGAGGGATGAGGTCCCAATATGGAAGGTAGGTGTGACGACGATGGTTTTAGTTGTGATAGAGGCATAGGTTGAGGAGATTGAGTCTGTCTCCTAAGTGGATGGACGGCTTTATTTTTAGATAAATCTAGCCGCTTAGGTGGGTGTGTTAGACTGGGTATTGGTGAGGTCCCAAGCATAGGGGAAGATTTGGTTAGGCTAATAGAGGTGGATGAGGTATTTGGTAGAGATGAGGGGGGTGAAGATGAGGACATAGGCATTTTAAGCTTCTGTAAACACTTCGGGTATATGGTAGAGGCGTCTGGATCGGTCATCTGCATTTGAGTAGAATATGGGGTACTCAAATGTTCCCATAGGACTCGTCTATCTTCTGAGGGATGACAATCCTCACGTGTGAATAGGAACTTTTGTATGGAAGAAAGGTGGGTTGTGATTCCGGTCCACTGTGGGTGTGATACAGGGGGTAGATGAGGCACTATATCAATGGGCGTTAAGAGGTCAACCGGTCAGCTGAAAAGATTTAGGCAATGAAGAACTAATAGGTAGGAGGGCATGTTTGAGAGGATCCGTCATAATTAAAGAATTTGGTGATGTCGGTGCAAGAGGTTTCTTGTCTAAGGATGACAAAAGAAGTGGCGAGCCTTCCTCTTGTACAACAAGAATGGTAGAAGGAGATGTTTGGGAAATAGATAAGTTAGATACCATCCACTCACATTCTTGCAAGGATGTGGTGTAAGAAGGCTCATCTGTGAGAAGAGACCTCTGGGTGGTTAATTCCTCGATGGGTAAAGTAACAGCAAGGATTTCATCTTGTCTTGATGGTGATGAAGGGGGTTCGGGTTCCTGCGTTAGTGAAGAGGCTTGATTCAGAATTTTTTCAATAGAGGCTTTTGGCTGGGAGTCGAAGACTGCATGGATCTCATGAACACTCTCCTCAGCTAAGATATCTTAGTTTATGTTACTGTTAGAAGAGTGATTCGGGAATGGTTTGTTGAAAATTTTCAAATTTCGGTTAGCAGGAGCATTAGGATTATCGAGGGCTATATCTCCTACATCAACCATTTCCTGCACTATGTTTTTCAACATATTGCAGTTTTCATGACTGTGTCCCTTCACACTGTGGAAGTTACAAAAGTTATTTTCTTTGTACCAAGAAGGTATGGCACGGGTGGAATTAAACCCGGAGTGAGGTTTAACAGGAGGTAAGGTAATGGCTCCTGATTTAAGCAATTTTTCCAATATCACACCATAAGTTTCTCCTAAGGGAGTGTAATTGATGGGCTCAGCTTTATACTTATAGGTGGTTTTTGGCGGGGTATTAGATGGTGGTTGGGATTTGACCATCACCGCGTGCACAACTCCTTTTGATTTTGAAGCAGTCGATGGGTGAGGATTGGTGGTGTTAGGTTTGTTGGTGGAATCTTGGGTTCGGAAATTGGGGTTTTTGCTGCACAACCGTAATTTCTCTTCCTCTAAGGCTCGAATCTCTAGTTTTCAAGCCATAGTAAAGGCCTCGTCAAATGTGCGGAAAGTTTGAATTTGGAGGGTAGGAGAGATGTGCTTAGCGCAGGCCCGCCTAAAAAGTTTGATAAGTTTGGCCTGAGGCAAGGTATACGTAAGTTGGTTGATAAGGCCCCGCCATCATCCAACAAAATCTACGATAGATTCGTCTTCAAATTGTCGGATGCCATAGAGGTCGGTGATAGATACTTTCTTGGAAATGTTAATGGAGAAATGATCCAAGAAAGATTGGGCTAGTTAGTTAAAAGAGAAGATTGAGTGCTAGGTTAAAGCATTGTACCACTCCAAGGCGGGTCCTGATAAGGACATGGGAAAGGTGCGGAGTAGTAAGGCATCGTCATGAGCAATTAGATAGCAGGCATGTCTAAATGAGCGCAAGTGTTGTTGAGGATCCTCCTTACTATTAAAACAAGTAAATTTTGGTAATTCCCATTGAGGAGGATATGAATGAAGGGGGACAGAAGGGTGAATAGGCTCCCAACAAACTTACGCGTATGTCAGGGCGCTACAACTTCCTGAAACAGAAGCCTCCATATTTTGCATTTTGTCCATCATTTGTTTGATTAAATCAGTAGTTGGATGAGATGATGGTGTGGTTGCGGTAAACGGAGGCAGATTGGGCCAAGGGCCACCACTAGAAAATGGTGGGGTTAAATGTTGATAAGGTATGGAGGATGAATGTGTTGAGGCAACCGAATAGGGATGTCCTATATAAGATGTTGAGGTCACCGGATACGTGTGTGGAAATGAAAAGGTGGGTGGAGCTTGAGAAGGAAAGCTCGTGTGGATAGGTGGCAGAGAGCAAGTCATGAAAGGAGCAGTCTGCAAGAGAGACGCGGTAGGAGTGGTCGGCGGTAATGATATGTGGGGCCCAAGATTAACCAAAGGAAAGCCAATCTGTGTTGTATGAACCCCTGAAGCTGCTAGATTGGGAAACTGAGCTAAGGATGCAGAAGGCAAAGTAGAGTTATCAGGCGGAGAAGGAGCTAAATGAGCAGCTATACTAATAGGCATGCCAACAAGGAGTTGACCATCGGGCGTACGGTCAGGGGCATGAGACAAATAATATTGTACAGCGCTAGGATTAGCGTCCAAAAATTTTACAAATTCCTTATCTCCTACAGGGATTTTGGGAACCTCACTGGTGTCCGTAGGGTTCCCCATAGAATGTAAAGGGGGAGATTCAGGAAAAGGCATAGAGCAGGCATGTGAAACCATGGTGGCAACTTTCTTCTGAGTGATAAAAACCATGGGAAAGAGTACACAGTAGGGTTTCAATCTATCAGGAACAGAAACAACCCCAGAATGTTGAAATTGGTAGGTTGCTGGTTTGTCGTGGATCAGTAAAAGATCAGAACCGATATCGGTCTGCTAACCGATGTTGGTTATAATGTAGCCAGCGTCGGTCACTTAACCGATGTTGGTATAATAGGACTAGTATAAGAAACTATAAGAAGCTATTGATTTGGGGTTAACAAAGTGCTTAGTATACCTACCAAACTATTCTGAAGTGATCACAGAAAATAGTGTATGACAGAGAAACAAAACTGAAAACAAGCAAGATACACAAGAAAATTAACAGACTAACCCTAGGATTAGTTTTTATCAATTTGGGCTTATGCCCTTAGACGCAGAATGATGTCAGAATCCTAAATAAAAGACTTAGGGGAAATGTCAAGTTTGTTTTGGCTTATAAGGTTACCTCAATCGGGTGGAGGAATACCACGGAAAAAGGGGGATGTTTTGAGCTGTTGTGTTAATTGTGAAGTGATTCGGTATGTGTTGTGCAGTGAAAGTAAGATTAATTTCTTGTCAATACCGTGGAAATCACCCCCACGTGTACGACCTGTTACTTATTCTACGTTCACTAGAATTGAAAAAAGCACGCAAAAATGGGATGCACGTGTTTTAAACCCAAATTGAAAATGTTATTCGATGAAGAAAAGAAGATGACTTTCACTAATGCAAAGTTGGGAAAGCAAGACAAATTCTTTTACCAAATATAACAAAATATCGTGTGAAATTTTTAGAAGAAGAAAACAACATGTATGCTCCCTATATGAAAGCAAGCAAGAAAGAAAGAAACCCGAAATGGGTCCCACAGAATCCTGCAAAATGTTTTGCAGAAATGCTTCCGTTCCTAGGATAGAGTTGCTTCTATCCTTTCATTCCTTTGAGAAATAGATAAGGGTTAGGGCTAGGAGGAATACCTGTTGAATGTTGAGAGGGTGTGCATGTACCGTAGAGAGAGATCAGATTGATTGCAAAGAACTCCTTTTTGTCTGAGAAGGACTACCTGCAAGTAAGAATACAAGACCACCAGATTCTCATTAGATAATAAGTGAGGGAACTGCCTTAGGCCCAGGAAATATGAGACTTCCTTTCGAAGGTAGTCAGTTCCCCTACTAATATGAATTAACACAAATTCTAACAAATAAGCTATTGTCCAATTACAATTTGTTTACCTTGTTAGAACAATAGAGAAAAGGCTGGTCTTGGTTTTGAATCACAGTGACCGATCCCGGCCGTGTCACCGTGCTTGATTGATGATAACCGATATCGATAGGGGTAGTGATTTAAGGGGTTTGGTAAAAGGTTGGCTATAAGATGACTATGGTGTTTATAAGGCTAGTAAATGATTGGGGATGGGTAACGGGGTGATAGAGAAGGCTCAGAGGGTATGGGAGCTATTCTTGGGGTAGTGTAGGGGTAGAGGAATGATAGTTAGATGAGGGGGTGTTGCGGGTAGTGGATCTGGAAGTAGACTTGTAAGTACTGTGATTCAAAAATCCAAGAAATGTTATTAAAAGAACGTATAAGACTTACTAATTCCTGATGAAAAATGCAGGTTCAAGGACTGTGATGATGAAGGCAGGGTTTAGGTAGGATGGTCTGACAATCCAAGATAAGCTATCTCCTCTCCTGATGCTTGGATGAGTGTCACTGGGCTCTGGTTATTCAGTTGCAGTCTTGGGCTTGATGTCCTTCTCTGCAAACTCCTCTCTTTCCTTCACTTGTCTCTGTTCAGCCAAGTAAATTTTGGATCCTTCCAATGACTTCTGATTCGGATCAATGAAAATCCAACCCCTTGTTTTTGGTTGTTATTGTTTTTGGTGTCTATAGTATGTGTTGTTGATATGGTATATTCTATTGGGGGATGTTTTTATAGTAAGGGATGTTATGTTTTGATATGTTTTTATAAAATGAGGAGCCTTGCTAGAAGTAGGATATTTTTAGGTTTGAACATACTAATACTACAATGACATCAAGGGATGCATAAGAGGTAGTGAATGTATAGGTGTTTGTTGGAAAGTTGTGGCGAAAAAAAAAAGATAGTGCCACCGTGGTACACTTCGTTGTGAGATGATGTATTGTGGGATGTTCTGTTGAGATAAGGTTTGTGGTGTAGAGATCAATGGTTGTGAATATTATGGCATGTATTGTGAGATGGGGTGTGTACTAGCAATAACACTAGTATTAACTAATAGTGTCATTGTGGGGATGGACATAGTGATGTTCTAGATGGGAGTTATAACATTTTAGGAAGGCATAATTTTAGAAGTGATTAAACTCAAAGAGGGTTTCGGTACCTATGAGGAGGATGGAGGATTTTATGAGGAAGTAGAAGTATTTCTTAGAGGAGGTGTGGATCTTATAGATGGACTCGGTGAGGATGTGGATTGTTGAGAAGATGTTTTTGTGACGAGATCATGTGAAGAACATAGATAGAAGTGGAGGAGACATCGAGTGTTTCAAAGTGACTAGTGAATAATTTTTCATTGGATGTTTTGAAAATATTAGTAGATCTTGTAGAAATTCGGGGTTGACTATCATTTAACATTTCAAGTTGATTTGAAATCTTTGGGATATAACTGTTGGACAACAGGTACGACTTTGATCAATGAGTTTTGCAATGGAAGATGAAGGGTTGTAAATGGATGGAGAAAATTGGGGTATGAATGGTTGCATTTGAAAATTTCTTGCTGCTAAGTAGGAATTAAGTGCAATGGGATTCGATTCTAACATTTCTTCAAATATAGGGTCTCCCCTTTTGTAAAAATGAGGTTCAAATGTCATGAGTCTTTTGATTTTGGCGTATAAAGAATTTTTCCATGATTTTTGTGTGCGGAATGGAAGGATTTATATCCTACTTCATGGCTATAAAGGGTATCTAATTAATTCCAATTTTGTGTGTGAGAAAAGGGATTGGTTGTGTTTGTATGATAGATAAATGTATGTGGTTGTGTTGGTGAGGAAAAGGGCACACGAAGTGGTGTAGTATGAAGTGGGAATTGTTGTTGAGGTACTAATGGACAGGTAGAGATGTCTTTAGAAGTTTGTGTTATCCAAAATTCACCCCCCAGGGTAAATTTTGATAACATGCATCAAATTACTTAGTCCCAGGCAAATAAATTGATTCAGGGCCAAAAAATCATGTTTCTAGGGTCCCCTCAGAATTTTTCTAACTCTCCTGTCTAGGTTGAAAAGAGCAAGTTCTGAGAAAAGGTGAAAAGGCTGCAAAAACAAGCTTGGGCTAGAAAAAAATTGTGAAAATCAGCTAAGTCCTTGTCCTAGAAATATTTGGGACGTTCGGGACACCAAGGTGCGGTTCGGCCGAAACACCTCCAGGCGGCCCGCGAAGCACTGGGACAAGTGGAACAAATGTACGTGAAGGATGCGAACCAGCCGGTTCAGCCGAAATAGGAAACTGCAACACAAGGACAAGTGGGACAAAGGGACGTGCGAGACGTGGATAGTTGAAAAAGCCGAAAGCCAATCAGTTCACGCCACGTGTCACCGGCAGAAAAGGGACGAGGAAGCCCATTTCAGGTGGATCGAGAGGATTTTGTCCCACGAAGCACTGGGACATTTGGGACAAAAGGACGCGGTGGACGCGAAAATCTGGCAGGCCCGTGGACAAATCACAGCATGACACGTGTCGCCAAGGAAAAAGGTCCAAAAGTCAAAGGGGCGAGTTTTCGAGCACTGATCCAAACCAATGAAATAGTGCCACATGTCCAAGTTTAAGGGGCCCACAAGAAAAACCCGTGAAAAGGTGGAGAGAGGGAATTGATCGGTGACCAGAGCCTGCCACGTGTCGTCCAGATGGCAGAATGCGGGAAAAGAAATTTAAAAATCCGTTTTCACTGTTTTGTGCCCTAAATCTTCAGACCTTCATATCTTTCGATCCAGAGCTCAGATTTGCACGTTCTTTATATCAACGGAAAGCTGTTGAAATTCTCTACATGATTCTAGGGTCAATCTTGCATTTTGGTGCAGTTTGGAGGGAGAAAATTAAGAAAACGTCTCTGATGCGTGTAATGCTTCAACAACCAACTTTAATACAGCAGACAGCTCGCCGCTCCTGTTAGACAGCCCGCCATTTTGCCAGGATCTGCCGCTTGGATCATAATGAGATGATTTAAATGCTACCAAGAAGTGGTTGGAGCAGATTCTGAATTTCCCCTCTCTCCTCTCTCATTTCTTGATATATATTGTAAAGAGAAGCCCTTTTAAGAGGTCGGACATTTTTTGTTTTGCATCCTCCCTTCTTCCCTCGCTTGCAAGAGAGTTTGTGGAGTTTTCAAACCTCCCATATAGGTTGTAATGCCAGTCTTTTGCCTCTTGGCCACTGCAATATACTGTATTGACTTTTTAGCAATAATATATATGTTCGTGATTGATTCTCAACCCTCTCATGTATTCATTGCTGTCGTTTTGATCTCTTATTGCAGTTTGGTTGCCTGTGCATGGTGTTTGTATTGCATTTATGTGGTCTGTGTTAAATTTGCAAAACAAATGTCTAATATTCATCGGTGCATCACCTTTGTAGTTTAGGTTTTATTCTATGCATTTTCTTACCCTGTCTCCTTGGCAAGTTAGATTACGTTTTAGTAAACCCTCTGCATTTTTTGTATGCATGTGAACAAAGGAATAGAAACCAGCCTTCTCTGGAGAATCTTTTCTCATCTTCACAAGTCCCACACTTGGAGAAAGGATTCCATGTTGTGCAATCACACTGGATGCCTGAACATCAACCTAGAAGCCTGATCTGCATCCAGGGGTGCTGTGAGTTTGCAACAACAGTTTTGGCACGCCCGGTGGGACATTAGAGGTCTTCCATTTCATCTTTTGCAGGTTGGTGTGTTCCTGTGAAGATTTCAGCCTTTGGAGGCACTTGCAAACACATCTGGCGACTCCATCTGATCAGCAACTCATTTCTGAAGTTGCAGACCCGTTTTCCATCCATTTCCTTCCATATTTCTTTCCATCTCTTTCATTCTTTTCCATTCCATGAGGTTGTGCAATCATGACTTCATTTCCATCATGGAATTCACATCAACAACAGCAGTATATTCCACCTCCAACATGTTTTACAAATCCTCCAAATCAGCCTTTTGAGCAGATTCAAGATCAGTATGCATACCCATATGAGCAGCAATGCCAAAGTCAGTTTGGCTATGGAGCTTTCCAAGAGCAAGAGTATGCATATAATAAAGACCATCAGATCCAAGACGCTGGTTTGTTGGAGAAAATCCAAAAGATGGAGGTAGAGATGGTGCAGTCCAGAGCAACAGCTCAAATGAGAGCTTTCAGAATTGGTTGCAGGACTCCTTGTCCATGGGGAGGCCCTTTTCCAAGACACTTCAGCCCTCAAGAGAAGCTGGACTTCATGATAAAGATGTTGCCCCAACTTGCACAATGGACAGCAGAAATAGAGGCCTATACATTCGGTGTTGAACAACCTTGTCAATGGGTAAGTTCTACACCATCATCTGGTTTTTCTCTTCCCATTACTCAAGCAACATCATCTCATTTGGACTTGCAAATTTTAAACTCTCCATCTGCTGTCCCAAATGTTGATCCCATGTCTCCACCTCTCAGTCTTCCACCACACCTCAATTCTTCTTTCCTTTTTCCTTCCAAACAGTCATCCTCTCCACAAGAGCTAAAAGAAATCCCCCCTCCTCTAAAGAAACAAGAGATTTCATCTCCTTTACCACCACAAAAAATTTCCAAATCAATTGAGTTGCAACCCACCCCTCCTCTTGCATTCCCAATTCCATGTGGGGAAGAAGAAATTGCAAAAATCAGTCATCAAGGACAGCAAGAGGAAGAGCCAAGAAAAGAAGAAATGATTAAGAGCTTAGTAAGTTTGGCTGCCAAGTTTGGTATGACAAAGATCCCCTTGATGGTCAAACCTACAGAAGAGGCTAAGGTTGAACAAATAGTGGTCAGGGCTGATTTTGTTGCAGCAGAAGAAGAAGTTCTTGCAGTCCCAACTTGTCCTCTAGAGCAGCAGATTGAAGAGTTTGACTTGACAAACTTCATGCTGGAGGAGGAGCTCATTCAAGAGCAAGATTGTCTTCAAACATTGGAGGAAGGAGAAGCTGCTCTAGATCCAGCAGTGAGAGGAGCACATTCTAGCTGTGGAGGAGAAAGTTGCAGATCCAAGAGCTCTGAGCACAAAGTAGGCTACAGGGGAACGTTCAGTTCTTCTTTCTACTTCACCTCTCTGAAGTTCCAGTGCTGAAGAGGAGTTTGACCTCTCAAACTCAATGTTGGAGGGAGAAAGAAACCATGGTGGTCAAGTTACAGATCAAGAAGACACCATGGAGGAAGTTGAACATTTGTAGCAGGACAGCCATGAGGCAGTTTATCTGTCAGATTTGGAGGACTGTTTTGATGGAGAAGAGCCGGTTGAGTTTCCACCATTCTCTCTTTCATCATCCACATTCCAAACACAAGATTCTACTGTCATGAAGGAGAACATTCATTTGCAGCAGCCTGCATCTTATAACAGCTCTTTGGAATCAAGATTGGAAGATTTTAATCTTTCATGTTCTTCATTGGAGGAAGAGAAAGGACAAAGGAATTTCACCATTGCTTCCACACCATCCATTGAGGGTCTACAAGAAGACTCCACTTTTGGAGTTGAGAATCAGAGCTATGGGCATATCAAACGGATCAGACCTTGCCCAATCAGGTATTTGGCTTCATTGGAGCCAAAGGAGAAGTCACAACCAATCATGCTTGCTTCTGAGCATGAGGGTGAGCTACAAAGTACCAAGGATCAGCTGTCATACCCCTTCAATCCAAATGCAGAGCAACTAAAAGAGGTATTGAATTTTCCTTCAGCTGATACCTTGATGATTTGGGTGGAATACCAGCTTCTTGTTGATTTTCCACTCATCCTAACAGCCATGATCAGCTCCAAATCAATTGCATGGCTGTCACTTTTGAGAAAGGAAGCTATTTCTCACAACCAATTGCGGGGTTTGTTTAGCTTGCCTTTGCACCCGATTCTGATAAAGTAGGTAGGTTTTCTTTCAGTAGAAGAAGTGCTTGTGCACACTCTGCATGTTCCATTTGGAGCATGTATGATTTTCAGTTCTGTACATAGTTTTGGTGTTGCTGGTTCTGCTCTTGCACAGTTCGTTTCAGTGGCATTTTGGTGAGAACAACTCCATGTCCGGTGGGTTTCAAGTGGCTCAGAGGGAGGTTTTCAAAGTTCAGATCAGTTGCAGGTTACAACTCATGACTCCATGCCCAATGGATGCTTCAAGTCTGGTAACTTCATCTAGCAGGCAGATGACCCCGCTGAGTTGCCAAATTGTTATCCAAAATTCACCCCCCAGGGTAAATTTTGATAACATGCATCAAATTACTTAGTCCCAGGAAAATAAATTGATTCAGGGCCAAAAAATCATGTTTCTAGGGTCCCCTCAGAATTTTTCTAACTCTTCTATCCAGGTTGAAAAGAGCAAGTTCTGAGAAAAGGTGAAAAGGCTGCAAAAACAAGCTTGGGCCAGAAAAAAATTGTGAAAATCGGCTAAGTCCTTGTCCTAGAAATATTTGGGACGTTCGGGACACCAAGGCGCGGTTCGGACGAAACGCCTCCAGGGGGCCTGTGAAGCACTCGGGACAAGTGGAACAAATGAACATCCTCCCTTATTCCCTCGCTTGCAAGAGAGTTTGTGGAGTTTTCAAACCTCCCATATAGGTTGTAATGCTAGTCTTTTACCTCTTGGCCACCGCAATGATATCTTTGTATTTACTTTTGAGCAATAATATATATGTTCATGATTGATTCTCAACCCTCTCATGTATTCATTGCTGTTGTTTTGATCTCTTATTGTAGTTTGGTTACCTGTGCATGGTGTTTGTATTGCATTTATGTGGTCTGTGTTAAATTTGCAAAACAAATGTCTAATATTCCTTGGTGCATCACCTTTGTAGTTTAGGTTTTATTCTATGCATTTTCTTACCCTGTCTCCTTGGCAAGTTAGATTAGGTTTTAGTAAACCCTCTGCATTTTTTGTATGCATCTAAACAGAGGAATAGGAACCAGCCTTCTCTGGAGAATCTTTTCTCATCTTCACAAGTCCCATACTTGGAGAAAGGATTCCATGTTGTGCAATCACACTGGATGCCTGAACATCAACCTAGAAGCCTGATCGCATCCGGGGTGCTTTGTGAGTCTGCAACAACAGTTTGATTATGTGTTTGTTTTCTTGTAAGTACCATGATAGGAAAACACACACAAATGATCCTAGAAAATGGAAAACAACTAGAGGGGTTGTTTTACAAACAACAGGCAAGAACAAGAAAAGTGTTGTTTTGTATTTATCTTGATTAACTATGAAAAGAGAAATGTGTAAGATGGCTAGCAAGATTTCTAAGAAATTTTCATCTATGGTTGGTCTCAGGTACGTTTAAGTGTGGAGTCCTTGAAATACTCAAAGGTATGTGAGTCCAAACTATATGCGGTTGTCGATACGTGCATAGTATTAGGGCCTACCCCCTCACTTCATGGTCCTGCTGCGATAAGGAAGTGGGGTGTTGAACCAAAATATACTGACATGAATATTTTTATACTCACCCATAACACCGAATTGGTTTCCCTATTGGGTGATGAAATCCCAATAAGTTTCACTTGGGTGAGAAATTTTGAATGCATTTTAGATTAATGAGTGGTTTTGTTGTGTGTGAGGGAAGATAAGTGAATACAATTAATTAGATCCCTATTTAGTACTAGATGATCAATAAGTATGCAATGGTTCATTTTAAAGTACTAAAATTAAATGTTTGATTTATATGAGGACAAGTGAAAAAAATATGCAAAGAAAAAAGTAAAAAATGGTTTTGAAAAACTTATCATGACATCGTTTTTATTTCATTTTTTGTTTTTCCAAATTTTAGCAATTTTGGAGCATGTGATTAGCAGATCTGGAATGTATAATTTTAGAGGAAAAATATCCTATAATCACATTAGAAGAAACAAGAAATAGATTTCTAATTGATTATGAAATTGTTTCACTCGGAATGTTTGGGCTTCTGGTGATAGAGTTGCTTCTATCCTTTCATTCCTTTTAGAAACAGATAAGGGTTGGGGCTAGGAGGAATACCTGTTGAATGTCGAGATGGTGTGCGCGTACCGAGAAAGATCAGGATGACTGCGAAGAACTCCTTTTGTCTTGGAAGGACTACTCTACAAATAAGAACACAAGACCACAAGATTTTGATTAGACAATAAATGAGGAAACTGCCTTGGGCCCAGGAAATATAAAACTTCCTTTCGAAGGTGGTCAGTTTCCCTGCTAATATGAATTAACGCCAAAGAGTGTAAAATATCAATTAAGTTGCTTTGTTGAAACAGGTAGGGGAAAGGCTGATTTCTGGTTTTAAACCACAATAACCGATGCCGGTTACTGATAACCGATATCGGTAGGGCCTAGGATCTGTGGGTTAGTTGTGTTGTGGAGTGGTTGTTGTTGTAGGGTAGCTGTGTTGTTTGTAAGGCTGGTATATGGGTGATATTAGGTAATGAGATGATGAGAGGTAGATGAAGGATAGTTAGATGCAATATGTTGCCGGGTAGTGGATCTAGGAATGGATTTGTGAGGACTATGATTCAAAAGTCTAAGAAGTATTATTAAAAGGACATGCAAGATGTAACTTACTAGTTATTGACGAAGATGCAGGTCCAAGAACTCTGATGACAAAGGCAGAACTGAGGTAGGATGGCCTGACACATAGAAGATGAGATATCTCCCTCCCGATGATCAGCTGAGTATCACAGGGCTCTGGTATCCAGTTGCAGTCTTGGGCTTGATCTCCTTTGCTGCAAACTCTTCTTGTCTCTTCACTTGTCTCTGCTCAGCCAAGTCAAGATCCGGATTCTCTTGATCGCTCCTGATGCTCTCTCTCGATCCAAAAATCCTTCCACCTTTTTTTTTGGTTTGGGGAGCCCATTTACAGGGAACCGATGGCGGTTACGTAACCGACGGCGGTCGAGTAGGAACCGGTATCGGTAAGGAAAAAGTAGGCTATTTTTAGTAAAATAGCCCACTTTCCCTGCTTTTCTCCCAAGAGATTAGTTGCGGGCTTGGTCAAGTGACTAGAAGGTCGGTTTTAGGTGCGAGAAAGGGGTCCTTAGTCATGGTGTAGGTGTGGACCAAGTTATAGGTCTTAATTAGGTTAGTTTAGGGTTAGGACTAGGTCATGACGAGGTGGCAAAATGAGGTGGCAGGTATGGTGATGTGGATTTATCAATTACAAGGTAATTAATAAATACCGAAATTGTGTAAGGTTTAGGTGATGAGGTTAGGTTGCGAAATGAGATGCGGGTCACAAGGGGTCGTAAGACACAAATTTGGTGTCTACGAAATAATAATAAAAATAGTATAGTGGAATTGCAGGTGATTGGGCTAATCACGTGCGATTGAGCCAATCAGTGATGATTTGGTAGTTAGTGAAAATAGTGATCAAATTAATGATAAAATGAAGTAATTAAAAAAGAGAAAAGGGTCCGAGGGCATGCGAGAATGTTGAGTACAATTTTTACCTTGAGTTTTCTTGTCATTCAAGAGGGTAACCACATGACTCAACCTTAGTATGACGGGGTTTCTAAGATACCCATAGTGTGGACAATGTGATATCACACACCATGTAGATAAAAATGAGGCTCGTTATCCTACAAGTAAGCCTACAATTCAACACATTTAAACAAGATGATATTAGTAAATAAATGGGAAGGTTATCTGGAAAAATCTAATCCCATAAAAGCCTAATGACTTTCCTTTGTGGTCATCAACCTACTCCTAAATAATTAAGATTTTATTGATATTAAGATTACGATACTGGTGTGATGAAATGAAAAAATTACAAGATAAAATAACTTATTTTTATGGATATACATATAGATACTAATGACATGCCTTAGATCCACAAATCTGACTCTTGGTTAGGATACAGATTCTCAAACACATTAGATCCTACATATTCAATTACTTATTTCTCTTCTTCAGTTGTGTCAGAATCGGGAATAGAAATGAAGTCCTTTGCAAATAAATCAAAGGATTCCTCTGGGCTTTCAAAAAGGTGAGAAAGTGTAGTGTCGATATTGCATATGATGATGTGATTGTGGGTGTTAATTTCTGAAGCAATGCAGTAGTCTTCGTTTGAGATTTTTAGGTCGGCCTCGTAGTTGTGATCATATTGTATTAGATCTTCATGGAGACTTATATATTCATCATATACATTCCAAAATGCTTCAGTATCCTCTCAGATGTGCTGAGTTGTTGCAAAGATAGCTTCAAGATAGTTTAAGGGTGCATGGAAGACTACGCAGAGCTCTAGGTTGTGAAGGAGTTCATATTTCTCCCAATAGAGTGGATGTCGAACAATGGGGAAGGAATCAAGTAATGTGGAATTTATTACCATCTATTTCCATCATAAATTTCCATACTAGAAAAGAGTTATCAAACAATAGGAAATGACGAGCAAGATTAGGAAGATTTATAAAAAGTAAAGTATTGTGCGCAGAATCATTGATGATTGGATGAATCACTAGTTATTGAAGTAAATTTTTACAGTCAAGAAAATCATAGATAAATTTGATTAGATTAAGATCTAAAGTAGGATTTTAGAGTGTATATGACACAATAAATAAGATGTGAGTAATATTACTTGATATCAAAGACAAACAATAATAGTTACCTTACGTAATTGATGGAATGAGGCTTAAATGGATAAAGGATGATTTAATGATAAAAAGCGAGAAGTATGATAGTTGAATTCATGATTCGGAGTGACATGACATTGGTGAAAGATGATGAAGGATTTATAGGTCTACGATGCTTTAGGAATGAGGAAACATTTACCTATAAAAATTTGAGAATCCTTCTATCTAAAAAATTTTGAAATGCATATATATATAGATCTCCGTGATTAGGAAAATCACCGTAGATTGCAGAAAATATTAACTAAGTTGGTTAGATGGGTGATTTTCCTACTTTTTGAACTAGATATGATGGATTTTGAAGTAATTAAGATGAGGAGCAGGTAAAAAAGCATAAAAATCAGTTTAGATGAAGGGAATCGGCTTTTTTAGAAGATTTAGTTAGTTAGTAATTTTTGGAAGGTTTAGTTGGTTAGTAATATTTAAAAGGTAGTTTATTAGTTATTTTTGGAAGGTAGTGTGTTAGTGATTTTTGAAAGGTAGTTAGCGAGGTGTCATAGTGAGGTGTGAGGGTGATAACTAACTTATTTATTTAATTAAATAAATAATTAATCTAGACCTTAGGGATATGTGAGGGGTGTGTGAAATAAATTAATTAAAAGATGATCAAAATGGTGAAGTGTCACAAATGTGTCACTTTTAGTCGCGAATGTGTCTAAGTCGAGGGATGCAAATTTTTGGTGTCTACATTTATATTCAAAGTAGAATATTTTAAACTCCTTATAATCGGGAGTTTCAACATAGAGGAAATTTTAAATACTTTATATACTCCTTTGAAATCTTTTATTTCCTCATATCCCCACTTGATAACCTTATCCTTCTTCAATATACTCGTGATGGGTAAAGATCTCGAATTGGATATGAACCTCCTCACAAATTTTATTTGACCAAACAAGGAATTTATACCTTTCTCGAATGGGGAACAAATACATTATCAATGGCTTATACTCCCTCAGGGTCAATCATAACTCCTTAAGACATAATGTGCCCTGATAGCTTTACACTTAGCACTCCAAAGTGGAATTTTATTATATTGAATCATATACCTAATTCTCTACACACCCGATCAAAATATTTTTAAGGTTACGTAAGTGATCATCTACCCTTTTAGAAAAGACAGTAACATCATTTTTGTAGACTACAAAAAGATAATTTATGAATGCAATAAATGCAACATGCATAGCTCTCTAGAAGGTATCTCTATCATCCATTGGTCAAAAATGTATTATGACATAAACATAGGTTCCCAAGAAATGGTTTAAGAAGTATTGTATTTTTTATTCCTCAACTACCACCTAATTGTATCCAAAGAACCCACCTAATGTTGATAACATTTTTACCTTGTTACCTTTTACAAAAGGTTATCCATGTTTAGTTAAGGGTAGTTATCCTTCAATGATTTTTTTAATTTTCTAAAATCCACACACAACATGATATCCCCATTTTCTTTATGATTGGGACCAAGTTAGAAACCCATGAATAATACCTTATGGGTTGTATCATACCTCCATCCTTTAGCATATTGAGTTATTCTTGTATCTTTGTTGTAAATATGGGGTTTATTGGCCTTTTTTTTTCCAAAATGCTAGATATGAGGCTCTAGGGGCATCCCATGTTTAAATATTTCTTACCTATAATCCTTTAACTCATAATAATACCAAGATAAACAATCTTAACATTTCTTTAGTAGTTTGGTATAATATTTTTATTCTATACTTAGGTTGTTTCCCAACCAAAATTTTCTTGAGTCTTGTAAATATCCTAGATTGCATTCATTCAAATCTCTTGGATTTTAGATAAACTTATTCATAATTATATCAACATTACCAAAATAAAATTCAAGGATTACTCTCCCTCTTGGTATGGTATTGATTTTTAGTTTAATTAATTCCTTCCCAAAATTTTGTTATTTTCCATCACACACTTCTATTAAAGGATCAAGGTCAATAATTTTATTTTCAAATTCATCCTTGCAACCTAGGAATTTGATGATATGATAATTTTCATCAAAAACTTTCTAATGTTGAATGGTGTCGGGTATAGAAGGCCTAATAAGCATTTCAACTTTTTGAGCTTGCAGTATGGGGATGTACTCTAGTTATCATAATGAGAATTCAATATCGGAAACCTATCAATTGTCATCTTCTTACTCCTTTCATGGTATTCAATGTTAAATGAATCAAACTGCTCAATTAAGTCCCATAATGCATTTCTATATTGTTTTAACCTATGATTTTTGGTTGCATATAGTTTTTTGATATAGTTTACAACTAAATCGATGTAAACTCTCACAAGCATTTCATTTATTCCATGCCTCTAAGAAATCCTCAAGCTAAGTAAGAGTTCCTCATATTCAACAATATTATTTATGTACTCAAATCATAACTTGATAGAAAAATTGAAGGATACTTGGCCATGGAAAGCCAATACTACACCTACTCCATTTCAAAGACTAGAGTATACTCCATAAAAAACATAGTCCAAGGAGTAGTGGGGTCTTGCAATTGTTTTTAAAGATCAAGGAATTGATCATAAAAATTAGCATTATCGAAAAAGTTACCCAAGTCCATATATGTGTATAACACTTCATATGATGAATCCATGGCATATTTAATCAAGTGTAACAACTTGTCCTCAATGTAGAATTTTACTCATTTTCCATATAGAGAGATTATAGTGTAATAAATATCAATATACACACTTCCTCTCATACTTTGATGAAGATAAAATTTAATCTCAAACAATTCACTATGTTAGAAATGATTAAAAACTCAAATTATGCCTTAAAGGCCTTCATACAAGCTACTTACTCTCCTACAACAACATCCAAAAGCCTAAAATTCCTTGATTGTTGATTCATCATACTCCATTTCATAATCATCCATGATATTATTAAGAAACTTAAGGTGTTGATCACCGTTTAATATTATTACCTTGAAATTTGGGCAACTTTGTTTTGATTTTATTAGGTACCTCATTAGGGTACCCAATCATAACTTAAAAACTAATGGGATTGAAAGAATTAAATATGAAAGGAGCACAGGGAGGGGGATGATCCATATTATGGTTATGAACTTGGTTTTATGGAGGAGGGTCAATATGGTTTTGAATAGGTGTTATGTGAAATGAAGGAGTATGGTTAGAATTATGATTATTTCTTAGAGGAATAGTTTTAAAACTAAAATATGTATTCTCACTTTTGTAGAAATGGGTCGGCTCAAGTATAACCATTAGCATATTCAGGAGTGAATCCTTGTTGAAATAAGGAGTGTAGGTGATATTATGGGCAATGTGTTTTAGAACTATAAGAAAAACTAGAATAATATTCAATCAAATTGAAATCACTAAACTTAGAAGGAAAAATGTTCTTACCTTTTGAACTCGACCTCTTAAAGGCTTATAAATGTTATTCCTTCTTCTTTGCAATGAATTTAACTTGGGATGAAATTTATTATAAGGATATAACTTAAATGATGATCTTATTCCTTCAAATTTTGTAAATGTGAGAACACCAATAATATACAATAAATAATATAACACGAGATCGACCCAGAACTTACTATGGAGTCACCACTAGATATTTTCACCCCTTGAAATAATGAATCAAGCTTTAAAATGGAATTGAAAATAATTTGAAAATAGAAAAAAAATTATACTAGGTAAACTCTTCACAAACCCATGTGCATTCAAATGAATATCATAAACATTTGAGATTGGAAAAACACCAAGTAGATAAACCCTTATAAAACCATATACTTAACTATCCACAGAGTCACCCAATAATGGTGTTATTGATGAAAACATAGATCATATAAGGACCGTTTAGCTCATAAAAATTGAAATAGCATGTTGGAAAAACATCCTAAACATTGGCAACTAATGATTCATGACTGAAATTCACACTTAAGTGCCCAATAGCAGTGCTTTAGTTAAGTGTTGGTTACCAATATAATACCCTAGAAAATGAAAGTACGATGGAAGTACGTAATGAGAAAATATAAACCTATTGATTTGTAATTTTATAGCCAGGGATGGGTTTATCTATCTAACTTCACTAATCCTTTTGGTAATGATAAAGATGCATATAACTAAGGATATGGTTGTAATCCTGTTACTCTATAGATATTCCTAAAACAAGGTCGAGAAAACCTAAATGGTGGATTGAAAGAATGAGGGATATATTATGATTCAAACCCTCATATTTGTGATAGCATAAATTTGAGATCAAATGCAACCAATAACTGCAATGATAATTCTAGAGAATGGTCACAAAATAATTAAAAATGTTTGATACACCACACGAAGCCACTTAATACAAATAAAATATGACCACAATCATAATTTATAAGGAACCTATTGAAAACTTGGGGTAAAATGATACTTGAGATACTAATATTTACAATTCACAACAAATACACTCAAAAAACACAAGATAATTGTGATTTGTAGGAAAACATCATGTTGGAAATGCAAAATGAGATGAAATCTACATGGGTACGATGGGATAATTATTTAGTTAAATAAAGTGGGTGGTGGTGGATATAATGGGAAGGGGTACTATGTAAACACCACATTTTTTACACCTATTACTAAAAAATAGTTTGTGTATATAAGGGTTATTGATTAATCTATTTCTCGAGTAGGTTCCCTAAAGGGCCTTTCAGGAATGGGGTATGAGTATACACATGATCATTATGCAATTAGAGATAGTACACATAGAGATATACCATTATGTAGACCTATCCTTAATTATCCTTTCCTATGTCAATTCTTTTGGGTCACACACACTAGCACTCCCAACACCTGTTTATATTTGACTTTTTCATTGACACTTATTCTACTGAATTTCCCTCAATCCATGAAATTTTTTTACCCCACTTGAAATTAGGATTGTACTTTTCTAATACCATCACCTATTGGTGATGGTTTCAATGTAAGGTTTTACCTTGGATGACACCATTTCCCATGGGTGATGGCATCAAGTATATATATATTTACATCACACCATGACATCTTCATAATGGAAGGAATGACATGAAAAAACCATTTTATCTTCTCTTTTATGCCATCTTTGAACCTAATCACTCTTATCTTTGTCTATCTTTTATTTTATTTGGATTGGTCACTATTATTGGGTTGTATTTCTTACATGATTGGGTCATCTACTATAGTGAGTCTAAGATAGGAAAAATGTTCCCCTTCTATACCCACATCGATTCTCTCTTGGTGTACTACTTTTCTAGAGAGATAGATGCATCAACAACCACCCCATAGATAATTTATCCAACCATATTTTTCATTGTTCATAGGTTAGTTCATCTCTATTCTCATCACTTTATACAAGCTTAATATTGTATGTATATTAGTGCTAGTTAGCATATTACTCCTACATGATCATCTCCTTAGCTTTACTTCATTTACATTTCAATTATATTTTAGTTGTATAGATTATGTATGCTTGTGTTTTCTTTCTATTAATATACATATTTCCCCATTAAGCGATATCCTAGAATCATTGTATCCCATTTTATATCAATTAAATGTGTGTCGGTTCATGTGTGTCTCTTTTTTGTTGCCTCATACCATTCTATAATTGAATACCTAAGAGTGTAAGCCATTGATACACATTCTTGGCGACCATACATTTTGGTAAAACCGATGCAAATCATATAGATATCCTTATTAAGAACATATAATTAAAAGAAGACATCTCATGATTAGACCTCATTTTAAGTCACCAAAATTTATAAACCTAAAAAATTCCAACCCAGATGTCATCTCCCGAGGGTGATAGTGTCTTTTCCTGGAATTTGTTTCTCAATGCCATCAACTCTAGTGTAAATTATCTTTCATGAAAAATAGAATTGGAAATTCCAAGTTCAGTATTATTTCTTAGCGAGATCATCACTCCATCATAGA
Organism: Taxus wallichiana var. yunnanensis; assembly: GCA_018340775.1. Lineage (NCBI taxonomy): Eukaryota > Viridiplantae > Streptophyta > Pinopsida > Cupressales > Taxaceae > Taxus > Taxus wallichiana. The sequence goes on along the minus strand of CM031238.1, from coordinate 428,439,907 downwards.
TTATATTTGTCTAGGATATTTTGAATTTGTTGTGTAGATATTTATTGAAACATTTCACCTTAAAAATGAATTCCCATTCTACATCGATTGTTGTGTCATACGATTCCCTAGAAAGAAACCTCCCACCCAACACAATGACCTATTTGAGGAGGAAGAGGAAAGTAAAAAAAAAAAAAAAACTTCTAATCACCCTCCCGAGATTAATAAATTCCTCACGCAATTGCATTATTACAAGGATGAATCATAGGAAATGATCAATAAAAATCTCCTTCAATTCATCTCCAAAATGATTGATGGTAGGTCAAAAAAAGGAAAGGTCGTGAAGCAGGAGCATCTAAAAATACCCCCAATTCTAACCCTTCTAACCTTATTCTCGACTTATTGATAGGAGGAACCAATAACAACCTATTTTTATGACTCAATTCCTTTAAATTCAATCCAACATGGCTTAATTAGTCAATATCACTACAATGATCTCTTGGGAAATAGGCCTTCTCTTTTACCCAATGGACCTCATGGGGTGCCCATCACCCAACACCTTATCGACAAAAAAGTCCTAGGAGTGATCCAAGAAGAGCCTTTACAACCTTATATTACTAGCATGGATATTGGTGGTATTGTTCCTTACATCTACTATGATGGGTCCAGTGATCCCTCCTTTCACATTAAAACCTTTGGCAACCTTTCTAAGGAGTGGATTAGAGACAATTCATATATTACCACCAAAATATTAGCTAAAACCCTCACTTGTGGATGTTTTGCATTAGTACGATACCTTACCTCCTAACTCTATAGTTGAGATAGAGTCCTTGGTGACAACCTTAGTGAATGAACTTTAGTATCATGACTTACCGAGAATAAAATTAGTACCTTCACCAATTGTAAGCAATATAAAAATTATAAAGAAAAAAATTCATAGAAATTTTGAAAACCCTATCTACTTGAGATAAACATAACATATATAGTGATATCCTTTTTCAAATTTTCTTATGAGCTCTCAAAAATCACCTTGAATACAAGGTGAGGTCCTTTTCTTAAACCTCTCTAGAAGAAGCCTTCAAACAAGATAAAATTTAGGATTACCTAATGATATAGTTTGAGAAATTTCCTCCTAAGACAACTAAAAAAACAAGTCCAAATCCTCCAACATCTTAAGAATAAGAACATGATAGATGAAAAAGTATATGGTATTTTTCCTCTTGTTTCTTAATTTAATATGACCATCTTCAACATTGGTTAAATAGATAACAACACCAAAAACCATCCTAATAATCATAAACCGTTAAGGAAGAGTTGAAACATAACTTACTTAAGCTATTTAGAAGTATTTTAGATCCTACTTGACCTATTCCTCAATGACATGATGAAAATAAATTCTATTGATGTCATACTAATTAGGATCACTCCCATGAGAACTTTTATGCACTACGCATGATATCCATTAACTTATTCCTAGGTTCCCAATTTTAAAATGATACCATCACTGAGAAAAAAATTGAATAAAGTGGTCAAAGATCGTGATGTAACATAAAAAAAAATCATCATGAAGCAAGTAACCAATCTAATGAGAAGATACAAGTCTTCTCTAATTTGGTGGCTAACCAGACTACATGTGAGATTTCCAAAAAGAAAGAACATGCTATGAATAATGAACTTGAGATAGCCTATCCTATCAAAAGTATGTTACCATGAATGATGTTAGGTGTGTTATAGCTTATATAGAGCTCGAATATCCCATATCATTTCAGCCTCTAACTCACATATTTGTGTACCCCTAAATAAATCAAAATCATGCCTCACAAGGAAAAGGTATACCACTTCCAAATTTCATCCACCCCTATGGAAAATATCGTACATAGATGACGGTGCCTCAAAATCCTTCCACAACTAAAAATTCTATTATCCCCTTTGGAAAATATCCTATAGGGATGATGGATTCTATCACTCCTAAAAACAAGATCAACCCCTATTTAAAATAAAATTGTAGATTCAATGACATACAAGATAAGATAAATATGGTTTTGAATTCTCCATGATTTCACTTTATTATCTTATCTATGTTCTGAGGACTCTCATCACTCTTAGTGTACTAAAAATCTCATTAATGATAAGCGGGATCCTCTTGAAACACTTTCCCAACTTCCTAGCTAAATCCCTATTTTATAAATCATGCTTACATCATGTCACCACTATGAATGTCTTATGGTAGCTTTATTTGATGTGAACATACCCCTTCCTCCTTATTTTTGGCATAGTAAAAAATTACATGTCTTAAAGCAAAGTATATGTCGTCAACATAAGCATCTCTCATTTCATACCGACCTCACCACAGATTCTTGATTTTGCATCTAATTTCCTATGACCTCCATGATCTCGATGATCCATTCCTCCATGAATATGATCCACCTCTTTTCATCACAATATAAATTAGACATACTAAGGCTAAACACAATATTATAAATGGAGGATATAACACATGTGTTACCTTGTTATCATTTATTAAGGTTCTTAGCTTATCCATAGCCAACTTAAAATCTATGTGTAGCACTTGTTAACAGTATGACTACTTATATAATCCTCCCATGGGGTGTATTAGGTTTTCCATCATTTTACCTCATGGTACTATCTGCATTAAACTTATGAATTTCATTTTCCCCCATCTTATAATATCCTCCTATGGCGGCCTTGAACTCATCACATGTTCACAATCACTTCCTCCACTTACCAATGTATAAATAGTTTTTACTTAGGAGATATATATAGGATTCAAGAGGATCCTAATCCATGGAACTATGGAAAATCCCAATAAAAGGGGACATTAAAACTCCCTACATAAGACATATTACCTCTCATACCCTTTTGGGAATATCATTGTTTCAACTATCCTATATATTCTCTCCATGAAATTTTTTCCATCCCAAATTGGTTAGGTGTACACATCCAAATATCTTGGAGTCGATGATATCACACTTAGAATTAATACTTCTAATATTCTTGATATTATAAAATCTCAATTACCTCCTTATTTACAAAATCATTCTTGCAAGAAGGATCCTTTGGTTCTCATTGTCATCTCGTATACAAAAAAACATCCATTAGAACATGTAGTCTATACATATAATATAGTCGAATATTGCATGGTGAATACCAACCATTAGACTATGAAGAAAATTTTCTTTGGAAGATTTTGACCTCGCTAGTTATGCCTAGATTCATGATAGGGAAGTATTGCATTACTGAAAGACACCTCACACTTTACATGATCACAACATAAACACCATCCTCATATAAGAGGAATCCTTAATTACAGTTGATACTTCTCCTTGTTATCTAGTTTCCAAGCCTTAGATCACCGACCGGGACTCTTTACCTCATACTACCCCACCACACTCTACCATTCATTTAATTGACACATTTTCCCTTACGTAATTATATGATCATGTTTCTAGTTTTGAATATGAACTTAATGACCTCGTTGGTGATGACCTCATATAATGTGTCTCGATGACTACTCCACAAATTACTCCATCAGCACCATCTTCACTCATTACATCAACACCTTCCCAACATACTATTATTAGCCCTCTACATCCTATGAGACTTCCCTCTTGACTTCTTACCCTTATGGCACCATGTTACTATATGACCAAGCTATATTTCACATGGCACAAGGCCCTTGGACATGATATTTTAGAATGTAGAGCTTATCGATAACACATGAAGAATATTGAAGTTGAGGTCAAATAAGACTAAACTAGATAAGATACATAACCATTTGTTTTGAATCCATTCTTTTCTTCTCGCTTGGGGTACTACACACATACGATGCTAAATATAAGGTTATACATAGAAAGTGTGAGGTTCCCAAGTTCTCTTCATGTAGCAAGAATTTTAGAACCTAATCCTTTTGAAACAAAACACCTCTCCCTTGACTTACTAGACCACAACATACATATGGGCTGCTAAATCACCTTGATCCTCATCCCACTATAGATGATAGTTAGCATAACTTTATCAACTAACTAGAGGATTGGAATAAGGGTACCCCATTTTCCATGATATCGAATTCCATCGGTAAGTCACAATTACACAAAATGGCATAGAGGACATCATGTCTCAAGCTAGAGATCACATATTACACCAAGTCGATGATATCGTCACTAACACCTTACAATAATTTCCTCCTCATGGCTAGCTATATAGAGTACCTTGACTATGTATTATTTCCCCTATTTCCTTTCTTGGGATCTCATCCCTCACTTGGGTTCTCACACACTTCATTTTACCTTGCTTCATCCTTTCTTGGGATAAAATATCTACTTGGATTTTTCATCCCTTATGCCATAGACCCTCATACCATTTGAGTCTCGTGGTATTGATTCCACCTATTTTGGGTTTCTATACCCTAATCGCTGCTCCTAACATTAGAGTTCCATAGTCTTGTTTCTTCCTAGATTTGTTAAAAGTAAAATGGCCAATAATTTTTTCTTGGCCGAGAAACCCTTATAGGAAATTATTCCTTTTCTTGAATTTACGTTGATATAATAAAATTTAATAAAATACAATGAAAAATAATAATAACGAGTGTACAAGGTTTGATAGAAAATTTTGATAGAATGCCTACATCTACGTGTTTGCAAACTAGTTGAACTAGCCCATTATAAAGTTCCAAATATAAGTACATAATAAACTTACATTACTATAATTGACGCTCAACTGAACCTAGTGTTAGTTGATCCTCGAAACCTTTAGTCTTGGAAAAATCTATCCTTTTGTACACATTTCCAGCATGACACTTTCCTATTGACGTCTACCCCACTATATGGAAAACTAACCTCTCCATGGTGCTAAGTTAGAAAGTGCCTAGTGTTGACAATGATCATCTTCACTCTGTTTCATGGAAACTAATCTCAATGCAGAGAAAATATCAAACCAAATGTATGTTGATGATGACTATCATATTCCACTCTATTTCATGACCTGTAACCTCTCTACAAACTTTTAATGCCCACAAATTTGACACACAAATAAAAGGTAAAAATAATGGAAAACTAACCTCTTGACGGTGCTAAATATGGAAGTTCCTTGTGTTGAAAATGACCATATTCACTCTGTTTTATGGAAACTAACCTCAATGTAGAGAAAATATCAAACCCAATGTATGTTGACGATGATGATCATATTGCACTCTATTGCATGACCTCTGCCTCTCTATAGAGCTAAGATCAAACCTGTAATGCCCACAAATTTGAAACACAAATAAAAAAGTAAAATTCTGGAATAATTTTTTTACTTACATTTCTTGATACATGACAACAAAAGGGATTTCTTAGGACAACACATAACACATGAGATGCTTGCACAAAAAATATCCCACATAGATAACATGAAAAATACATGATGCACATCAAGGCCAACTTTCCCCAAATGACAAGGCATGCATACTAATTCAAATACAACATAACTCTCATTTAGGTGCCATCCATGACAAAACACTTTCCTGGTTTACATATTTATTACATTCATATTTTTTATTAACCTTAATTATTTGAAAATCACTTATCATGTAGTTATTCATTCTTATCTAAACTAGAATACATTATCTTTATTATACTTAACATTTTACTTTTAACGATTTCATCTAATTTTGTTTTTTCCTTATAAAAAAATAATGATGTACCACTGGTTGTTGAAAGTAACATATGAACACACAAAATACTACTAGTTTTTATTCTAAGGATTTGTTTTCTAATTTGTATGTTTGTTTGGTTTTATAATTTATCTCAGTTGCAACAAGGAAGGTTCACATGAAACAAAGGAAGTTTATTAGTTTAAGAGTAAATAGATTACGTGTTCTTTTCATATTAGCATTTAATTACCAAGGTTACTCTATTTGGTTTTAATTTATTACAACTAAATGTATATTCTAACTACTTCACTTAAATACTTAATTTTGCATTGATCATGATACACAATAGAGGATTTTCCTTGAGTCAAAAGGGTCAATCCTAAAATTATTTTTGTTAATTTTAATAATTTAATATTATTTCTTAAACCACATTTAGGGGTGTGGTGATTATTTGTGTCCCTGTGTATTGTAAGTTTCCCATTTACCATGTTAGAGGATCACCAAGGAGTATGATTTCATGCTTATCAAAGTTTGGATTATTATTAGGAAATTTAAGTATTACATGCATATTATGAGGTGACATGTTATTAATATTTTATACACCCTATGACCATCTATTGAATACCCTCCTTAGCAATTAGGATATAATAATGTGTAATTCACCATAATTCTCATAAGAGGTTCACATTTGACTAATTTCCATTAACACCTAAATGGGGCCTACACCATACGAAAAGGATAAACTAGAGAAAACAATTATGCTTACCCCATAACTTATGCACAACTAGAAACACTCCTGCTAAGATAACACCCCTATTTTTGAAGAGAAGGGGATTCAAACTCATAGGTTTCATACATAGGTATCTCATGACGTGGGTTCCACTCATGGTACAAACCCTCATTTCATAAGTACATAACATGTTTAGCACTAATTTGGTTGGATAAATCATGAGTTTTAATTTACATTAGGTTGAACACCTCATTGCGACTAACTCTAGTGGTTTATAATGGAAACGGGAATTTAAAGGAAAAACAAAATGGTAAAACCCATCATCACAAGGATCTATCAAAGTACGACACATGAGCTAGTAGAAATATTAGTTTGTAAACATTATCACTTGTACTTAGGATGGTCATGGTGAGAGTGGCGATCACTCAATCTGTAAGAATCTTAAGTTGTTTTAAATCGTATAGTGTTGAGGTTCACCTACTAGTCATGTAACAATCGAGAGGAAAGGAAGAATTGAAGGGGTTTAAAGAACACTTCAATTTTATTTTACATATAGAGATACTTATTTATACCATACATGATGTAAGTTTTTGAGCCCCTGTAATATTGGGTAAGTGCCAAATGGTGCACACATGCGCAGGAACAATGAGAAGAAGGGTTCTCATGGAAAAGTGTGTAGGAAATAAGGGTTTAAAAGGATTTAAGTGAAACCAAGGTTCGCATGGGAAGCAAAACACAGGTTTAAGGAACTTATCCATATTTTGAATTCTATAGGAACTAGAGGAAAAACATGAGGACCCGACTAGGCGTGATGAGTGGATAAGGTGCCATCTTGGAACCTTGGAGGTTAAGAAAAGGATATTCCATGAAAGGAATATTTATAGAATACATCATTGTAGAGAGTGGAGGGTTTGCAAAGGGATAATAATTCACCATTGGAGGACCACATCGACACTTGGCATGTGATCTGTTCAGAAGAGAAGGCATGGTGGTGGGTGATGATCCTATAAAAAGATATGCTTAGGCTTGTGACAAAGATAGAAGAGATGACATAGAAACATGGAAGCAAGATAGAGATACCGGGAGAAAAAACACAAGAGATGATGGGAGGCGAGAGAGAATGCATAAAGAATGCAGAGTACAAAGTGTTGTAGTAAAGCTAGGGATTAGATCGCTTAGTGCTAAGGGTTATAAAGGATGCCATAATCCTTTGTATGGCACTAAGATATGTAACAAGGGTTCAAATGGGAAGAGTATAGCTAGGGTCTCATACCAGGAGAATCTTATAGGAGTTGATTCTCTATCATTTAATATCTATGGTTTGACATGACCGTTTTGATCGTAATGTGGCTACCAGAACTATGTTAAATCAATATATATATGGTTTCATTCTATATATCATGTTCAAGGGTGTAAACCCTCATGTTTTATAACTATTATGGCTCATATCTAGTTTATTATGTTATTACAATGTTATTTAGTTTCTATAATGCATTAAGGTGTGGATCTATTAGTTTCTCCTTCTAACTTTTTAAATGAGTGAATGTACTTCCACCTCTGTAAATCATCCTCCATTAATGCCAGAACCTTTTCACAAAGCTCACATAAAGGAGGGGATCGACACCGCGTATGCCTCGAGTGAGTGCCTAACACCTATTAGGTGATAGGTGGTGCGCTCAGAGTTAGAAAATAGTAATGAGGGTAAATAAATGACTACATATTAGTTTCGTTGTTGGGGCCTCTTTTCAAATATATTTTGAGAATGGTGCATGATGATGAAATTGTTTGACCTTGGGAGTATTGAAGCATGACTTAAAACCAAAAAGATGAATTCACTAAGAGATTTAGTCTTTGGAACTGATTTTGGTACACGCAAATGGGTAGAAGAGCATTTGTATCATGAGTTGGATGAGATATTCTTTTGTTGTTTTCCGGTGGAGTTGTATGAATGGATTTTGGCTTATGCATCTAGATTAGGTGGTAATATATACCTTGTGTATGGACTCAAGCTGACTATCGAGGTTGCATGATGTTGATCTGACTTGGAAACGTGTTGTTGATCATTGGTGGAGTAGGGTGTTAATGGGTTACACCTTGGAGTATGTGATTTATACATATATTTTTCTAGAGATTGTTGAATTTGAGTTTTTGAGGGAGTGAAGAGGATCATTATTACATGTTATCCACTTATATTTAAAGATAATAATCATTACATTGAGTTTGGAAGCATTTATTATGGAAGGTCAAGATTCTTCTAAGCATTGGGTGAGGAAGATAGGGTGGAGGAAGATGACAGACCTTGTAGATGAAAAGGAGAGGGAAGAGAGATGACTCAAGTATAATGAAGCTCATGAGAGGGAGTTAGATAGACAATGTGAAGTTACATGAGTGATGGATTTATGGAGGTAGATGTTGTGGGAAGGAATTGAGGTTCACACGAGAGGACATGGAGCCTAAGCAGTTTGTGTTACCCCATCTTGGAAAGTGTGGGAGAAAGACACCTTAAGCTTCTGATGAGAAATCATCACTTGGAGAAATGAGAGTCATTGGAATGCATCTAAATCTTCCTAGTGACAAACCCCTGGCTCTTAGTTTTCCAAATCTAGAGATAAGTATTGCTAACCTAGTTGGTATTGGTGGAAGTGACTGATCAACACCTAGGAGGTATAACTTTTCATTTGGCACATTTATGGTTGCACAATCAATTCTTATATTTGTTGTTATATTGTTTAGAGAACATTTGGGAAAATTACAGGTACCCAAAATATTGGGTATCACGTTTGGAAGCATCACAAAACACACATCTAGTAGTGGTGTAGTACCATAAACTATTAGCACATAGTTCAATGTGACAGTGGGAACATAAGGCACGACCACTTAAGGAAATTTAATAGCTACAAGATGTGTATCTGGTGGAATAAGAACTAGTGGACTTGGTGGACCTAGAGGAATTAGAGGATTTGGTGGATCAGGAGGAGTAGGAATTGATAGATCTAGTAGATCTGGTGGTAGAGGAAATATTAGGGAAATCAAGGTTCTAGATCAGGTGGACAAGGGCCTCAACCACCTCAGCAAGTATTTTTGAAATGTCTTTACATCTACCAGATTACAAAGGTGTTGAGGATGTTGTAGAGCATGTACACAAATGTGAGCTACTATATGGCATATGAAGGGGATCACTACCCTAGAACGGAAGGCAAGTCAGTTTGCAACAACATTACAAGGACACGCACATATTTGGTACCAAAAATATGACCCCCACTAGATAGTGGTAGATTAAACTATGTTGCATAATGTCTTCCTAGTTGAAGTTCATATTCCTAAGTTTGAATAGAAGAGAATTAGGAAACTGAAGGAAATTGAAAAAGGTATGGAAGAGAGTGTGTGGAAGTATGACATGTATTTTAAAACTATTTTATCAAAGTTTTCTTATGATATTCATCCTTCTCATCATGCTCAATGGTTTTTTGGAGGATTAATAACATCTTTGAAGAGAGGAATTTTTCATAAGATTTTCATAGACCCATGTGAGGCATTAGAGGTTTCCCTGCACGTTGAGGTTGTAGGAAGCATGGATACTAGTGTTAGTCCTTTTATTACAAACTTGGATTTTTGTAATGGAAAAGCAACAAGAGAAGTATATTTGTGAACTTGGTGCGTAAGACTCATAGTGGCCTATGGTGCATGGATTACAAGGTAGAGGGGTATACAAAGGATCGTTTCCCTTAGAGATGGGTGCACGTACCATGAAGGTGAACTATGATATTTTCCACGGAGATCATGATGCAAGTAGGTTTCCACTACTACAGCACGCGATCCATAAGAATGTGTCTTGTTATTGCAATATTTTCACCTCTACTACTCATGACACCAAGGATTGTAGATTGATTGACCAGATACATGATGCCATTGATATTGGTGTGCGTCAGACTAGTATTGCAAACAATTCTAAGGATGATGGTCATCACTATGAAGGACACATAGATGGAGGATCTCGTGGAAGAGGCTTTTGTAGAGGATTTAGAGGCCATGAAAACTACAGAGGTGGAAGAAGTGAGTTCCCATGTGGAACTTGTTACAACTGTGGGTCTATGGAGTACTATAAGCACAAATTCCCTGATCTGTTACAATTCTCTTGGTGTGAGAAGAAGCACAAGTATGAGGAGTTCCCAAAGCTATTTTAACATATGAACCAACAACACCAAAAATACATGGGCACCGAAATTGTAATTGTAAATAATTCCAACTCGTAATGGATGCTAAGGGTGGTGACGACATGAGTAAAAATTAGAACCTATACTAGTGTGACGTGAGTCGAGCTCGTGCATGTGTTAGGGAGATACCAAAGAAGAGGCCATTGATTACAAGAGAAGAGGTGGTGTATGGGAAGTATCCAGACCCTACCCATCAGAAGGAAGTCTATCAAGAAACCATGGATGTAATCAAGAGTCTTCAAGGGAAATTTAATGTCTAAAGGAACAATCAAGGAAATTAGGGAAGAAGAAAAGTGTTGAGGTCCCTCAATCAGATATAGATGATATCAGAGAGGTGTGTAAGATGTTGTGCTAAGAGAATATCATCCCTCTATTAGGATAATGGTTAAGGAATAAGATACCAATCATTGGAGTAGAGTGCAAGAGGTAGGTTTTACATGCTAACCTTCCTCCCCACAACCTTGACTATGATAAAGAGATTACCTTGAATGCATTTGTTGATGGATGGCTCCTAAGTAATATTCTAATTGACATGGGTGCAGAAGTCAATGTTCTCACCCTGGATCCTAGAATCAAATGGGAAGGCCCCAATTACATCCATCTTCAAATGTGTTATATAGGTCCCATAAGATAAAGGTGATACCCTTTGGTTTTTAAAGGATGTTACTATCACTATCTAAGGGGTGAAATTCACTAGATATTTTAAATTCCTATCACTTGCTAATTCAGAAAAATTTCCAACATTATTTGGGTGCCCCAGTGCTATAAGAACAATGTTTACTTACATTTCAATAAGGGGTATATAAGTTTTGAGAAGAAAGAGGAATGAGTTATCATTACTTTGAAAGATGGGAAGTCAGTGCCCTATATTGAGCCTTTAAGAGAATAATACCTAAATAAAGTTTGTGTATGCACTATATGGGATCCTGAAGTTGTGCAACCAAAAAGGAGTGTGTTATTTAGTGGGAAGACACTCAATTTAAAAGTGATACAACTAGTTTGGCATCTTAAAATTGGGTGCATGAGACATATGAGTTGATCAAAAGGTAGTTAAGAGGATTTATGATGAGAGTAATAAAGATGTGCTTAGTCAAATGTCTAGGAGGAAAGAATTTTCCAAGTTATTCTAGAGGAGCCAACCGTAATGTTTTCCTATAAGAAATAGAGACTCAATGGAGAAGTGAGATCGAAAGGAGAAGGATGCTCAACTATACCTTGCTCAGGACCACAACACGTTGGTGGGAGACCCATCACAATAGCCTTCTAGAGTGGTGTGAAGTGAGAATCATGTTCTTTATTAGGTTTTTCTGAGAGCAATGCACCTATTATCATACAAGATTATCATAGGAAGGAACCTACCTTGTTTCACGTCCAAGCATGGGATAAGGCCTAGATGGAAGGTGTAGAAGCCTTGCCACCTTCATTATGGGTCCATAATTTGTACACCACCTTACAAGGTTATGTGCATGCATGGTACATTCACTCGAGAGATGTGCCATCTATAGGAAACTTTCAAGGAGTTAATGAATCACCTCCTTGAAGATTTTAAACATCGAGTACCAAGTCATCGGTGGATGAGTCGTTGCATGTTTTTAATGACCTAAAAATGGGAGGTAGTACCATGGCGGAGGATAAAATACTTGAATTATTTTGTGAACCTAGCTTATAAGTGTGCTTAGATGAGGACTAATAAGAGGAGATACAACTTGAACGTGTATGTATGGATAACGAAAAAAGGAAATTTAGTCTACATGGTCAATGGTGAAGAAGTGCAAAATTTTTATGCTAACCATATGCGAAGGTATACGTGAAGTTATGGATAGAGTGATGAGCAAGCGCACACCTACAATGAAGACCCTGAAAACCAAGAAGGTTAACATTGGTTCGGAGGCTAAACCTAAGGAGGATATTATTAGAGACTATGGGTTAGAAAAGGAGGTTTCAAAGATCATTGATCTATTGATTGAGTTTCAAGACTTATTTACGTGTGGGTACCATAAGCTTAAAGTCATTCACCAAACCTTGGGGAAATGAAAATCAAGTTAAAGTAAGGTGTGCACCCAATTTGGAAGAGACCTTATCAAATGAATCGAATCTTTGTGTCAAATTCAATAAGGAGATTGATAAGATGATCCCATTAGGAATCATTAAGGACATTGAGGAATTAGAAGAGATAAGTCTAATTTTTGTTAACATTAATAAGTATAGGAGGATAAGGATTTTTGTTGATTATAGGGATTTAAATGAGGTATGTGTTATCGAGCCTTTTCCAACTCCCTTCACCGAAGATATCCTGGAAGGATTAGTTGGTTGTGAGATCTATTCATTTACTGAGATGGATCTAAAGATATCATCAGGTTGGAATTTCAAAGGAAGACAAAGAAAAGATAACTTTCACCAGTGAACAGGGAAGCTTTACCTACACAATCATGCCTTTTGGACTGAAGAATGCGCTTGTTGTGTTTTCATGCATTGTGGTGCAGGAATTTCAAGACTTCATCCATAAGTTTCTTCAAGTCTACCTTGATGATTGGATAGTATATGGATTAGTAAGGGATCATTGTGACAATCTGAGGCTAATGTTTGAAAGATGTTAGTAGTTGAGGATATCCCTCAACATCAATAAATGTGTTTTTTCTACACTATTGGAACCATTTTAGGGCTTATCATATGTAAGGTAGGCTTATTACTGGATCCTACGAAAGTTTCCATTATTATGGGATTGGGGAACCTACCAGCCAGAGCATAGTGTGTGGATTCCTTGGGCATATGGGGTATTACCAGAAATTTATTAAGGGGTATGTCAAGATCACCGTGTCATTGGAAGATTCTTGAAACATAAAAGTTCCTTTCACGGGGAGAAGCACAACAAATGGTGTTTGATGCATTGAATGATAAGCTTATCATTGCACCCATATTATGCTTTCACTCTTTGGATACCCTATTCCATATATATGTTGCTTCTTTAGCATTGGATATTGGGGAAATCTTAGCACAACTTGGAGAAGGAATTTTTACCACCCCTTGTGTTTTGCTAGTAGGAAGTTGACACCAAAAAAAAAAACTATAATAATACTGAGTGTGAAGAATTTTCAATGATCTACATACTACAAAAATTTAGGCAAGATATCTTTTGGCAACATCCTTTTTATATACATGGACCACATGGCATTGAAGTACCTAGTAAACAAGCCCGTTTTACAGAGGCACATATTTCGGTGGGTGTTGTTGTTTCAAGAGTTTGAGTTTATAGTTGTTGTCAAACCAAGAAAGAGTAACTTAGGACATAACCATTTATTGAGGATTGATTCAGTGGGGGGTGTAGAGCATTAAGGATACAATGTCAAATGCATAATTGTTTAGATTGTGGTGTGTGCCCTCTAACTTGGAAGATATTGTTGTGTTTCTCAAAATGGGTATGGCACCAAAGGGAATGAATACTTTGGAAAGGAAGTAGTTAGCCATATGTACCGCACCCTACATGTTAATTAGTGGAGACTTATACAAGCTAGGCCACGATGAGGTTTTATGTCGGTGTTTGTTAGAGCATGAACTGGTTACAATCATGGAGGAAGAACATGGTGGGATTATAGGAGGACACTATGTAGGGAATGCAACTATGCGTAAGATCCTTCTAGTAGGTTTTTTTGGGAAATGGTTTACAAGGATTGTATTGAGTTTTGCAAGGCCTATGACCATTGCTAGTGCCTTGGAAAACTAGAAAGAAGATATGAGATGCCCTTGAGATCGATAGCTAGCACATAACCATTTGAGAAGTGGGGATTGATTTTGTAGGACTGATTTCACCTACCATGCGAAGGAATGGTTCATGCTATATCATTACATGCACAAATTATCTTACAAGGTGGGTAGAAGTGACACCTACAAGGGATTGCATAGTGGAAATAATAGCTAGGTTCTTGTGGGAAAATATAATCAGCAAATATGGAAGTCCGCTATGTTTAACAAGTGATAGGGGTACTCATATATTGAATGAGATAATTAGAACCTTATTGAGAGAATTCATGGTAGCCCACCAAAAGACTACCCCCTTATCACCCATAAGCTAATGGAACTATTGAGGAATTTAACAAGATTATAAATCACACACTAACCAATATTTTTATGTGCAAAAAAAGGATTGGGATGATAAAATTTTTGTTGTGTTATGGTCATACTAGACTACTTATAAAAGACTGAATAAGGCCACACCTTTTAAAAAAAAATTTGGCACGAAGTGGTGTTAACTATTGAAATCATGTTACCATCACTACATATATAGCACGCAAGATGGTTAGTTGATGAACAAGAACTTGAGGAGAGGATCAATAAGTTAATTCAATAAGATGAGAGGTGGGCTATTACTCGTTGGAGTCAAAAAATAGAAAAATTCAGGTAGAAGGCATGACATTATAAACACATCAAGAACAAATCTTTCAAGGTTGGGAAGATGGTTTTATTGTATGACTCCAAGTTTTTGTGTCATCCTAGGAAATTCAAAGTCCATTAGATGGGCCCATACATTGTATCATATATACTTGATTCAAGTGCTTTCCGATTCAAGCACTAGATGGAACATAGTTACCAAGCCATTTCAATGGGAGTAGGTTGAATCCCTACTATAAATAAGTCTTCCTTATGTTTGTAAATAAGGTAGTATTTCCATTTAGCCTAGGATTTCCCTTAATGCATTTCCTTTCTTTTTGTTTCCATTTCTCGTTGCTTGTTCCCTTTCTTTTTTATTTTGTGTGTGTTGTGCGCTAGTAGCCACTTACAATTTCAAAAGTTTTCTATGTGTAGAGGACCATGCATCTATTTTTGTGTGGGGTGGAGTGATGTGATAAGTATTGGAAGTTGGTAGTGGAATTTGTGTTTCGATGGCCTAGGTTGAAGGATCAAAAGCATGTAGTTTGGAAGAGCACACATGGAAAAGGTGAACATGAAGAATTTAGTGTCCCTAAATAAAAAAGGACAATAGATGGAATGTCTATCTATGATGATGTGGTAAAGGTGAAGATGGAGAATTCTAGGTTATTGAAACTCTATGACTTGCTCTATTTCAGAAAACCTAAGTGAATGTACCAATGGTTAATGTCATGCATACATGAAGACCATTTCTACTTCACAGGATGAAGGATGTGGATAACTCCCTAATTGATTTCTAAATTTACTGGTCCTACCTACGATGAAGAATCTTTTTATGATGACTTGGATGATAAGGAGGCCATCAAAAATATTGTTGAAGCCTATGACTATAATAAGGGGTCACGATACTTCGACATATCTATGATTTCTGACCCTATAATGAGGATGGCCGCGCACTTGGTCACAAAACTAAATGGGTAGGAGAGATGGACATAGATCAACAAGGCTTGGTTGAAAATTTTCCATAAGATCTCATAGGGGACCATCTATAAACTCGGATGTTCATAGAAGAATAAATCATTAGTGTTGTGTGCAATGGAGAAAAGATCATATTTGGTAATTGTTGGGCCTCGAATATTGACTAAGTCTTAAATGGTGCGTGTGCATGTGGGATAAGTGAAGAAGATGGGTGTGCAGGACAAAGTGCATAGGACAAGGGTTTTAGAAGGGTTTTAAGGGAAACCATGGAGCACGTTCAAGACAAAGTAAATGATTTAAGGACTTAGTCATATTTGGCATTCCAAGAAGCACTTGAGGAAAAATGTGACCCGACTAGGTGTGCTGAATGGATAAGGTGATAGCTTGGAAACTTGGTGGTCAAGGAAAGAATATTCCATACATGGAACATTCCCAAAGACATCATTGTAGAAAGTGGGGAGCTCGGATCAAAAGAAGCATGCTCCACTAGAGGACCACCTTGACACTTGGAAACCTGATCTGCTACTTCGGAGAGCATGGTAATGGGTTATAAACCTATATATAGAGATGCTTGGGTAGAAGAAGAATAACAACTTTATAGGGAACAATCATACGTATATGTTATACATCATAGAAAGGATGGAAAGGTGAAGCTCTATAGAAATAATAGAATGTTTGTAATACTCTATAAGTACAATCAAGAATTTAACAATATTGTCACCTTCGACCGATCATGACATCAAGTGAAGAGGAACAAGTGTTTACAATAAAGGTTAAGAAAACAAGACAAAGGGAATGGTATGGTTATTAAGAAAAGATATTGATCTTGTGATTATCTAAACTAAGGGTGTTGTTGATAATTAATGCCTTAGAACAAGTATTATTATTACTGGCTTAAGCTTGTAAGCACTAAGTCAATAAGTCTCACGAAGTATTGCAAACGACTTATGGGTCAAAAGTCTCTGCTTTATGATATACATTACTACAAATTAATCTTGGGCCATGATATCACATTAGGCCTGGTCTATATATTTCTAAAACTATTATACATATTTGTGAGATAATGTATCATTGTGAATGGGTTCTTTTTATAGGTATGCAAATGGGTTGTCTCTGTCATCTTTGTAAATCAAACCTAGGTGTCAAACTTTCCTACTTTGTTAGATTAGGAATAAATCCTTGTTTATAGATAACACTTCGTGTTATCCTGGGTTGTTGTGTTAATCCCGGAACTCTTTTGGGAGTTTTTGAACATTGTCTTGGGTCTACTACTAGTTTTTTTGGACTTGAATTGAAATAAAATACTAAGTGGTAAAACATGGGTTTTTATTTACCATTCTAGTCTTGTGAAGATTGTAAGTTCAATAGGAACATTCTTTCACCAAGGAATAAGGTGAGTGCATTTTGTTCGTTGGTACCCAAACTTAATCTCCTTCACAACTCAAGCAGCATCATGGATCTCACAAGACACTCAAGGGAAGATAGATGATTTGTGTGTCATTTGTAGCTAGGGAGCACATCTATCTGACTTGTTAGCACTCAAGATTTGAAGGAGTGGGTAGCACCTCAAAAGGATTTTGATCTAATCCTCACTATTCTAGGTTGTGCCTTTCAACCAAGGTAAGAGAACCTATATTGCAGCCTTTTTTTGATGAAGGAGGTGGAGATATCCTTATGCTTTGCACATTGTATGGAGATGGCCTTGGGAAAACATGATCAATTATCCATTATTCAAACTCAAAAGAGTTTTCACTACTAAATGATGGAAATGCTTTTAAGACAAGGCTAAGGCTGCTAGAGACATGATAAAATCCTGATATACTTTGTGCATTTTTGTGAATGGATTGTATTCTTTTGTTGACACACAATGCAATGTAGGGGTAGTATGGGTTAGTTTGAATGAAATTTTGTTGGGAGATGTTTAGACAAGATTAGCTAGGAATTACCAACTTCTTTGAGAACCTTTGCAAGAGATTTGCAACACCTAAACAAGTAGAGATGTTTCAATGGGTTTAAGATACTCCTTCAACCAGGATATGTGCACCAAATGGAGGCCCAGATCTGCACTCTTCCACACAACCTTTGATAACCTGCCACAAAATCTTGAAGAAAAATACCAACAAAGTATCCAGGAATCCCTATTTGATCATGACCTAAGGTGCACCCAAAGGTTTACAAATAATCTCAATATTCAAGGACAGTAAAATGATTTTAAATCTGTTTATCTTCTATCAAATGAATGCTCTTCTGAATGAAAGATTGTAGATGCCATTAAACCCTCAACAAGAAATGAGACCATGTATGATCAAGGAAGATCCCACATACAAGATTGCAACATGAGCAATAAGCACAAATTGAAATCATTCTGAAAACATAAGCATATACAAATTTTGCCAAGAGATAACACCAAATAATCCAAAAATTGATCAAATACATCAGTAGGGGAATGTTATTGGAACAATCTCAGAGCTTTTTGATGGCTTTACAACTGAAACCAACTCAACGTGATAAAATCTGATGCAATATGGAATTGAAAATGGCTCTCAGGCGGTTTTCTCCGAGAGAAATGGATTTCTTCCATTTTTTGCTTGAAAATTCTACGTCTTTTTCTCCTCTCTCTTATAAAAATTCTCCCAAAATGCATGATATATCTCATGCCATCATGGAGTCTTCCTTCCCAAGAAAATAATATGCTTAAGGGATCAAATTTTTACAACTCTTCATGATTCCATGAAAATGACATCAAACTGGAAATCAGTTTGCAGGTTGCCAAGGATGCATAAAAATTTTAAAATATTACACAAATTCAGATCCTTATCCATCCTAGGGTCACATTTTTGTCATTCAAGCATGCCAACATGCTTTATCAATCATTTTTCACCTTTTACCTCTGCAACTTTTAATTTTGACTTTCACGTTCTTTCACAGGCTAGGGAAAAATTTCATCAAAAACATCATAGATCATCAAATTAGCTCATGAAAATGGTGCCATTACACTTAGAAGGCCAAGAGGATGCAAAATCATATAAAATTTGATGTGATTTGGTGAAGAAATGACGAATCTGAGCTTCCTAGAGCTCCCATGGTGGCAAAATGGGTGAATGCACAATTTCCATTGATTTCGGATCAACTTTAAATGCTAGCCCTCCACGTGGAGGATGAGATTCTTGAATATTCCCTTTTTCCCTTTGGACAAGGTGGGACACATGTCCAAAAACCATTGGATCGGGCCCTACCCTTTAAAATTTGCATTTGTGACCTTTTCAAAAAATGGAAGACTTTGCAAAATTCCTCTCGCCTACCTCCTGGGCTCACCACGTGTCCATATGTGGGCCCCCTTTGAAAATGCAGGCCAATTTTGTCAATTTTGACACTTTTTCGAAAAAAGGAAATTTTCCTCGAAATTCTCTATAGGCCCGAACACCGCTTTCTTCCTCGCTACGTGGCGCTCTCCAATTTGGTGTGGGTCTAAGCTTCCAATTCTGCCCGCCAAAAATGCAAAGTCTCAAAACTCCCCTACTTTGAAAAATGCCACATGTCCTCCACAGATTGGCTATGGAGGCACACCTTCAATTTTAAATTTAGCTCCCTTTGCCTGATTTTTTTGCATTTCTTGGACACGTGTCCTTTTTTGATTGGTTTTTGGAACCTCGGGTCTAATTTTTACTTTTACCATTTGGAGTTAAAAAATTGAAAGTAATAGCGGAACCCACTACCCCATCTTGACCCTTTGTGTACATGTGTTAGCTCCAGATTGGAGTGGAAAAATATCACAAAATTCTCCTTCAGCCCCCTTGCTTGACTTTTTGTGTTTTCGGACACGTGTCCACCTGTCATTGGATGCAGGCCTTCGGGTCAAATATTTCCCTTAACACCTTGAGTCAAAAATCAAAAACTCCCTCCACCACCCGCATATCCCTAGCCACGTGTCCTCTTCCCATTCATTGCGGGATTTTGGGCCAAGAATTGACTTTGAGAATTTTCCAAAATGAAAACCAAAATTCTTAAGGAACCTCCAAAGACTGCCATTCTGCAGGACCAATCGAATGTGCCACGTAGGCACCTCATTGCAAAAGGCGAGCCATGGGTCAAAATTTTCCCTTGACACCTTGAGTCAAAAACCACCAAATCCCTCTACCACCCACATATCCCCCGAGCCATGTGTCATCTTCCCATTATTGTGAGCTTTTGGACCTAGAATTGACTTTGAGAATTTTGCCAAAATGAAAGCCAAAATTCTTAAGGAACCTCCACCACCCACCATTCTATGACCAATCAGAATGTGCCACGTAGGAACCTCATTGCAAAAGGTGGAGCCATGGGTCCAAATTTTCCCTTGACACCTTGAGTCAAAAATCACCAACTCCCTCTACCACCCGCATATCCCCGAGCCACGTGTCCTCTTCCCATTCGCTGTGGGCTTTTGGGCCTAGAATTGACTTTGAGAATTTTGCCAAAATGAAAGCCAAAATTCTTAAGGAACCTCTACCACCCACCATTCCGTGACCAATCGAATGTGCCATGTAGGCACCTCATTGCAAAAGGCGGAGCCATGGGTCAAAATTTTCCCTTTAGCCAAAATTTCAAAAATTAACAAGTTAGAAATATTTCCTGACCACCCCGGCCAATAGGAGCCCGCCACGTTGCAATAATAGTGTGATGATGAATTTGATGGGCCGAGAATGCCCGTCTGACCGTCAAAACGTGGAAAATATAGAGGATGCCCTAGAATTCAAAATTTTTGACAAGGAAGGCAGATCTCTTGATCTTGAACCAATTGAATCATTTTTTGACATCATTTGCGACATTGGGATTGGGGAAATACTTACACAAATTTAGGATTTGATCAATTTCGAGTTCTTTCATGATTTGACAAAGGAGAAATGATACAACCCATAAAAATGAAGAAATTAGGGCACAAAAAGGGGCACACATGGATTTTGTTTCAAATCAGGGAAAAACAATAATATTATGGGCATTCTCGAAGCACTCAAACTAGGAGGGAGAAATTGTAGACCACCAAATCAAGGAATGAAACATTTCTGAGTAGATTTGGATATATAAAAATTTAGGGCACACTATGCAAACTAAATATTGGCACCAACATGTTCATTGTGATAAGATGCTGATAGTAACAAGCCCTAGGCTCACTCAGATCTAAAAGAATGTCATCACCAACTTACTTGCTTAAGTTTTTGTCAAAACCAGTTTGTTTTGCTTAAATTGTGAAGGTCTGAACCTAACTCATCTTATGACAGGTATGGAAAATATTTCCTTCCTCATTCGGGAAGCTACTTGATTAAAATATTAGATATATATATATATATATATATATATATATATATTACCAAATTTATACTAGGGGAAAAGCGTGATTAGAGCTTGGCCTTGATGGGAATGACTAGCAAAATGATAGATTGTGCCTTGTTTTTAGGACATATTTAAAAGCCTTATTGAAACCAAGGGGTCTTGGTTGGTTGGCACCCTGGATATATTTGTTAAGTTATTGTTGATCCAGTTGTAAGGTGCAACCATGGAACTAAAACTTAGTTTTGTTTCCATTTCTTTAAATCAATTTTTAAGGAAGATTATTTTATTTGTATTATGTGGATCTTATGTAACTAAATGAATCTATGTTGAATGATAAAATCTTGTGTATTACTTTCCCATTATAGAGGAGTAGTACATACTAGTCAATATGAAAAACTTGGGAAGTTTAGACTTCTAGACATAAGTTTGATCAAGCCTTGGTAGTGGTTGTGTTTTTGGAATTCTTATTACAGTGAAATGTAGTAGGATATAACAGAGGTGTAGTGTTGTATTAAGGAATACACAAGTCTATATAGTTGTGAAACAAAGTCTACATTCCCTATGTTTTTGGATTCTTATTACAGCGAAATATAGTAAGATATAATTTGAGATGTTGTATTGTAATAAAGAATACACAAGACATTGTTCAATTGAGAAATGAGGTTTATATTTAGTTCCTATAAGTTATTACGACATATAACTTTGAGATGTATAAGTCTCATTCCTTATTAGGATATTAATGGATAATTCAGGATATGTTGTTTTAGGAAGTTGTGACATATAAACTTCATGGAATTAAAGCAATAAGAATGCAACGTTTAGACCAGATTTATTTGATGGATACTTTAGTATTGTTGAAAGCTGGTTGGTTTCATTTGTATAGCATGGATTACCTTGTGTGTGTCCAAGGTTAATACTTGTTTGAATTGCTTGAGAAACAACAATAGTGGCAACAACTTCTAGTTATGAATGGGATGATATAGATTCATTCCATGATTGATAATATTTGATACTTCCATTTAAGTTCTATGGAATTCAGTTGTATATATAATAATAGGTGGTATTGATTAGTTGATGGTCATTATTGGGTATGGATACATATATCCGGCTTTTACTTAACTTATTTATGTGAAGTGCTAATAAGACTTTGTCACTGAGGAATACTTAAGAAGGTAAAAGGAGTTATACTAATAAGTGAAAATCAAGTTATTAGAGTTTGATTTTGTTGTATTACATGATTAAATTATAAGAATGAGATTATTATTGTTGTATATATTCATTCTAACATTTAATGACATAAATTGATAAATGGGATAAAGGACTTTTCTTGCTCATTTCAGTCAAACTAACCTTGCCTAACCATTGCAAGAAAGTGAGTAAAGATAGCAGGCGTAAAGTAAAGAAATGCCTTGGTTATCTAATAGAATCATATGCTTCTTTTAAAAGGATAAATTTGCAGTCAATTGTTGAATTGATATATTCTTATTTATGTAAAGAAGTTATTTGTTGTTTTTGAATAATGATTTTCTTGTGAAAATCTACTGAGTACATTTATGATATATTGTAACATGGTAAAGATTCCATATTTTGTTCAATAAATACTTGCTTCCTATTGTTGAAAGACTGTTGATGCCTCTCTGCAATCTCTGTAACAACTTCTACTAAGTTGTAGTAATATCGGTATAGATATGGCTATATGCTTGTGATATTTTATGAAAATTGAATCATTGGATGATCGTATTGGAGGGCTGTTATAACTCTTTGATTCAGTAGTATATTAACTACCTTATGGACTAGATGAACCTAGTAATTTCAATGATTGAAATGGGAAGTTAAAAATTAGTAATATAACTGATAGGTTAATGGAATACATTATGGACCAGTGTTGAAGTATTATTTTTAATCTAAACCGATTAACTTATGGGAAAATAAAAGTATTGCTGGCAAGAGGCTGTGATTTCTCACAAGTCAAGTTAAAGGTCTAATGCTTGGTAGATGAGAAATCATCTAGGTATGAATCTTGATGTATATGCATATGTATACACATTTATGGGAGTTTCTTCTAGTAAAGTTGAGTAACTATACTAGAGGTAAAATATGATGATGAAACTTCTGGATGATAAGATAAAGTTCAACATATAAGGGTTAAGTCCTTAAAACTTAATTGATGTTCCTTTTGGGCAGCACTTAAACCTTTAAGGGAATTAAGTTGTATTTCTATGTAAAACTAACCCAACTCTCGTAACATGATGGGAAGCTCAACATAATACTGTAAGATGAAATAATAAATAAGAATAGAACATGGATGTTCTTTGATGCTTAAGTGAACTATCATTCCATAAAATGGAGAAATGAAGTATAAGATCTATCAGAGTACCATCATTCGAAATATGATGTGATGATCGTTAATGATGAAGTTTACTCCAACTAACAAGATGTAATGAAGAAAATTCATTATCAATCAGGATAAACTTAAATACTAAAAGGACCCACCATGTATGGGATGAAGTTGGTGAAGAACTTTATGGGAGACTAAAATCTTGAACACCAAACTTATATGAAACCTTGGGTATGATGCCTAATGCAAATGATGAAATAGTTGTTAGGAGCATGCAGATTGTGCTCACCGTGAGTACTTATTATGAGATCCATGGCTAAATTTTGGTATCTATGCTCCTAAAATTAGTGATTTTAAATCAACCATGATAAATATATGATGGTGTATTCATATAAAGGATAATGACAATATGATATCTGGAATGCATAGAATATATTTTTGGACACCAAGGAAATTGGTATGAAGATCCAAGAAAAATGAATATACTACCAAGATGATAGTAACCATGCAAATAAACCTAAGTCAGGTTTGGGAATTGTTGTAGAATTCCTCAAGAGAATGGGATACTACTGAAACAAGAAACTTAAAATGAATAAGATTCATATATAGATAAATTAGACCTAGCTAATATAAATGTTGAAGTAAAACTAAATAACATGATTCTAATGAATAGATAAAGTGTTATTGAAAGGAGGATAAAAATAATGAATCTGTATGTCCCCAATGATGTGAATCATTACAAAGACACTTTATTTCCCATAGGTATCATGTGATGACATCAAGGTACAACTTCATGGAGGTTAATCTAGACTTGTACCTTGTACAAGAATTGTATTTTTTTACAACATCATTGACTACAAATCAATATAATTAAACAAGTGATTAAGGTGAGATGAAAAGATTCCAATGGCGAGTGTGCCATCATGGAACCGATAATGGCATACTTGACTCAAAAACCTTGAGCAAGGTAGTGTAACTTCTGATTACACTATCGGGATTTCACCATTATCTATGTTGTGAGATGCCTATGGATTTCATAGGTAGAACCTAGGTACACAATTAGAGGTTATCACTTATATATCATATCTTGTTAAAGGAGAACCAAAGGGATAAATTTTATGTATGGCTCATAAAGAGCATTGATGGAGAATGAGTAAATTTCAGTATTCTCTCATACAGTTGCACATGGTTCATGATAGTTATCGGAAATGGATTACATTAAGACTTATGTTGGATTTAAATATATGGGTATTTAAATCAGCTACATGAGGTAGGATAATAATCATAAAAATTCTCTAAGATTGAAGTGATAAAAGTGGATGTTACAAGGTTTCGGGGTTGGGGTTCTCATTAAAGGACTATAGGAATGTTAGCATATCTAGGGGGATGGGTCTGTGACAATTTTTGTAATAGGGAAGAATAACTAGAGCTTCGATGTGTGAGTCATGATATATCAGTCTGATATGACCCTTTTGGATGTAATATGGTTATTGAACTATGATCAACATAAATATATGGTTATGTTATAAATATATTATTCATGGGTGTAAACCCTAGTACCTTTTTCTTTATGTTATGGATCAGATCTACTATTTGTGTGATGTTTCTTTTATTATTTAAATGGGTATGTTGGTGTAATGACTCATCCTATGATTTTAGAATATATGCATGATCATTTACTTTTCTATACTTAATCTGTCATCAATGTCAACATCTTCTCACAATGCTCACATAAAGGAGGGCTTGGCACTGTGCGTGCCAGTGAGCGCTTAACACCGCTGAGTGATAGGACAACACACATGGAGTTAAAAGGTTATTCCATGGGCATAAAAATGACTACGATTTTGTCCTCCTTACCATCCTCTTTTTAGATATTAGAGTGCCCGATGGGCCGAGATAAATTTTTTTGGGAGTACCTAGATGAGAACCCTTCCCCTTCCAAAAGATTTTAGAAGTGCACTTGTGACACCATGACATTCACCCACAAGGCATGCCTAGAAAATGGTATAAGAAGATAAGTGAAGATTTTGATGATGAGTGGAGAATACCGAGAAGTTACCTATTTTATTGCAAGGCGAGGCTAAATTCACTATGTACCAACATCTCTGTAATAGCAGTGTGTACATCGGTAGATGGCACCAAGGGTACATGGTGTAAATTTCCATTCTCCTTCACAACACAATACTTCTAGGCTAGAGTCATTAGATTTAAAGAGGCAAAGAAGTTAAGGTTTTACCTTAGCATGGTAGACTAGGATTACCACGAGCTGCGTAGGACTTTGATATATCTAAATAAGCGTGCCTATGTGGAGAATTATGTCTCCTATGACGTACATATGTTGATGCAAGTGATGTATCATGTTGTTGGGAGGACCAAAAAAAGGGTATAAATGTGCATAAGGATAAAGTATGAGAAGGGATATTACGTGGAAATTGATGTTTCTATCCTAGTAGACCCACCATAAGGAAGAAGACCACGCTAAGGAAAAGGGAGATAGATGATGCCCCTTAAAAAAGGCACCAAGTATACGAGACAGGTAGAATGTTTAGGTGCATAGGAGTCAGTGTAAAACATATCACCTATGCATAGAGGAATAAGTCCCCCATAGAAGAGAAAGAGAAGACACCCAAGGAAGATGCGCAAAGAAAGAGAAGCCCCCTATGGAAGAAAATTTTCTAGCGAGAAAGGAGTCATCTAGGGAAGAAGAAAAACAAGAGTCTCCTATATTGGAATCACTAGTTAGGAAGAAGCAAATAGTAATGTAACAGAAAGGTGAAATCGGAAGAAATAGAGAGAATGGATGTTGATAAGGGGGACAAATATGATGAAGAGAATGGTAGGGGTCGGGACCATCTTGTGTACAATGTACACAAGTTAGAGGAGGAGGGAAATGAAGAGAAGGATGAGGAAAAAGGAGGCGTTCATGACAAGGGGGAATTTTTAAGTCAACACGAAGGATCAAAGGACTCCAAGTCTAACTAAGGAGTAAATAAAGGATGTCACGTAAAGGGAGGTAGAAAGGCCATAAAATTATTTGTGGATCAAGAGGTTGAGCACAGTGATGAAGAAGTACTCAAGGAGATGGATGGAATCAAAAGTGTAGAAAAGGAGTATGGAAACATGGGCGAGATGTCCCACTGGTGGTAAGCTTCCCAAAGGCAGCATGCATAGGTGGAAAGGGTATGTTAGCAGTACAAGAGAAAGGAATTAATTACATCAATGATCCAAATAATTTACTGCGCACACATTTCCAAAGTATCGTGCCTTCAAACAAAGTCCTCACATGGTCTTCTTTTGATGAGGAGGGTGCATACCCACGCATAAAGAAGATGTTGTTTTGGGATTTTGAGTCCCATGTTTATGATCCCGAATTTGATGTCAACCATGAAGTGTTGATGAAGATACCAAATACAAAGGAATTGAACCCACTAGTGAATGCTCAACAACTATCGATGAGAAAGTTTGTAATGTACTCAATAAAGTTTCGTAGAGATTGAGGTGAGGCTCTTCGGGAGAAATGATAGAGTAAGTAAGGGTCTTGGAGGAAGAGATTGACAAGAAAAATTAAGAGAACAATGAAAAAGACAAGTAGTTAAGGAAGGAGGAGCTAATCAATGCACAGTTAAAGCATGAATTAATGGAGGAGAAGGAAAAGTTAGACGAGATCCATAAGAAAATAGAGATGATTTTAGATGCCATAATATTGAGTCACCAAGACTTAGCCCCGTCGACCAAAAATATGATTCAATCATGTAATGCTTGGAAGACTTGACCCACATCCTCACCATGGAGAGGTGATCACTCAAATTGGAATTAGTAGAAGAGGCATTAGTGTGTCGAAGGAGGAATTAAAAATAAATATTGGGGATATTATTACTTGACACTCGAGCTCCTTGCAATCGTAAAAACCACCACATAAATGGCTGAGGCTATTTATGACAATTGTGTTGATAGAGACATGGTAGCAAGAATACTAGTTACTACACATGAGGTGGATCTGAAGGATTTTCAAGAGAAGAAAAAAGGAAATAGGGAAGATAACGATAAGACCCTAGACGAGGTTGAGAAAAGTTAGAAGAAATCAAAACCTAACGGGTTTTGATTAAGAATCATCTTAAGGAACTATATCCCCAGGTCACCCATAAAATGAACGTGTTGGATGATCTTAGCAAGTAGCTAGAAGACATTGTAGATGCTCTAAATGTTAAGAAAGAAGAACTGAATTTTGTAGGTGAGTGTTCTATTAGGTGATCTACTTGAAAGAATAGGGTGAGGTAGATGCCAAGGATAATATTGAGGGGACAATGAAGAAAGAATTCCCACTCCTCCTACAATAGTAACAGATTCTTCCATTCTTTCATTCTTTATTCAGATTGTCCCTATTCCACTATACTTTATTCTTTAAAGAAGTGGGATGTTTATGAGGATAGAGAACATGCTTTGCATGGGGTGATGTTAGGCCTCAAATATTGGCTAAGTGTTAAAGGGTGTGCACGTAGAACCAATGAGAAGAAGGGCGCTCAGGGAAATTCACGTAGGACAGAAGGGTTTAAGTGAAATTAGGACGCGTGTGGGAAGAAAATACCAGGTTTAATTTACTTATCCATATTTTACATTATATAGAAAATTGAGGAAAAATGTGAGGACCCAACTAGGCATGATGAGTGGATAAGGTGCCAGCTAGAACCTTGGAGGTAAAGAAAATGATATTCCACGTAGGGAATATTCCTAGAAGACATCATTATAGAGAGTGGAGGGTTTGTAAAGGGATAAAAATTCACCATTAGAGGAAAAAATCGACACTTGACACGTGATCTGTTCACGAGAGAAGGCATGGCGGTGGGTGCTAATCCTATAAAAAGAGATGTTTGGGCTAGAGAAAGAGAAAGAAGAGAGGACATGGAGACATGGAGGCAAGATAAATATACTAGGAGATAGAATACAAGAGATGATGGGAGGCAGGAGAATGCATAGAGAATTCGAGTACAAAGTGTTGTAGTAAAGCTAGGGTTTAGTGAACTTAGTGCTAAGTGTTGTAAAGGAATCCATAAGCCTTTGTATGGTACTAGAATTTGTAATAAGGGTTAAAATGGGAAGAGTATATCTAGGGTCTCATACCGGAGAAGCTTATATAAGTTGAGACTCGACATTTAATACGTATAGTCCGAGATTAACCTTTTACTATAATGTGGCTACGAACTATGTTAAATCAATATATATATATATATATATATATTTATTATGGGTTTGTTCTGTATATCTTGTTTAAGGGTGTAAATTCTCGTGTTCTATGACTATCATCACTCAAATCTAGTTTATTATGCTTATTACAATGTTATTTAGTTTCTATATTGCATTAAGGTATGGATATGTTAGTTTCTCCTTCTACATTTTTAAATGATTGAATGTACTTCAACTTCTATAAATCATCCTCCATTAGTGGTGGAACCTTCTCAAATATCTCATATAAAGGAGGACTCGGCACCCACGCATGCCATGAGTGAGTGCCCAACACCTTTGGGTGATAGAATAGTGCATTTGGGGTTAGAAAGTAGTATTTAGGGTAGATAAATGACTACATATTGGTTATGTTATCGGGACATATTTTCGAATCTGGTGTGAGAATGGTGCATGATGACAGAGTGTTTGACCTTGGAAAGTGTCGAAGCATGGCTTAAAATCACAAATGATGAATTTTCTCAAAGATTTAGTATTGTACCTAAGTTTGATACACGTAAATGGGTAGAAGAGAATTTGCATCGGGAGTTATATGAGACATTTATTTTCCGGTGGAGTTGTATGAATGGATTTTGGCATAGGTATCTAGATCAGGTTGGTACTATAGACCTTTTGTATGGACTCATGATGAGTATCAGAGGTTGCATGATGCTGATCTAACTTTGAAAAGTGTTGTTGATCATTGGTGGAGTAAAGTGTTAACAAATTACACCTGGAGTATGTAATTTCTATGTATTCATGTCTAGAGATTTTGAGTTTGAGTTTTTAGGGAGCCAAGAGGATCATTCTTGTGTGTTATCACTTTAGCTATAAAGATCTATATCATTACACCGATTTTGAAAGTATTTCCTATGATTGGCTAAGATTTTTCTAAGTGTTGGGAAAGGAAACTAGGGTGGAGGAAGATGAAAGCGTTACAAATTTAAAGGAGAGGGATGAGAGATGACTTAATTATAATGAAGCTCATGAGAGTGAGTAAGATAGACAACGTGAAGTTGTAGGAGAAATTGATTTATGGAGGAAGATGTTACCGGAAGGAATTAAGGTTCACATGGAGGACATGGAGTATAAGCGGTTTGTGCTATCCCATCTGGAAAGGGCGGAGAGAGACCCCTTAAGCTTTTGATGAGAGCTCATCACTTAGAGAAAGGAGAGCCATCGGTACGCATATGAATCCTCCGGTGACCAACCCTTGGTGGTTAGTTTTCAAAATCTAGAGATAGGTATTGTTAACCTAGTTGGTATTGGTGGAAGTGACTGTGTTTCACTATTTTCTCGTAAGGATTTAGATGAAACAGATAAGAGTATGGGCCAAGGAGGAATACTTGTTATGAAGTTCAATGTAAAGGTTGTTGTGCACGTTCTAACTTCTTGATCCAATTATTGTGAGAGCTTCCTTTTTTCTAGGAGGAACTACCTGAAATACAAAACAAGACCACAAGAAAGAGTTAAACAATATATGTCGTTGGGCCGCCTAGGATGTGTCTTTGGATCCAGAAGTATGATACTTCCTTATTAGCAATCAACCCACTATTTAATACAACTCGATGTAAGATATGATGTAAATAAACAAGGTCCTACTCTATTTTTATGATTTAGGTATCTCATTCAAATATAATTAAACAAATATAATATAACAGGCTAGGTTATGATCAAATCTAAAGTGCGGTAGATGGTCGGGGTGATGAGACGGGCCAGATTTAGGTTGGGTCACTTGGATAACTTAGGTAAATATTCTTAGGTTCTGTTATTAGTAGGATTTCCAAAAACAGAGACTGATGTTGGTCACGTATGACCGGTGACGGTTTTTAGAGGAAACCATGATGACGGTCATGGGTAATTAGCATTGGTATATTCAGGATGATAAAAATGAATTAATCTTGGTTTTGGAATTTTTTTGGTGGTTGAACAGAGATGGTAAAGGGAATGATTAGGTCTATGGAGGTGTTGGGAATACTCAAAAATATGCAGGAGTCAGGTATAGGTGATTTAATGGTTGTGGGTGGTGGAATGATTGGGTTCACAGGAAGATAATGACAGTGGGATGAGAATAAGAATAGATTCTTAGCAAACAGAGATGAAGAAACTTGTAATATAAATGAATATGAAATGGTATTGATCATAAACACACTTAGTTGTGCCTGCAGGTCTAATGATTGGATGGTGGTGATGGTTGATCTATGAAATGGTACTCAGTACCATGGCAGTGCTTCCGGAATGCTACCATGAATGCAAATACTTTCATATCTTTCTTGGTGTTGGTTATGTCTATATGGATGTGCGAAAGAGATCGGATTATTAATTTCATGTAGATCTCCTTTTCTCCCAAAACTCGAAGATGTGGCAAACCTCTCAAACAAGGCTATCAAATCGGTTAATAGTAACCGACAATGGTTTACGATGACTAGCGTCGATTTTTGGGTTGACCAAAGTGTTGGTTAAGGCAGATATCCTAGGTCACCTAAAATAGTATATTTTGGCTATATTTTTCCATATTTTTCTCATTGGTGCCGGGTATAAGTGGAATGTTTTTCTTAGATAAGTGGGAATATGGTTAGAGGAAGAATAGGAATGTGCTAATAGGGTTATACTAAGTCTTAGCTCATTAAGGTAGGTAGGGATAAGTCTTAGTTAGTTATGGAAACATGTTATAAATAGGTCTATGGTGAGGTGTCTGGGTGAGGTGTGCATCCATTTAATTAAAGTAATTAAATTAATAAATGGGGTGAGGATGGGTATTAATTTAATTATAGATAATTAAATTAATATTAAGGTGGGATAAAAGGGGCCATGGTTAGGTGAATATATGTAAGTTAGTTATTCAAAAGGGGACCAAGGGGAGTGTGACCCAATTTTTGTGTCTAAATTTTTCCCCTTTTTTTCATGTGTCTTGTATTGGTAAGTGATGCTGACAAAAATAGGAAGTGATTTCCCCATGTGTGGGTGAAGGTGATCCCCCTCAAACCAGGCATGGATGAGGTATAATATGGAATCGGTGAGTGGTTTGATAAATGTATAGGTGGTGAAGATAGGTGAGGAAAGGTTTGGGTATAAATGGAAAGGGTGATGGTTAACTCAGGTAATAGCTAGGAGGCCAGGGTGAAAATTGGGTCATGGGTAATGACAATCAAACACATGCACATGTATAGATTGCAACACAGCACGTGTTAAAGATATTGAAAAATATACATTATCCATGGTTGATAGGTTTATCCAAACAATGGTGAAGTGATTCGGGTATCAAGGTATAGGATATGGTCCAGAAAACGTAACGTAGGTTAGGTATAGGAACGTTTAGGTATGTTTAAGTACACCAAAGGTTTGGTTGGGATAAACGACATGACAATAGGAAAGGTATGGTTATGAGACAAAAAAAAAAAATAGGTAACAAAATCGCAAAGGTATAACAAGGAATAAGGTCAATAGTCACACCAAGTAGGTTAGGTTAAGGAAAATAAGTCATGGTATGGGTAAGGCCAAGGTATAAGTAAAATAAAAACTCCTAATATGTAACAAAGTATATGTAGGAGTAGGTTGAGCTTGTAGGTATGGTTCAATGGATGGCGGGAATTATAAAAGTGTGTTGGAACTGATTTTTTCATGCAAAATGAAGCTTAACAAGGCCAAAGAGTTATAAGGGTTAACTGACACCATTTATAGGGTTACCAACATTGGTTGGCTAGGGCACAAATAGGACCGGCGTCGGTCAGATCGGGTTGGGTTTATAAAACAAAAATTCCATATTTTATGGAATCATTGTTGTGTTCTGACTTTGGAGAAAACAACACAGCTTGTTTTAATTTTTACTAATTTTTCCGATGCGGTGAAGGACATGGAAGTTTACATGGATGAGGTGGAGAGTATGAGTTGGTGAGAGGATCTAGGGAGATGGGTCCACGAGCCTGTGGGGATCGATTTAATTAGTTAGATTACGGTGGAGTAGGATTTGGTGATTTTGGCATGGCAGAGGTAGGAGAGGGTTCGGGTGGGCCACCGGTATAGCGGCCAAATGTACCACAACACCAATGACACCACAATGAGGTAAGAGTCAATCCCAATTTGTGCTTCTTAGTTGGAATTGTTTGTAGAAATTGGTTTGGGTAGAAATGGTTTTGGGTAGGAATTAAATTTACATGTGGAAGTAAAATTGATGAAATGGGAAGGGTAGGAAGTCTAATGTGGGTTAAATATGGGTAGGGGGAAAGCTAGTGGAGGTTTGGGTAGGATAGGGTAGGTTTATAGGTTAGAATGGTCAAATTGTGGAAAAAATGGGGAGGGTTTTGTGGGTTTGGTCGGCGCGATAGTGAACAATGTCGGTCAAGGGTCGCCGATGTCAAGAAGTTATAGTTGGCATTGGTCAACTAGCAGATGACCAATGTCGGTCATGATGGACCGATGTCGGTCACCAGTGACCAAGGTTGGTTAGCTTTTGAGGAAAAATAGGTCGAGAAAGAGTTATGGTGGGAGGGAAAGTGAAAGAGAGGTTGTGAGGTATAAATGTAAGTGTGTTGAGAATGGGTAGGGTAAAATGTATATATGATATGAGTTGCGGGGTGGGAAAGTGGGATGGGAAAAAGGGGTAGGTTGTTAGGGTTGTGGGGAACTAAATAAGAAGAAATTTGGGAATAGGTTAGTCGGGTAAGTGATATGGTAGGTATGGTCAAGTTTTTAATGATGGTGTGGTTTGTTGGGTGCAGGCTAGGGACTAGTTACGGATGAGAGACAGAAGAGTACCACCCTCTGTTACTAGTGGTACGAGGAGTGTGATGGCAGAGGAGTGGCATCACATTATAGATGTCAGCCTTATTGGGGTCAGACAATATAGGCACATAGTTTGGGAGATGAGCTTGATTTTCACACTCATTGATATATTGGATTCAATGACAAACACATTTCATTTTCCGACGGGTGAGATCACAGTCACCCTAGAGGACGTGTATAGGATCCTGCGGTTACCGATAGTGGGGACATAGGTGTATTCTATTTCTTTAGAGGCATCAAAGGAGCTGATGTTGATATTTTTAGAGAGGGGATGGAAAATATGAGGTTCCATAGCGTGAGCCTGAGTTATGGAGAGATGTACATGGCCCATCCTGAGGAGATGAGGCTAGTGGTCTTGATTATGGAGGTAGTGTGTTATTTTGCACTACCAGATGTAGAGGGTGGGAGATTCCCATGGGAACTAATGGGGGTTCTCCATGATATGATGGAGGATAGGACCTAGTTTTCTTGGGCACCAACATACTTGGTGCAACTATATAGGGAGCTATGGGCCTATGGGTGGTTACGGAGGTTCAACTTGTGTTACACCTTTCTCTTATATCATAGGGCATACAAGAACATCAGATGCGTGAATCCGCTTACTATGCCCTGACTGGATGTATTTGAGGTGGGCTTTGTTTGAGTTTTCTACATGAATAGGGTTTCTTTTATTGGAGAGCACAGGGATACCATGGCTACACATGATGTAGCATACTACAAGCACATCCTAGAGGGTTTATCTAGTGTAGACATTATCTGCGGTGTTATATGTCACCTTCCCCTCATGCAAGACAATGGTAGTGGAGTTAGATGGATTAAAGATTTTGAGATTGATAGAGGTGTTGTATCGTTGAGCATGAGATGATACCCATTGACATGGTCGATAGTAGTTGGAGTTTCCCAAGACATCCCACATCCATTTCCACATTATAGGAGGTATGACATGGAGAGACCTATGACTCCATCACAACCTACATTACCAAATAAGAAAGAGGAGCAGCCCATCAACTATTAGATTGATGATGTGGGTTATAAAGAATCTTACAGATGGTGGTGGGAGGCCCAACTATGAGCAGCCTCACCTGTGCCAGTCATCCAGATGTGGCCACCCTCACATTTTAGATCAATACACTCCAAGGAAAAGTGGCCATCTTATAGGGCCATATTACAGGTTTACAGGGGGAGTAGGTAGAGTCACAAGCAAAGATGGACACATTACAGAGCACAGTGGTGGCCCTTCAGCCCAGACAGCAGCACAAGGATAGGTACCTACAAATGGAGGGGATGGAGATTAGGGTAGGTAGCCACCCCTATAGTGTACATGTAGTAGGGTTGTAGGGCACGTTGGCCATAACTCGTATAGATTGTGGCCTTCCAGACTAGTTTGTAGCTCGACACTAGCACATGGTCGTGACAGAGTCCCATGCTAGAGGTACAAGATCTCGAGACCGATGGAACCACCTAAGATAATACTAATGGCCAAATTTAGGGATTCCCTAAACGAGGCCATATATTATCAAGATCACTTGACAACCTGTCAGGATAGATGTCACATCTTATGTAGAGAACAAAGTACAATAGGCCTCCAAAGTGAGATGAAAAGATCTCACACACATAGTGCTAAGAGTATAGGGGTTTGATGAGCCCATAGGTAGGTTTCAGGAGAGGCTACCATCTAGCGAAGGTTTGACCCACCTTCAGGATAGGTGGAGGCCAATCCGATACTTAGGAAAGGTGGAGAGATGTTAGCCGGGAGCCACATAAAAGTGGAGGAGGAGAGAGATAGATGATACGGTGACGGACATCATATGGGGAGATGACTGAGCCCCTATGCTCCATAATTTTTATTTCAGTGATGTATATCAGCTTGCGTAATGTAGATGCGAGGATGTATATGAGAGATTTTGAGTTTTTGTATATTATACCACCGCATGCCAAATATTTTGAGACATTTGTATATGAGGGACATGTATTGTCATTGTACTTGTGCCCATATATATGGACACATAGATTTCGATGATTTATATATTTATGGATCATGGTTATATTTATGGTATGATGTTGTACTGGTGGTTGTGATTTCTATTGTTATTGTGTATGTGATGGAAACTAGGTGAATTAGGTATGATGGAGTCGGGTGATAGGCATGGTTGAGTTAGGTGTGGAGGAAGTCCAATGTGGATGAAATATGGGTATGGACAAAGCTATGTGAGGTTTGGGTATGATAGGGTAGGTTTATAGGTTAGAATTGTCAAATTGTGGAAAAAATGGGGTAGGTCTTGGTATGGGTAAGGCCAAGGTATAAGTAAAATAGAAACTCCTAAGACACAACAAAGGAGATGTAGGAGTAGGTTGAGCTTGTAGGTATGGTTCAATGGGTGGCCAGAATGATAAAATGTGTGTTGACACTAATGGTTGTAGGAAAAAGGAAGCTTAACAAGGCCAAAGAGTTAAAAGGGTTGACCGATGTTGGCTATAGAGTGACCGACATAGTTGTCTTGGGAACAAATAGATCCGGCGTTGGTCGATCAGGTTAGGTTTATAAAAAAATATTCTATATTTTACAAAATCATTGTTGTGTTGTGACTTTGGAAAAAATGATAGAGCTATTTGAATTTTTTACATTTTCCAATAGAGAAGGACATGGCAGTATACCCGGATGAGGTGGAGAGTACGAGTTGGTGAGAGGATCTAGGGAGACAGTCCACGAGCTCGGGGATTGATTTTATTAGTTGAATTACATGAGTAGATTTTGGTGATTTGGGTATGGAAGAGGTAGGAGAGGGTTTGGGTGGGCCATCGGTACAATGGCTAAATGTACCACCACACCAACGACACTGCGATGAGGTAAGAGTCGATCCCAATTTGTGCTTCTTAGATGGAATTGTTTGTAGAAACTGGTTTGGGTAGAAATTGGTTTGGGTAGGAATTAAATTTACATGTGGAAGTAAAATTGATGAAATGGGAAGGGTAGGAAGTCCAATGTGGGTGAAATATGGGTAGGGGGAAAGCTAGTGGAGGTTTGGGTAGGATAGGGTAGGTTTATAGGTTAGAATTGTCAAATTCGGAAAACGGGGAGGGTTTTGCAATTTTTGTTGGGAAAAAAGACCGATGTCGGTCAAGGGTAGACAATGTCAGTAAGTTATAGCCGGCATCGGTCAACTAGCGGATGACCGATGCTAGTCATGATGGACCAATGTCAATCACCAAGAATCGAGGTTGGTCAGATTTTGAGGAAAAATAGGTCGAGAAAGAGTTATGGTGGGAGGGAAAGTGAAAGAGAGGTTTTGATTTATAAATGTAAGTGTGTTGAGAATGGTTAAGGTAAAATGTATATATGATATGAATTAGGTGGGAAAGTGGGATGGGAAAAAGGGGTAGGTCATTAGGGTTACGGGGAACTAAATAAGAACTTTGGGAATAAGTTAGTCGGGTAACTAATATGGCAAGTATGGTCAAGTTTTTAATGATGGTGTGGCATGTTGGGTGATGGCTAGGGACCAGTTGTAGATGAGAGATAGAGTACCTCCTCTATTACTATCGGTATAAGGGACCGTGATGGAAGAGGAGTGGCATCACATTATAGATTTTGGCCTTATTGGGGTCAGATGGTATATGCACATAGTTCAGAGCCAATCTTGATGGTTGCACTCATTGATAGATGGGATTCAGTGACCAACACATTTCATCTACCAATGGGTGAGATCACAGTCACCCTAGAGGACATGTACAAGATCCTGCAGTTATCGATAGTGGGGATGCAAGTGTATTCTATTTCTTTAGAGGCATCAGAGGAGCTGATGTTGACAATGTTTGGAGAGGGGATGGTAGATATGAGGTTCTATAGTGCGAGCTTGAGTTATGGAGAGATGTATGTGGCCCATCCTGAGGAGATGAGGCTAGTGGTCTTGATTATGGAGGCAGTGTGTTGTTTTGCACTACCAAGTGTAGAGGGTGGGATATTCCCACGGAACCGATGGTGATTATTCATGATATGATGGAGGATAGGACCTGGTTTTCTTGGGCACTAGCAAACTTGGTGTAGCTATACCAGGAGCTATGGGCCTATGGGCGGTTGCATAGTTTCAACTTGTGCTCCACCTTTCTCTTACACTGTTGGGCATATTAGCACATTGTATATGTGTATCTAGTTGGTATGCCCCGATTGAATGCATTCAAGGTGGGATTTGTTTGAGTTTTCTATAGGTGTTGGGTGCTTGTTATTAGATACTGTAGGGCTATCAAGGCTACACATGATGTAGCATATCTATAGGCACATGTTGGAGGGTTTATCTAGTGTAGACATTATCTAGAGGGTTATATGTCACTTCCCTCATACAGGAAGATGGCAGTGGAGCTGGATGGATTATAACTTTTGAGATGGATAGAGGGGTGTCATGCCGTTGAGCATGAGATGATCCCCATTGATAAGGTCAGACAACAATTGGGATTTCCCTAGGACATGCCACCTCCATTTCCATAGTATAGGAGGGATGATGTGGAGAGACCTATGTCTCCACCATGACCTACAGTGCTAACTAGGTAGGAGGAGCAGCCCTTCGACTGTCAGATTGATGATGCAGGTTGTACATATGCATATAGACGGTGATGGGTGGTCAAGCTAAGAGTAACACCATCTAGGCTAGGTCATCCAGATGTGGTCACCCTCATAATTCAGGGATACACCCGTGGACATGTGGTTATCTTAAATGGCTAGATTAAGGTGGGGGTGGCAGAGTCACCGGTAGATATGGCCACATTACAGAACAAAGGTGGTGGAACTTCGTGACCAGATTGCAAAGCACAAGGATAGGCACCTACACAGGAGAGGATGGAAATTTGGGGTAGGTATCCACCCTATAGGAATAGGTAGCAAGGTTGTAGAGTCAATTAGCCACTACTCATATGTAGATTGTGGCCTTACAGCTCAAAGTCGTAGCTCGTGCACCAACACAGCACCAACATAATGTGAGTAATAGTGTCCCATGGTATAGGTACAGGGTCTAAGATCGATGGGGCTACCTCAAACAATTCGATAGCCAAATTTAGGGATGCCCTGAATGAGGCCAGATATTATCAGGATCACTTGATGGTTGTCGGGATAGATGTCCCATTGTATGCAGAGTACAAAGTACATCAGGCCTTAATTGAGAGGATGAGATCTCACACACATGGTGTTGAGAGTACGAGGGGGCTATGGATCCCATAGAAGGTTCAAGGAGAGGTTACTAGCTCACGGAGGCTCGACTAAGTTATAGGCCGTGCAGAGGCTGATCGAGACATATGTATGGAGGAGAGATGTTAGTGAGGCATCGCACGATAGTTGAGGAGGAGGAGATATATGAGATGGGGATGGAAATCAAATGGGAAGATGACTAATCCCACCCGTACCCCAATTTTTTATTTTTTTGATATATATACTGGCATGTGTTCCGTAGATGCGCTTATGTATAGAGAGATTTTTAGTTTTTGTATATTCTACCAGCCTACATAACGAATATTTTGAGACATTTGTATATGAGGGACATGTATTGTCATTGTACCTATTCCCATATGTATGGACACATAGATTTTGAGGATTTATATATTTATGGATGATGGTTATATTTATGATATGATGTTGTACTGGTGGTTGTGATTTCTATTGTTATTGTGTATGTGATGGAAACTAGGTGAATTAGGCATGATGGAGTCAGGTCATAGGAATGGTTGAGTTAGGTATGTTTAGGCATGGTTGAGTTAGGTGTGTTTAGGCATGGTGGAGTCAGGTCATAGGCATGGTTGAGTTAGGTGTGTTTAGGCATGGTGGAGTCAGGTCATAGGCATGGTTGAGTTAGGTATAGGTATGTGATGTTTTGGAATTTCCAAATAGTTGCTATTATGGAAATATGAAATAATAAATGAATGATTTGGTGATGTTGTTAAAAATGGTAGGTAGGTGTATGTGTATGTTAATTGATTATAAGTTTTTTTAGTTTAATTTCCAATTGTTGATAGAAAATGGAAACTATGGTAGAATGTGAATAGGAAGAAATGGGGGGAAATGGGTTAGGGAAAAGAGTGGCTGAGCTAACCTCCAAGGGCCCCATGCCGTTGGAGTGCTACCTACATAGTCCCAACGAAAAGGGACCTCAGGCGATGTAGTTCTCCCATAACCTAGGGAAGAATATGATGAATTAGAGGAATGGGTTGGTAGGTTTTAGGAATGATTAAATATAAATCATATGTATGATTGAGTGTAGGTCATAGGCATGATTGATTTAGGTCATAGGAATGGTTGAGTTAGGTCATAGGCATTTTTGAGTCTTAGGTGAAAGTGGAAATCTTTAAATTGTAGTTGTCGATGGTCTGTTCCTGTATAGGAGAATCAATAGGTGATGAAGAAGGTAGAATGGTAAGAGGTGGTAAAAGAGTCACTTAATTTATAAGAACCCTAATGATTCTAACATACCCCAAATGGGCTTATGAACATAAGACCCTAAAGGCGTTGCATAATGGACTATTCTAAGGGTGAAAAAAGTCACATGATTCTGAAATGTTGTAGTTGCAGAAAGTCCCTTGAGAAGAGAGAAAATTAGGGTGAAAAAGTAGTGAGGTGAAAGTGGGTGGCTTAGTGTAACTTAGTGTACGACATTATGTTTACCTAGCAAGAAACCCAAGATCAAAAATAGGTAATTCCATGATGAATTGTTTTTCATTTTCTTTGTTTGTTCATTTTTAATAGGTTGATTGATGCGGGAAGTCTATTTGGGATGAGTATATCATCTCCTTGAGGTCTTTGTAAAAATGATCGGTGCAAGAAGATTTTGAACATTTTATTGTACTTTTGTAATGACTTTATGTAACTATCCTTCAAGGAGCAATCTATTTATAACAACAAGATAAAGAGAGGAGATTTCCTTTTGAGGGAGTCATCTTTTTGCTGGAATTTTGAGTCAAAGACTTGGATCCCATTTTATTTTTAGACATTTTTAATTCATGGAAAAGACTATAGAGGAAGATTAGATTCTTATTTAGAAAACAAAATCATAGCACATAGAGGTTAACTATGAAAGAGGTGATTTTGAGTGATGAATGGTTGTGGGATCCCATATTTAAAAAGACAAAAAGTATCCATGAGAATCATGCTATGAGTAGAGTCGTGATACTCATATGAAGATAAGGTTGAAACGTGATGGGTAATTAAATGATTCTTGTTTATTCGTTGATCCTAAAAAATGGGTAATATGGAAGGTGAACAATGCTCAAGGGATGAGCGGTTTATTAATAGAAAGTCATATAGGACTTGATGTCAACAATAAAATGGTCGAAGATGCAAGGCATTAAGGGGCTCTAGTTTGGTTTTACCTTCAAGTGAAGACAAACAATAAGCATCGATCCATAGGCATGGGTAACGATATAGGGTCTAAGCCAATTAGGAGAAAATTTTCCCCATTTACTTTTCTCTTCTTTGGTTATGTGTTGATTTTCCTTCAGGATGAAGTGGTTGACTTGAAAGATTCGCTCATGGAAACATTTTATGTAGGCTCGTTTGATACGTGTTTGATACATTCATATAATAGCTCAAGTTGTGCCAAATGATCCCGATGAAATTCATCATCATTGAGCATGTCTTATAGTGATATGTAGAGGGATGGAATATAGACTTTGAGAGGAAAGACAGCCTTAGTACCATAGACCAGAGAAAAAGGTGTGGCAATAGTTGAAGTGTGAATACTAGTGCGGTAGGCCCACAAGGCGAAGGGATGTGTGTATCCAATCCTTCCCAATAACATCAACTACTTTCATTATAAGTTTGTTTAAATTTTTATTGGTTGATTCTCGCTTAGCCATTGGTTTGTGGGTAATAAGGTGAGGAGAAACTCGAGTTGAATGCCAAAAGTGTCGCACAACTTTCATAGGGTTTTGTTTTTAAATTTCTTTCCATTATCAGTGATGAGAAGGTGAGGGACACCAAAGTGAAAAATGATGTGATGGTTGATGAATTCATATATTTCCTTGGCTTTTGTAGAAATGAGTGGAATAGCTTCTACTCATTTAGTGTAATATTTAGTAGTAGTAATAATCCAATAATGGCATTGTGAAGAATGGGGATCGATCTCTCCGACAAGATCCAAGCCCCATTGAGAAAAAGCCCAAAGGTATCGTGTGACCTACAAGGCATGACTAGGTGTGTGATGAAGATTAGCATGTTGTTGGCATTTCACACAACATTTGACATAGTCACAGTTTAGGTTTGGCCAATAATAGCCAAGGCAAAGAATGTGTTTAGCGACAGCTAAACCACTAAAGTGGCCTCCACAAATTCCGTTGTGAACTTCCTTGATGGTGTAGGGAATTTCAGAACTTTTAAGGCATCGTAAGAGAATATCATCAAAGCCATGCTTATAAAGGATACCACCCATGATGACATAAAAGATAAAACTTTTAAGAAAGGCACGATGTCTATTACATTTGAGATCAAAAATTAGAATGGAAAGGGAAATATACTCAGTAAATTACTTATACCACAGTCACGTGGGTCGTGCAATGGTTACAACATAGTGGACCTTATGAGGTAAATAAGATGGTGATTGTAACCTTTGTATTATGACATATATTTTAGATTAAGTGAGCGTAGCGGTATCCGAGAAGCCAATTAGGCCATGTTATCCACAAACTTATTGGTAGAACAGGGGTGGTTTGAAGTTCATAATGGTCAAAGGTACTCAAAAGTATGTCTATGTGATGCTTATAATTTTGAAGTATTTCATTACGACACTAGTATATAGCATTGACTTGGCTTATGACCAGCTAAGAATCACCAAAGATATTGATCACTGAACATCTAAGGCATAAGCAGCACTGAAGACCCAATATGAGTGCTTCATATTCAATGATATTATTTGTACAATCAAAATCCAGTTTGAAAGATAAAGGCATATGTGCACCATTAAGTGT
Organism: Taxus wallichiana var. yunnanensis; assembly: GCA_018340775.1. Lineage (NCBI taxonomy): Eukaryota > Viridiplantae > Streptophyta > Pinopsida > Cupressales > Taxaceae > Taxus > Taxus wallichiana. The sequence goes on along the minus strand of CM031238.1, from coordinate 428,397,404 downwards.
AATGAGGATAACACTAGCCCTACCCCCATGCTGACACTTGGAGCCATCGAAGAAGAGGGTCATTTAGTAAGTCGTATCATCCAAGGAGAAGGTAGCTATGGATTCATCCAGAAAATTGAATTTAGAGGATTGATTCCCAGAAAGAGGTGCATTTCTAGTTGGTCATCGATGGTTTGGCCTTTGATAGAATTTTGATGGATTAATTTGAGTTCAAGGTCAGAAAGAAACATGAGCCAACACACAACACATTGATGTTGGTAAGGTTTTAATTACATGTAATGTAAGGGGTTAGTATTGGTGATGACAAAGGTTTTGTGGTTGAGTAGGTAATGATGAAGCTTGGTGGTGACAAAAACTAAGGATAAGTAGAGTTTTTCGGTTTGGGTGTATTTAGTTTCATAATCCAAAAGGGTATGGCTTATGTAATAAACTGCTTTCTCTCTATGTTTCTCATCGCGATGAGTAAGAATGGCCCCTAGGGAATGGTCAATGATAGAAATGTATAGGTAAAAGGGTTTATCATCATTAGGAGGAATGAGCATTGTTGGTTGAAGAAGTTATTGTTTTAAGGAGTCAAAGGCTTTACAACATTCATCATCCCATTTGAATAATACGTCCTTTTTGAGGAGATGATGAAATGGTTGACAAGTGGTGAGAAAGTTGTGAGATAAAACAACAAATTTATTGTAACTTACCTTACAAACTTGAAGTTGTCAAAGATTAGTAGGCGGAGGCATTTTGAGGATATCCTTTACTTTAGTAGGATCAACTTCTATGCAACGCAAAGAAATGATGAAACCAAGGATTTTTCCTTAAAGTGTCGCAAAGACATACTTCTTAAGTTGAAGATGAACACAATCGATAAGGCAATCAAAGATGACCTTAATTACGTCGGTGTTCGTCCCAATGTTTGGATTTAGGAAGAAGGTCACCTAAATAATATTCCAATATGCGATGCATGATGTCATGGAAGATATAAGTCATGTCTCACGATATGTAGTGTTGGTGCCCATTTTAATCCTCTCTCGCCATTTTTCCATGTTTCCCCTTTGCTCTTGGTGCTCTGAATCATTTTTTCCTCTTGAAATCGATGATGTGAAGTTGTAGCTCCATTCTTGTGCATTGGATTATTTGCAAACTCATTACCTTGCCCTAATTTTTCCCATTCAAATGCCTCTGCCATTTTTCCCATGTTTTCTTGGCCTTTGGAGCTCAAAATTGTTCATTTTATACTTATTTTCCCTCAAAAATCCCTTGCCATGGTTGTAAATTGCCTAAAAACACTTTCCATTTGTCTTTTGATTAAAAAATTCTTCACCCACGAAGGAAAAATCGATTTTGGGCATCCTGGCATTTTTATGTTTTTTACACTCAAACGGGTGTCATTTGCCCGTCAAATTCATCTTCAGCATTCTAAGGCATCATTGGAAATTTCTACATTGTTTGACGGTCATATAAGTGTCCTTTTCCCACCAATTTTTATCTCAAAATCTTCTCCTACGTGTCCATTTGTGATTAGACAAGGTTTGGTGGGTCTACTCGAAAAACTTATCATTTTTTGTGTTTTGAAAAAGTGCAAGTGCCCCGCAGACTCTGCAAGCCCCAGAGGATGTACACGTGTCACAGGTAGAGTGAAGGTGGATGGGTGGGTCATTTTTTTCCTTAAGGAATTTTGGAAAAAAGAGTTAAAGTACAAATAAAATGCCAAGGGCCGCAACGAATTAGAATGGAACACATGGCAGCTTTAAAGCGCATGCCCGCAATGAAATAGAATGGAACATGTGGCAGCTTCAGAGTGCAGGTCCTCAGTGAATCAAAGGTGGACACGTGTCATGTTTTCATCAAAAGTAGGATGGAAGGCTGGCGAAGGAATTACAAAATTTTGCTTTTTGGCAAAAGGGAGCAAGAGTTGTGAAAAAGGCCGAGGTCCATCGGACCACTCAGGAGAGGACACATGATAGGAACAAGAGCAAGAAGGGAGTGCAGCCATCGTGGGAAAAAGGGAAATTTTTCCTTTTGGAAAAATGAGTTAAAGTGGTAATTTGAAGCATGGCTCGCAACGAGTCAAAGGGAGACACATGGCAGGGATAAAATCGGAGGTGTGGGAGTGCAGAGGAAATGTTGAAAATTTTCCTTTGGTGAAAAGGAATTACCTTGTAATTGATAAATCCCCATCACCTCACCTGCCACCTCATTTTGCCACCTCATCATGACCTAGCCCTAATCCTAAACTAACCTAATTAAAACCTAAAACTTGGTCTACACCTACACCCATGACTAAGGACCCCTTTCTCGCACCTAAAACCGACCTTCTAGTCACTTGACCAAGCCCACAACTAATCTCTCGGGAGAAAAGCAGGGAAGGTGGGCTGTTTTACTAAAAATAGCCTACTTTTTTCCTTACCGATGCGGTTCCTACTCGGACCGCCGTCGGTTACTGTGCAACCGCCATCGGTTCCTGTAAATGGGCTCCCAAACCAAAAACAAAGGATTGGAATTTCATTTTTGGATCAAGGAAAAGGATTTTTGAATCAACAGAGATCATTGGGAGTGATCAAGAAAACCCACGATCTTTACTTGGCGAGAGAGACAAGTGAAGAGACAAGGAGAGTTAGCAGCAAGGGAGAGCAAGCCCAGGACTGCAACTGGATACGAGCCCTGTGATACTCAGCTGATTTGATCTGCTGTGTGCCAGACCATCCTACCTCAGTTCTGCCTTTGCCATCAGAACTCTTGGACTTGCATCTCCGTGAATAATCAGTAAGCTACTTCTTGCATGTACTCTTTAATAACATTTCTTCGACTTTTTGAATCATAAGTCCTCACAAATCCATTCTTGGATCCACTACCCAACGTGTCATTGCATCTAACTATCATTCATCTAGATCTCATCACCCTATTTCCTAATATTACCTATATGACCCTACAAATAACACAACTACCAAATAACACCACCACCCCACAAAACAACTAACCTTCAGATCCTAGACTCTACCGATATCGGTCATCAGTAACCGCCATCGGTTATCAGTAACCGCCATCGGTTATACTGACTATAACCAATAACCAGCCTTTCCCCTACCCAGTTCAACAAAGCAATTTAATTGATATCTTATAGTCTTTTGTGTTAATTCATATTAGCAAGGGAACTGACCACCTTCGAAAGGAAGTTTTATATTTCCTGGGCCCAAGGCAGTTTCCTCATTTATTGTCTAATTAAAATCTTGTGGTCTTGTGTTCTTATTTGCAGGTAGTCCTTCCAAGACAAAAAGGAGTTCTTCGCAGATCGGCTGATCTTTCTCTATGACGCGCACATCATCTCGACATTCTACAGGTATTCCTCCTAGCCCTGACCCTTATCTGTTTCTAAAAGGAGCGAAACATTAAGTGAAACATTTTGGCGCGGTGGGACCCATCTTGGGTTTCTGTTTCTCTTGCTTATTTTCATTTTAGGAAGCATACTTGCTGTTGCTGCTTTTGTTATATATTTCGTAAAGAATTTGTCTTGCTTTCCTAGTTTCGCATTAGTGAAAGTCATCTCTCTTGCTTCATCGAACATAATTTTCGATTTGGGTTTAAAACACGTGCATTGCATTCCTGCTTGTTGTTTTTCAATTCTAGTGAACGTAGATTAAGTAACAGGTCGTACACGTGGGGGTGATATCCACGGTATTGACAGGAAATTAATCTTACATTCACTGCACAACACATACCGAATCACTTCACAATTAACACAACAGCTCAAACATCCCCCTTTTTTCCGCGGTATTCCTCCGCCCGATTGAGGTAACCTTATAAGCCAAAACAACTTGACATTTCCCCTAAGTCTCTTGTTTAGGATTCTGACATCATTCTACGTCTAAAGGCATAAGCCCACGATAATTAAAATTAACCCTAGGGTTAATCTATGGATTTGTGTGTGCATCTTGCTTGTTTTTAGTTACATTTTCTTTCTCATACTCTATCTTACGTGATCAATAATTGGACAAGTATACTAAGCGTTGTTAAAAATCAAATTAGCAGCCTTTTTATATCTTGTTTAGCCCAGACTTCTTACACCGACATCGGTTACCTGACCGGCGTCGGCTATAGTATAACCGACATCGGTTCTTAGGCCGATATCGGTTCTTGTCTTTTCGATTCGACAAACCAACAACCTACCAATTTTACCGTTCTGAGTTTGTTTCTATTCCTGACAGATTGAAACCCTACTGTGAACTCCTGTCCATGGTTGTTATCACTCGAAAGCAAGCCGCCGCCATGGTTTCACATGCTTGCTCTGTTTCTTTGCCTGAATCACCCCCTTCACATTGTGTGGGGAATCCTACGGATACCAGCGAGGTTCCTAAAATTCTGTGGGAGATAAGGACTTTGCCAAGTTTCCGGATGCTAATTCCAGCGCTGTACAATACTATTTGTCTCATACCCACGACCGTACGCTTTGATGGTCAGCTCCTTGTTGGTATGCCTATTAGTATAGCTGCTCATTTAGCTCCCACTCCGCTTTGATAATACCGCCTTGCTTTCTGCATCTCTAGCCCCGTCTCCCGATCCGGCGGCCGGAGGTTCATACGACTCAGATTGGCTTTCCGTTGGTTAACCTCGGACCCCACATATCATTACCGCTTGATTGCCCCTACCTCATCTCTCTTGCTTGATTTACTCCGTTCATGACTTGCTCTCTGCCACCTATCCCACGAGCTTTCCTTCTCAAGCTCCGCCTACCTTTTCATTCCCATACACGTATCCAGTGACCTCAACATCCTATATGGGACATCCCTATTCGGTTGCCTCAACATATTCATCCTCCACACCTTATCAACACTTAACCCCACCAGGATCTAGCGGTGGTCCTTGGCCCAATTTGCCTCCGTTTACCACAACCACACCATCATCTCATCCAACTACTGATCTAATTAAACAAATGATGGACAAAATGCAAAACCTGGAGGCTTCTGTTTCAGGAAGTCGTAGCGCCTTGACATACGAGCAAGTTTGTCGGGAGCCCATTCACCCTTCTGTCCCCCTTCATTCATATCCTCCTCAATGGGAGTTGCCGAAATTTACTCGTTTTAATAGTAAAGAGGATCCTCAACAACACTTGCGATCATTTAGACATGCTTGTTATTTGATTGCCCATGATGATGCCTTGTTACTCCGCACCTTTCCCATGTCCTTATCAGGACCTGCCTTGGAGTGGTACAGTGCTTTAACCCAGCACTCAATCTTCTCTTTTAACCAACTAGCCCAATCTTTCTTGGATCACTTCTCCATTAACATTGCTAAGAAAGTATCCATCACCGACCTTTATGCCATTCGACAATTCGAAGACGAATCTATCGCAGATTTCGTCGGACGATGGCGCGGCCTTATCAACCAACTTACATATGCCTTGCCTCAGACTGAACTTATCGAACTGTTTACGCGGGCTTGCGCTAAGCACATCTCCCCTACCCTCCAAATTCAAACTTTCCGTACATTCGATGAAGCCTTTACTATGGCTCGAAAACTAGAGATTCGAGCCTTAGAGGAAGAGAAATTGCGGTTGCGTAACAAAAACCCCAATTTCGAACTCCTGATTCTACCAATAAACCAAATACCACCACTCCTCACGCGTCCACTTCTTCTAAATCAAAAGGAGCTGTCCACGCGGTGATGGTTAAATCTCAAACACCGTCTAATACCCACCAAAAACCACCTATAAGTACAAAGCGAGCCCATCAACTACACTCCCTTGGGAGAAACATATGGTGTGATATTGGAAAAATTGCTCAAAGCAGGAGCCATTACATTACCTCCTGTTAAACCTCATTCTGGGTTTGATTCCACTCGCGCCATACCTTCACAGTACAAAGAAAATGACTTACCGTAACTTCCACCGCGTGAAGGACATAGTCATGAGAAGCTGCAAGATGTTGAAAAACATAGTGCGGGAAATGGTTGGTTGAGGGGATATAACCCTCGATAATCCTAATGCCCCCTGCCAACCGAAATTTGAAAATCTTTAACAAACCATTCCCGAATCACTCTTCCCAACAGTAACACGTAAACCGGGATATCTTAGCGAGGAGAGTGTTCATGAGATCCATGCGAGTCTTTGATACCCGGACCCAAAGCCTCTATCGAGAAAATTTTGAATCAAGCCTCTTCACTAACACAGAGCCGAACCTCCTTTACCACCATCGAACCAAAGCGAAATCATTCCTTTACCCATAAAGGAGTTAACTGCCCAGACTTCTCTTCCCATCGATGAGTCTTCTTATACCACATCCCTACAAGATTGCGAACGGATGTTATCTAACCTATCTATTTCCCAGATTTCCCCTTCTACCCCTCTTGCTGCACAAGAGGGAGATACGCCACTCCTTTTGACATCCTTAGACGAGGAATCTCTTGCACCGACATCACCAAATTCTTTAACCATGACGGATCCTCTCGAACATGCCCTCTTACCTATTAGTTCTTCATCGCCTAAATCTTTTCAACGACCGGTTGACCTCTTGACATCTATTGATACAGTGCCTCGTTTACCCCCTGTATCACACCCACAGTGGACCGGAATCACAACCCACCTTTCTTCCGTACAAAATTTCACATTCACACGTGAGGACTGTCATTCCACAGAAGATAGACGAATCCTATGGGAACGTTTGAGTACGCCATATTCTACTCAAATGCAAATGACCGATCCTGAGACCTCCACCATATACCCGAAGTGTTTACAGAAGCTTAAAATGCCCATGTTCTCACCTTCACCCCCCTCACCTCTACCAAATGCCCGTCCACTTCTATTAACTTAGCCAAATCTTCCCCTACGCTTGGGACCTTACCCATACCCAGTCTAACACACCCGCCTAAGCGACTAGATTTGTCCAAGAATAAAGCCGCCCCGCCACTTAGGAGATACACTCAACCCGTGCCTCTATCACAATCAAAACCATCATCGTCATACCTACCTTCCATATTGGGACCTCATCCTTCCACCTTGCACCAATATATCATACCTCCTGCGTTTTCTTCAAAACGACCTACGCCTTCTGCACCCATACAGGGATCAAAGGGTATATCAACATTATCACTCCGCGTATCCTGTCCACCTATCAACCCTAAACAAATTCCATCATCAAAAGATTTGTTTTCGGTCACTCCTATTTCCCCGTGGTTGTTTTCTGATACCACACCATCTGTGGCCTCATCATCCAATATAGCTTAGCTGCATGCCCAAAGAAACCACGTTTAGTGAAAACACGTGTATCAACACCCCTCGGTTAAACCACCACCCCATACGAACTAACCACGCCCAAACATTACCAAAACCCCATGCAATCAATACCCTCATCCTCTTCTGATTTTGACCCACTTAAAGGATCTTACGCCAAAATCCTTGCTATGTTAGTAGAGAATGCGACCATTTCCCTACCCCCACTTAGACCTTATGACCCGTCTAAACCTCGACCTATAGGTTATGATGAGTCTAAGATCTGCGCTTATCACCGCACACAGGACATGATGTGGAGGGATGCAAAGCTTTAAAAACCATCCTTCGTCCAGTCACCTCTCCCAGATAGAAAGGTTAAGAAAGACAACTTACGAAGGGAGAGACCTTTAGTTTCCATTCCCTCTCTATACCATCTGTCCCCGCCTCACCAAGATCTGTCATTATTACTGACCCCACCTCTTGAAGACCATGATTTATCCCAATCATCTTCTTCATCTCCGGTCTACGAGATTAATATGATTAGTGTTGCTACTCGAGCGCAGAAAAACAATGAGAAAGCGAAAGAAAGCACACCTGCGTCCTCTCCTTCTCCGTCCAACATCCCGATTGCACCACCACCCAAAGTGGTTATTCGTGGACCTGCTTACCCCGTCTCTAATGGAGCTGCCCATCGAGCCATGATTAAACAGCTTCACCAATCACCCGTAAAAATGACACTATATGATCTCATTCAGACTTCTGAATCTCATCGACAAGCTCTCGTTGAAATTCTTCAGGGGATCGAGGTCTTACCTAATGAAACCCTGCCCGTTGCCTCCATTCTAACACCCAATCACGTTGCCTCTCTCACCAAACAACCCACCGCCCCAACCATACGTCTACGTACCACAAGCTGCTGCTGTGATCGGTTTCTCGAAGATGAAATTGTCGATTTTGAGTACGAGAAGATCTGACCACCTGCCCTGTTCATCTCGAAACTTACGTCGGGACATTCGTGTGCGTCGTGTTATGATTGGCGGGGGTCTTAGCCTAAACATCATCTCTTCAAAAGCTTTTCAACAAATGAATATCCCTTCTAGCTACATGTGTGCCAACCCCATCATGTTGCGGTCATTGATAATGATGCTATTATTACCTCTACCTTAGGCACCGTGATCCTCAACATTCGGGTAGGACCACGTACTTTACCCGAACTCTTCTATGTCCTTGAGGAGAGTTCGATATAATATATTCTTTGGGTCGTCCTTGGATCGGGCCATGGGATGCGTTCCCTCAACATTACATAGATGCATAAAATTTGAGTACGAGGGAAGTCCTACACCGTAAAAGCTGATCCTCCCCCTTTAAAACCTGCTGCAATATGTTATACCGCCCTAACGATGTGCTTATACCAATCAAGACACCCATACATTCAACCTGACCATCCTCTTGAATGTACCTCAACCATCCACCTCAACCGCGCCTACGCCTTGGTGATGAAACCACCGTCGCAAAAACCACTTCCCTTCCCCATGCTAACATCCCAACCTCGACCCCTTAGTAGATGTTTTTCAACGCCTTACTGTTTGGGGAGTACCACCTATATCTGCGTTAGTTCTTTCCCTACCCGCAGGAGTACGGACAATTACATGCACATCCCACCTACGACCGTCGCGTGGGGGAGGTAATCTCTTACGGACCACCCCATTGCCGCACCAACCTAACGTATGGGGGTGTTGACGCATCCTCCATTACCCCTGAACCTCCTCTTGGTGTGGTTCCCTTCAATCGATTTTCAATACTTGACAAAATCGTTCCGCCCTCACCTTCTTGACTCATTTGTGCTTGGAAAGGCTTTGGTTTTGGTCTTTATGAACAAGGCCGACATACACTCATTCCCGTGACTACCCGCAAACACAATGATCGCAGTGGTCTCGGTTTTCCTGAAACACCTACACAGGAGACACCTCGTGTCAGCTGTATGATACGGAAGAAGCAGCGTCACCCCTACCAAACCATCATCACCCACTTTGCCATCATCACCCACAGAATCTATAGACCCTGAATCTATCCCTCCTAACTTTTTTTTTCATAAATGCTATCTTCATAGGTCCTCTCACTTATCAACGCGATAATGAGGACCCATCTTCTCTTCCCCTTCTGTATCCAGACATGATCGAAGAGGATTCGCCTTTGATTAATGTTGTTGAGTGTCAGGATGACGACTCCATCCTCACTTACCTTGGCGCGGATGATTCTTATATTCAACGAGCCTTACCATCTGAAACCCAAACCATCTTTGAGCAATCTACTATAGAAATCAACATCCACACGGAGGAGGATCCTCACATTGTGAAGATCGGACAATCCCTTAACACATCAGAACAAGTCGCCTTTACTACTTTCCTCGTGCTGCATGACAAGCTTTCGCTTGGTCTTACGCTGACATGCCAGGAATTGATCCTACCATTGCCGTCCATAACATCACTCTAAACCCCGATTCCAAACCAGTCAAACAAAAACTGAGAAAAATGCATCCACGCATTGCCCTCTTGGTCAAAGAAGAGCTTCAATGACTTCTTTCTGTTTCCTTCATCTTGCCTATTGACTATCCTCAATGGATTTCTAACATCGTACCTGTCACTAAAGCGACGGGGGGACTTCGGATATATGCGGATTTCGGGATCTTAACCTCGCTTGCCCTAAGGATGACTTCCCCCTCCCAAGTATTGATCAACTTGTTGATCTCACTGCGGGTCATGAAATGCTTTCTCTCATGGATGGCTTTTCAGGATACAACCAAATTTTGGTTGCCCCTGCCGATCAACACAAAACTACCTTCATAACTCCTTGGGAACCTTTTTACCGTGTAATGCCATTTGGCCTTAAGAATGCTGGTGCGACCTATCAGCGGGCTATGACCTACATTTTTCATGACATTATGCACACTATCCTTGAAGATTACGTCGACGATCTTCTTGGCAAGTCTAAACATCGCAGTGAACATCTCGATGTTTTAACCATTATTTTTGATCGCTTTGTTACAATATTACGTCCAGTCTTGACCAAAGAAATGTGTCTTTGGTGTCCTTGAGGAAAGCTTCTTGGTTTTATCGTCTCTTTGCGTGGCATTGAGGTCGATCCATCTAAAGTCAAAGCTATCATAGAAATGCCCCACCTACTAATCTCAAACAATTGCGTAGCTTACAAGGTAATTCTGATCTATCCGACGTTTCATCTCCCGACTCTCGGATCGATGTCAACCTTTCCATCACCTCCTTAAAAGGACATTGAATTTCAATGGAGTGAAGAGTGCCACCAAGCCTTTGAAGCTCTCAAAACTTATCTCTTGCAGCCACCCGTGCTTATCCCACCTCAAGGCGACCGCCCTTTCTACCTTTACCTTTCCGCCTTGACCTGACCATTTGTAGGGGCCATGCTTGCACATCGTGACTCGAAAATCGAGAACAAGCCGTTTATTATATAAGTCGTACTTTGGTGGATTATGAGACTAGGTATACACATGTAGAAAAGTTGTGCCTAGCCCTATCATTCGTGGCTACCAAGCTCGACACTACCTTACGAATCACAAAACTTTCGTCATCACCAACACGGACCCCATCCATTACATGTATGCCAAACCTCATCTAAACCAGCGCATCGCCCGATGGCTCATGCTCCTCGCCGACCTCGACCTTGAGTTCGTCCACGAGAAATCAATCAAAGGACAAACCATCGCGAGACCAACTTGCGGAAGCCCCTTTACAGGGAACAATTTACCAATTTTACATTCCCGACGAACTCATCGCCACTCTTTCACTCAAGGAGAGTCGTATCAATGACTCTCTTCTTGATGGATCAAATGCCATGCGGTGGAGGAGCCGGCGTTGTTCTTATTCCTCTCGGCCTTGAGCCTATGCCTCTTTCATTCCGACTCGATTTCCCTTGCACTAATAATGGCGGAATACGAGGCCCTTGTTACAGGTCTCAGGTTGCTTTTTGCACTTAGGTATCAAATCTATCAATATTTTTGGTGACTCTCAATTGGTAGTCAATCAAGTTATGGGCATCTACCAATGTAAAAATGAGGAACTTCAAAAATACAAATACTACGTGGACTCACTTCTAGCCTTATTTACTCACTATTCTATCCAAACCATTCCCGCTCCACTAACAAATTTGCGGATACTATGGCTTGCTTAGCCTCGCAAATTCAGCTTCATCAGTGACTCGAATTATTCGTCGTGGTCCAACAACTTTTTGCCCCATCTTATTCAGCCCCGGTTGTTTGTATGATAAATATGTGTCTACTAATTCGCGAGGATACTTGGTATCACCAATTTCACGACTATCTTACAATCTCTATTCTCCCACAGACCTTACTAGTCTTTGGTAAAGCGTGCTTTTCTTAAAAGTGTTTTCGTTATGTTGTTATGGGGGACTCCTCTATAAACGTGGCTTTGATGGTATCCTCCTTCATTTTGTCTAACCGGCGCGGAGGTCACCTATACCATCCAACAAGTCCATGATGGGATTTGTGGTGGACATTTTAGTGGCCTTGCCGTGGCTAAGCGAATCCTTCGCCTTGGTTATTATTGGCCTACTCTCAATAATGATGCTGCTACTGAATATGTTAAGCGTTGTGTTATGTGTCGACAACATGCCAACCTTCAACATACTCCTAGCCCCCGCTCCAGTCGCTCGAGATCTTTGGCCCTTCTCACTGATGGGGTTTAGACCTTATTGGTGAGATTCACCCGTCCTCTTCACAAGCGTCACCGATGGATAATCACAGCCACCGAATATTACACAAAATGGGTGGAGGCTATTCCACTCATTTCGACTAAAAAGGAAAAAAATTGTCGAATTCATTAACCATCACATTATCATGTCGTTTTGGTATTCCTCATCGCCTAATAACGAGATAATGGTAAATCTTTAAAAACAAGTTGTTCAAGACCTTTGTGACAACTTTGGTATCAAACTTAGTTTCTCATCGCCTTACTATCCATGAGGCCAATGGTGGTGAATGAATCTTCTAATAAAACCCTAACCAAAATCCTCATGAAAGTTGTCAATGAATCCGGAAGAAATTGGCACGATCACATTCCCTTTGCCCTTTGGGCTTATCGTACTAGCATTCGTACCTCTACTAATGCCACACCTTTTTCTTTGGTATACGGTACCGAGGCTGTTTTGCCTCTCGAAATACAAATACCCTCCCTTAGAATATCTCTTTAGGATATTCTCACCAACGATGATTTCCGCCAAGAGCGGTTAGCCCAATTGGAGCTCCTTGACGAACGTCGTCTTACAGCTCTTGATCACCTTCAAATCTATCAAAAACGCATCAAACGTGCTTATGATAAGCGACTTCATGAGCGTACCTTTAAGGTTGGTGATCTTGTCCTCAAAGAGAATCAACATGTCACCAAACTAGAAAAGAGCAAACGTGGAAAATTTGCTCCCAATTGGATTGGGCCTTATATAATCACTCACACCTATGGATCAGGCACTTATCGTTTAGCTTAAGCAATGGTAAGCTGAGCTGAACCCATAATGCCTTGCATCTTCGACCATTCTACTGTTGAATTTAGTGTTATATCACTTCTTATCTACCTACCGCTCGTCCCTTGAGCTCACATACCACCACATGCACTTCGTTTCCTACACCTCATAATAAAAATCAAGCTCACATAGTTTGATTCTCACCTCACCTAAACGATGCCTTCCCCTTTTTAGTCTAGTCCATGACTTCAAAGTATTAAAATAAGCCGTATTCTTATGGGATTTTCTTGAGTCAAACTTCCTACCAAACTAGATGCTTCACGCCAAAAGAACATCTAGCTATCTAAATTATATATAGACTGTTCCCTCGAAGGACAGCTATATGCCAAATTATTGCTGCTATTCTATATAGACTGCTCCCCCGAAGGACAGCTATGCACTAAAATCATATCTGCTACTATAAATAGACTGCTCCCTCGAAGGACAGCTATACACAGTCAGCCTTTATCAGAAGCTTCTCGCATTGATCAGACCAGTGAAGACCTCAAGAATAGCACAATCAATATCCCTTGTAGACTTCCCGCATCGATCAGTCTATATTCAGTAAAATAAAAGCCTCATTCAAAAAGAACTTTTTGGGTCATGGACTTGTCTATTTAGGGTAGGTTCTCTTTCGTCAGAACACTCACTTTGTAATAAGTTCTCTGTACCTCAGCTATATCATCCACCTCACCTCACCATTTGTTTCAACTCAAGGGACGTAACGTACACCCGATATATTGTGATCATACAACTCTTTTCACCTATGGACTTCTCGTCTATGCACGGTACCTAGGGCTTCAAGCTCGTTCTACGTTGTGTGGTTTGTTTAGCTCTTTTCACCTACGGAGCACTCTTTCCGCTTTGCCTCGCATCTAGGATTGTGTGTTGATCTTAATCAGGACATGGTTCCCTTCTACTTGGGTAGGCTAACTTTCGCTTCCCTTATACCTTTTACAACATCACCAATTCATTACCGACACCAACAACCTTACCTTACCAATATTAATATCAATATTCTTACCAACCAACCAATTGCCTAAACCGTACCAAATTGCCTGAATTCGCCTCTCCCTGATCCTAAGGAGAACTACATCGGTCTGAGGCCCCTCCTTGCTTTGTGCAAAGGGCTATGTAGGCAGCACTTCGGAGACATGGGGTCTCCCAAGGTTAGCTCGACCATCCCCTACCATAACCTATCATGTGTGGTAAATATAAATATTTTTGTGTATTTCTATTTAATCACATTCCTCTTTATCCTTTTTCAAAACACCGAAAGTCAAAACGAAAACATTCTTATTATTATAACTCAAATCAACATACATATCTCGTTTTATTTAGATGTTAAACAAATACATCTTCTCTATCATCGACACGCAGGTCGGTACTCTTATTTATTCTTATACCTTGCTAACATTTATTTAGACCCTCACGCCTCATCCCGAACTAGGTGATGATCGTGATCGTCGACCCCTCTCGCCAGGCCTCTCTGTCCTCAAAGGTACCACGGCTATTGGTACCGCCCACTGATCTGCCAATCTCTCCTGTAACATATGAATACGCCCTCTCGCATGGAGGACTCCAGCCTCTAGTCTCTCCGCCCGTGACTCCGCAACCACTAACAATCCTCTTGTCTCATTCACCTGCGTTTGGAGCTGCTTTGAACAAGCGCTGCTGAGCGATCCTCTCTGCTGTAATCACCGCTATGTCAGGACGATCACGTACACCTCGCAGTTCTGCTACCCACCATAATCTATAGGCCTCTGTCGTTCCTGCATCCATTACCCTGCGATCAGCTGCTACCTCTTCAGGCCCTTCTGGAGGTGTTGGCTGGGGAGGTGAGAATACTGCCTCTGCATCGATCCTCATATAGGGTCTATAAGCCTAGGGTATATCTGCACAAATCCAAATTGTCGCCGCACGCGATCTAGAGGAATCCTCTCATACTCACCTGGCTTTGTGCCTGCGATCCACCTCAATCGCTCTACACCCCTCAACTCCTCAGCTATATTCTCTGTTACCATATAGTTCCCGTAAGGCCTCCAACAGATATCGCAATCGTCACCCTCTCCCATACCTGCCTATAATACTCAATGTCACCCGTCACGGCCTGGGATCTTGCCTCTTGTTCTGTTTGGACCCATCGTCTGAATCCCAACCTCTGTACTCCGGTCTCTCCTGACTGGATGGGTCGGCCTATTGGTCGCACACAAACAATGTGCTCATAGGCCCAACAGTGTAATAAGTATGAACAATCCAGTGTCGTCTGTGATTTCACCTACAAGCCCATAAACCCCTGTATAAGCTCGCCAAATATGCAGGTGCCCATGCAAACGTCACGTTCCTTTCTATCATCTCCCAAATAACACACATCAATGCCTTTGGAAATCTTCCCCCTTCTGCCCTCGGTAATGCATAATACCCTACCGCTATCATTAATATCACTGCTAACCTTGTCTCCTCAGGATGTGCTTTGCATACATTATCCCATACGTAAATGACAAACCTCATTGTTTGTGTTAAATCTCGTGCGTATGGACCAAAATTGCTATTGTTATCGCTCCCGTGCGCGCTAGGTAATGCACGATATCTTGGTTTTCCTGTAATTGGGAGTCTCAAAATACGGAACACATCTTCGATATTCTTGTCATTTCCCTGTTGGCGGATAGAAGGTATTTTTCTCGGGATTCCATCTCTCGATCAACGCGCTGTAACATAGCATGGTTACGTGCGATTCGTGAATAATAGCGGATTCCACTTAACCCCAAACGATTTATCAATGTCCATTGGTGGCGTTACATCCGCTTTCGGATTAAGTGACAACAACGGCTTTGGTACACTATCATTCATCCTCAACCCTGCCTCTGCCTGCATACATCCAAATAACAAACAACCATTCAATTCCTCAAATCCCCGGGTTTTTTCTCAAATTCTGGAAATTCCTACAGCAACCGGTATCGTTTACAGCTAACCGGTACCGGTTGAGTAACCGATACCGGTTATCCCTAACCGATATCGGTCCCTGTTACTTTCATACACCTTGCCTAAACAACCACCTACGACAATAAATTGCTCGTTTATTCCTCTCTGTATACACAGACATACCCAAAACCCTTGATTACCTACCACGTAACACTCACCTCATTTATAACCCTTGTTATCATCTTTTCTTTCTCATATCTACCCACTTACTCTCCCTCAGCTTATTCCCAAAACATGCAGTAGTCAAATTACAAACAAAACGTTACCTCTTGGGTTGCAGTAGCTTGAGGTGGCCCTTGTCTTCCCTCTTGTCCCTGCCTGCTGGATGTTTCTCCTCGTCCTGCCATTATCACCACCTTTTTCAAACCTGCCTTTCTGTCTTCTGAATCTCAGATCACAATCACTTTCCCTGTCTCTTTACTCCTAATCACTCAAATCTCTCATGCAATTACATGTCTCAGTCGTCAAAAAGCGTCGCGTTCGCGTATTTAACTTCTTGCATGGCTCTCAAAATTAGAACTTAAGTTGCCACCCTAGCTTTTTTATTTTTAGAAAAGCTCATACCTAAATAACCGGTATCGGTTATGTAACCGATATCGGTCTACTCTCTGGCGTCGGTTATCTAGCGATATCGGTTTACAGCCTTTTGAAACATGGTTCTTTTCTTCATTTTTTTACCTAATTTTTTCGCGCCGCCTCTTTTCTGCATCATCACCATTATCCATATTTGTCCATCCACCACACATATCATTACAATTTCATTAACATCATCTATTTTACAAAAACAAACAAGTCATCAACTAAGGATACCAAAACAAAACAAAAAACTATCTATCTATACATCATTTGGATCCAACTCATCAGATACATATATAACAATGTCATAAAACCAGCCCAAAACATGCAACATTTCATCATATAACACATCATCCATATATCAACATGTCAATTAAACTCATCATATATTCTATACCACAAACCATTGACGAAATACTTAAAAACATTTTCAACACTGCATATGGATCAAAACATCATCTATATATATATATATATACAAGTTTTCAAATATACACTGTGCCCTACATCGGGGCCTCTGTGATCTCATAATCCAACAAAGCCGGCACGCAGGCCGCAATAACTATCAATAATCTCGACTCGGCTCGCAGGCCGGTCCCTCATATCAAAAATATACTCGGCTCGCAGGCCGGTACCAACTGTACAACCCGTACTCGGCTCGCAGGCCGGTATACAATAAATGAATGAATGAATAAATGAGTAATATGTAGGCACGCAGGCCTCTATAAACATAACCGGTTCGCAGACCGGTGCCCATATCCAATATACAAATACAAAAACAATGCAGGGATCCCTCAGCTCTCCCCACCGCCCTCGGCACCTCTCCCTGCTGGTCCCTGTGGCGCCTCTCGCCTCCTGCCTGTAACAGACACGCCGGCTGTGGCTGCACCTCCCTGCGATCTCTGACTACGCGAGGTCTCCGCTCGGTGTGCCGCATATGGCTGATACTCAGCTCCGGTACTATCAAGAACATCCTGATAGTACCGGGCCTCCGCTCTCGCCTCCATGTATCTATCCGTGCCGCCACCGTTGCAGGGTTGGGTTTGGTCCCTGGACTCCTACTTTGCCGTACCCCTGTGCTGTCTTTGGTGGTGCACTGTGGTGTCTGTGCATTGCTTGGCGGTGGTATCATGCACTGTACATGTACTATGCTGTGGCCAGGGCTGTGGCTGGTGGTGTCTGCTACTCTCTGAAATCTTTCTTTTGCACATACCTGCCTACTGGCTTTGTGTTTGTCTTCTTTGGTGGTGGTCTTTGCTTTGCTGTGCACACTGAGCTGGGCTAAATTTGCCCTGTAAGACCCCTATCGTGTGCTGCTGTGCAGCAGCAAAGTTGCCCTGTAAGAGCTGCACTTTGACCCCTGAGCTGATCTCTCTCTGCCGTCCCATTTGCCAAGTGCATTTATGCGGGCTGTCTTTACCCTCGCCACTCTCGACCAGCCCACCACACCATGTATGCTCCTGTACAACCAGCATCATCTACTGTGTCATCTGCTGGCCTCTCAGCAACCCAATCTGGATCCAAGGGCTGTGGTGCAGGCAGTGGGGCCTCTACATCATCCCTCCTGTACTGAGGGAAGGGAGGTGGCTCGTCCTGTCGCAGCCCCATCTGCCTGCGTACCCTCTCTAGGGGTATCCTCTCGTACTCTCCCGGCCTCCGTCCTGCTATCCAGAAAGTGTACTGGATCCAGCGTAACTGTACTCGGCCTCCTCTGTGCGGGTGATGACCTCTGTAAGGTCTCCATACGATATCTACCGCTGTCAGGCCCTCTAACAAATGCCTGTAGTAGGCAACGTCTCTCCCCGCAAGCACTGCTCGTGGCTGCCCCACGACTCCCAACCACCTCTGAAAGCCGTATCTGTATATAACCTGTGGCCACAGGCTGCTTTGGGGTAGCCCCCCTCTTGAGTCGATGCATATGATGTGCTCATATGCCCAATAGTGAAGTAAAAAAGTCAAACAAATACCAAATCGCCGCATCCGGCGATAACCCCAGAGCTCTCTGTATAGCTGCACCAGATACACTGGTGCCCACGCATAGCAAGTATGCTCCTCCACCATCTCAAGTAGCACCCCCATCAATGCCCATGGAAAACGGCCTCCCTCTGAGTCCGGGAGGGTGAAGCAGGTGATCCCAATCATCATCAGCACGGCCAGTCGTGTCTCGTGTCGGTGCGCACGGTACATGTCACCATACCCGATACTCGCGCTGTGATAGGTAAGTAGCGCGGCTGCATCTCCAAAAACCTGCAGGATGCTGTCCATCGCTGTCTCGAATCTACCTGGAACACTGCCTCTCCCTCGATCGGCAGTCGAAGGATGCGATACACATCCTCCAATGTGATGGTCATCTCTCCGGTCGGGAGATGGAACACATTGGTCGCCGGATCCCATCTCTCGATGAGGGCGACCATCAGGCTGTGATCTCTATCAATAGCTCTGTATCGCTGGACTCCGCCGAGTCCCACCTCGCGCATGATCACCCAATGAGCTGCGATCGTGTGGCCGCATCCGCACTGCAACGGCGGGGCATCCTATCCGCATCGTCAGCTGGCGCGTGCTGCAAAACCAACCCACATCCTTAGACCTACTCTTTATCACAACATCTACTTTACCCTCTAAACCCCCTTTTATCCCCCCAACCACACCCCAACTCTATACCACCCCCCTCTAGCAACCTACCTTCAACCACCCCACCCAAACCCCACCCAAAACCAAACCCACCCCACCCAAAAAAACCAACCCAAAACCCAAAACCAAACCCACCCACCCAAAACCCAAACCCACCCCACCCAAAACCAAACCAACCCAAAACCCAAAACCCACCAACCCAAAACCAAACCCACCTGGCCCAAACCCAAACCCACCCCACCCAAAAAAACCCAAAAAACCAACCCAAAACCCAAAACCCACCCAACCCAAAACCAAACCCACCCCACCCAAAACAAAACAAACCCACACAAACCCCCATAAACCCCGGACCGGTACCGGTCCCAAACAACCGACCACGGCCCTCTTCCCACCGACGCCGGTCAACCACCGACCGACGCCGGTCACCCACATAACCCAGCCCCTAAAATTTTGCGACCGATGCCGGTCGCTTAGCGACCGACATCGGTCACTGTCATTTCCCGGAGCCGAACCCCCGCGCGGCCCCCCCACCCACATTTTTGCATTTTTCTACTTATCTACCCACCCAAACACCCTAAAAACCTACCCACCTAGCCGCCTTGCCCTATTTTACCCATCTATCCTCTTCGTTTTTCAAATTACGTCCATTTATTCATTATTTCCTAAAACATGTAAATTCCTACCCAAACCCCCAATTTAGCTTAATACCATTCAAATGCACAAAAAATAAAGAATTTCGAACCTACCGAGAACGACGACACGTCATCGTGGTGGGATGGGTGGTGGTGGTCAGCTGGTCAGCCCCTCTGCTCCTCCTGCTGTGCCATAGCTCCATTCGATCTGCTTTGGGTCCCGGCCAATCAAGCTGCTGCCTCCTCCTCACTCGGGCCCATGCAAACAACTCACTCCTCCAGCAAAAAGCTCCACCTCACTCAATAAAACCTCCAATCTCAACTCCCACGTCGAGACAAATCAATTTGGTTTTCAAATAACACAAGTGACAATGACAAGCCGTATTTTTTTCTTTTTATAGGTTTTTCGCCCTTACCGATATCGGTTTCATTTTGCCCTAATGAACGGTATCGGTCCCTTAACCGATATCGGTCATGTAGAATCGACATCGGTTTTTACGCAACTTTCCACCAATTTTTGCCCTTATTTACCATTTGCCCCTTTTTTTTAACCACATATCACCTATATCCACCTTTGCTGAACACCATTTGTTTACCTATTCGGCCCGACCCAAGGCCTCAACCTACCTATTCGGCCCGACCCAAGGCCTCAACCTACCTATTTGGCCCGACCCAAGGCCTCAACCTACCTATTTGGCCCGACCCAAGGCCTCGGCCTACCTATTCGGCCCCCAAGGCCTCAGGCCTGCCCTATTCGGCCCGACCCAAGGCCTCAACCTACCTATTCGGCCCGACCCAAGGCCTCAACCTACCTATTCGGCCCGACCCAAGGCCTCAACCTACCCATTTGGCCCGACCCAAGGCCTCGCCCTACCCATTTGGCCCGACCCAAGGCCTCGCCCTACCCATTTGGCCCGACCCAAGGCCTCAACCTACCCATTTGGCCCGACCCAAGGCCTCACCCTACCCATCCGACCCGACCCAAAGCCGCCACCCAACAACTTGGCCCGACCCAAGGCCTCACCCTAACCATCCGGCCCGACCCAAGGCTGTAACCTAACAACTTGGCCCGACCCACGGCCGTATCACTTCAATACCATACCCACAATCAACATTTTATTTTATCCATCCATCCTGTACCTTTTGTTCAATCGAGCTCACCTGTTCGTGTTTTAGCATGATTAGGGTCCTTGACTTGATCTGTCGACCAACTTTGCCTAGACCTAGACCGTGACGTTTATCTCAACCAAACCAACCATTTGGTACTGCCGAACACGCCTAAACGTTCCTGTACCTTACCTGTTATATACCCTGGAGCTACTTCCTATGCCTTGGATACCAGGATTATATCACCCTTGTTTGGATAAACTATCGACCTTTGCCTATACATTGCTGGTTTGCTCGCCAAATCATGTACCCTAGTCACCCTATTGCATTTCAACATGCGTCTGCTACCTTGGACCTCCCCCACCACCTTACCATCCTCTCTACAACATGTACCCTTTATCAACCCTATCCCTGATTTCCCGTTCACTCAATCCGTGATAGATTTGAGGGGGATTACCTATATCCTTAACAGGAGAAACCACTTCATATTATTGTCTGTGCAGCTTTACAACACAAGCTACATGACAATAAGGGGCTAATGTAGACACCAAATTCATGTCTTACGACCCCTTGTGACCCGCATCCCATTTCGCAACCTAACCTCATTACCTAAACCTTACACAATTATTTATTAATTACCTTGTAATTGATAAATCCCCATCACCTCACCTGCCACCTCATTTTGCCACCTCATCATGACCTAGCCCTAATCCTAAACTAACCTAATTAAAACCTAAAACTTGGTCTACACCTACACCCATGACTAAGGACCCCTTTCTCGCACCTAAAACCGACCTTCTAGTCACTTGACCAAGCCCGCAACTAATCTCTCGGGAGAAAAGCAGGGAAGGTGGGCTGTTTTACTAAAAATAGCCTACTTTTTCCTTACCGATGCCGGTTCCTACTCGACCGCCGTCGGTTACGTAACCGCCATCGGTTCCCTGTAAATGGGCTCCCCAAACCAAAAACAAAGGATCAGAATTTCATTTTTGGATCAAGGTCGAAGGATTTTTGAATCAACAGAGATCATTTGGGAGTGATCAAGAAAACCCTGATCTTTACTTGACTGAGCAGAGACAAGTGAAGAGACAAGGAGAGTTAGCAGCAAGGGAGAGCAAGCCTAGACTATATTTGGATACCGAGCCTGTGATACTCAGCTGATTTGATCTGCTGTGTGCCAGACCATCCTACCTCAGTTCTGCCTTTGCCATCAGAGCTCTTGGACTTGCATCTCCGCGAATAATCAGTAAGCTACTTCTTGCATGTACTCTTTAATAACATTTCTTCAACTTTTTGAATCATAAGTCCTCACAAATCCATTCTTAGATCCACTACCCAACATGTCATTGCATCTAACTGTCATTCATCTAGATCTCATCACCCTATTTCCTAATATTACCTATATACAGCCCTACAAATAACACAACTACCAAATAACACCACCACCCCACAAAACAACTAACCTTCAGATCCTAGACTCTACCGATATCGGTCATCAGTAACCGCCATCGCCATCGGTTATCAGTAACCGCCATCGGTTATCGACTATAACCAATAACCATCCTTTCCCTACCCGGTTCAACAAAGCAATTTAATTGATATCTTATAGTTTTTTGTGTTAATTCATATTAGCAAGGGAACTGACCACCTTCGAAAGGAAGTTTTATATTTCCTGGGCCCAAGGTAGTTTCCTCATTTATTGTCTAATTAAAATCTTGTGGTCTTGTGTTCTTATTTGCGAGTAGTCCTTCCAAGACAAAAGGAGTTCTTCGCGATCGCCCTGATCTTTCTCTACGATACGCGCACATCATCTCGACATTCTACAGGTATTCCTCCTAGCCCCAACCCTTATCTGTTTCTAAAAGGAATGAAACATTCCGAGTGAAACAAAAGTATGAATTCAGAGTGCTTCCCCTCAACCAATCATATGAGGAAACATTTCTTGCAGGAGGGGACAAAGGTGGAGGAAAATTAGGGCGGAGGGTGGAGAAAAATGTCAAATTTTAATTTTTTTCAAAAAGTGTTAAAATGCCAAAAAGTGATCCCAAACCCATTTCCAATCGCATTATGACACGTGGAGGACCCAAATTGAAGGAGAAAAAGGCGGATCAACGATAACTGTGCATTTTTAGTTTAGCAACCATTTTTCTCCGAGGAAGTGTGGAAATGCATTTTTGCATCGATTTTGATTGAATTTTTGGTAAATTCATGTCGTTTGTGCCTGTAAGGACCAATGTAATTGGTTTTGATGATTAATTTGAAGATTAGAGATGTTTTTGAAATAAATTTCACCCTAACCCGTCCAAAAATGTGAAAATATCAAATCCAAAAGTTGCAAAGTCAAATTTTGGAGGGAAATGGATGAAATAATGAAAGGAAGGGGTTTGCATGCTTTGAAGATGAAAAATATGCCTCCACAATGGATAATGATGTAAAAATCCTCAATGATTCACCTTTTTTGAAACACTTGGCAACTTTTGTTGCAAATATGTTAAACATCCCTATTTCCAAATCATGATGAATTTGTAACAAACTAAGATGCCATAGGATATTATTTTCTTGGGAAAGAAGGCTTGGATGTAAAAAATGATATATAATGCATGTTTTTTGACATGCAAAGGGGGAAATTGAAAATCATGAGAAAATTTTGAGAGAATCTCATCTTCTAAGAAACCCTCCAAAAAACTTGGTTAATGTCTTTTATGTTAGATCTTCATTCATGTTGAGTTGGTTACAAGTGTATAGCCATCACACAACTCTGAGATTGTTCCTAAAACTCTCCCCTGTTGATGAATCTAACAAGATTTTGAATTAATCTATGTTATTTTGGGCAATATGATGTCTGTTATCATGTTTAAATGTCTGCAAATAGTTTTCCTTGTTCTTGTTGCAATCTTGCATTGAAATCTTTAGGAATCACACATATCTCATCCTTATTGATAGTTTAGTGGCATTTACAATTTCATTTGTCAGAAGATATTTCATCTGGCATTGAAAATAAGTAGTTTAAAATCACTTCACCTTCATTTGTTGACAGAGATTGCTTGTAAGCCTTTGGGGGTACCTTAGGCGTGATTTGATAAGAGATTTTGATGTTTAATTGAGTCCTTTAACTCAAGATTTTGTGTTGAGGTCTCAAAGATTGTGTGAAGAGTGCAAACCTGGGCCTCCATTTGTGTATCTCTTCTAGTTGAAAGAACATCCTGACTGTTTTGAAGCATTTTATCTGATAGTTGTTCAAATGTTGTAGAGGTTGTCAAAGATCTGGCATAGTCAAGTTTGTCTTGTCAATATCCCACCAAAAATCATTCTAAACAACTAATCCTACCCCATACTACCCCTATTTTGACTGTATACCCACAGAAGATCAAAATCCATTTGCTAAAGTATGTAGAATAGATCAGGATTTCAAAATGTCTTTAGTAACCCTTGCCTTGCATTGAAAGTATCTCCATAATCTGGAAGTGACAACTTGTGAAAGTCAGATTTAGAGTGTTGATCATATTTTCCCAAGGCCCCTTCATACTATTTACACAAATTGAGGGATATCTTCATCTCCTTCACCATTTGAGGGTTACAAAATAGGTCCTCTTACCTTGGTTGAAAGGCACAACCTAAAATAGTTAGGACAAGATCAAGTCCTATTTGAGTGTTATCCATCTCTCCACAAATCTGAGTGTCAGTTAGATCACATCCCTAGACTACAAAATGACATACATCATGATCTATATCTATCTTCAAGCTTCATGCCATATCTTTGATGCTGCTTAGACTGAAAAGGAGAACAAATTTGGGTACCAACACCAGTGGCCATTACCGGGAGATTGAAAATATTTGAGTTATTTGATCCATGTGCATACATATTTGAGATATTTGAATGCATATCAAACCCTGGTAATGTATCTTGTAAGTTCTATCTACAAGTACATTGTTGAAGCATCATTTTATAATCAAATTTGTAAGGATTAAGTGAAGATATAAGTTTTGCCTACAATTTTATCAGTTTCTAGCAGTAGTTGCACTTCATTTACATTTGTGGTTGATAGATTCAAGAAAAGGAAGGTATGATCTATAAAGTTTGGCAAGATTTTCAGTGTTGATAGGTATTTGATAGAGTATTTTAGTGCATTTTCACAACTAGGGTGAAATTCCTTAGTGGTGACTCCATGCTGATTTGATCTTGATAAATACCAGTGTCTTAGCTTTTTGTCATTTATTTTTGTGTTGCTAATCTCTACAAAACTGGAAGGAAGAAGATCTCTCTTCAGGAGGGACCCAAGTAGAAAGTTATTTCAAGAATTGGGAAAGACAGTTTTAGAGGAAAGAAAAGTTTGGAAGGTTGTTGAAGGTCAGACATCAGGAAAAGGTATATCCATTGGTGAGAGAGATCAACCTTTAGTAGAGGATTATCACTCTTCTTCTAGTGATTCTGATTCAAGAAATATTCTCATAAACTTGTTTACTTCAACTAGTGAAGGTCCTTCTCTATTATACTGGTGAGTTCCTTTTTCAAACTACACCTGTGTGTTTCAATTCTAGTAAAATTTCCAAGAAAATCAGCACCTAGAGAATACCAATCTTGTGAACCACATTCTTGAGCCCCAAAGACCTCTCACTCCTCATCATTTTGTTTCTCCTCCAAGATCACCACCTCAAAACAATATGGCTCAGCCTAGACCTCCATTTTTTTTAACACCTTTGGTCCTATAAACTTTAGAGGAATGGATGGTTACCCAAATGTTGTCCCACAAGATGTCAGGAATAGGTTGCCAAAGTTCCAAGGTAATAATGCAATAACTGGTGATCAACATCTCAAACTTTTTGTTAACATGATGGAGGACTTTGAGATTGAGCATGAAGATGTGTATATTAAATTGTTCATTCATACACTAGAAGAGGATGCAAGGGATTGGTACAAGGCTCTGCCTGATAATTCTATTGATTCATGGACTGAAATGCAGAATGCATTTAGATTGCAATATGGTGACAAAACTGATCCTAGGTTTCTATTGTCTAAATTTGAAAATATCAAGAAGAACCCCAATGAATCAGTTCATGACTTCAACACAAGGTTTAACAAAACTTTGAGAAGGCTACCAATTAATTTGAGGCCATGTGATCAGTCATGCTTGATCAAATATGTAGATGCATTTGATAAGAAGGCAACCTATTACCTAAGAGACAAGAACCCTACCAATTTAAGGTAGGCCTTTACCATGGCACTGTAGATTGAAAATAACATTAAGGCCATTGGGAAACCTCTCAAGAGAGATGGTGTAAAGTTGATAAACCCTGAAAAACCTCAAGCAAGAAAGAGTGTAGACTTGGAGGAAGTGGTGAAAACTTTGGTAGGGGATGTCAAAGAGATTTCCTACAAGTTGGTAAGAGCTGAGAAGGGAATTGGGAAGACTTCACAAGGTCAGCAAAAAGCACAAAACCATGATAGATTTTCCAATCATCCTAGGGGTGATCAGAGATCTGATGATAGAGGGAAAGGACCCATGGGGTCTGCAAATAGACATCCTCAAGCACGTGAAGGAAGAGTGTTACCTGATCCCCTAACTACTAGGGTTGTTGTTGTTGTTGAGGAAGTTGTTGATATTGATTAGTGTGATAGGTGTTTTCTACCCCATCCTCCATGTGAAGTGGATCAGCAAAAAGAGTGAATCTAATAATGATGATGGTATTGATGATGATATCTACATGATGGGTTGTTCTTCAAGCTTCAAGAAGGAGCAACATCAACTGGATGTCATAAGTGTAAGGACAACTGCTATTTTTTTGGGATTGCATCAAATGGGTACAAGTCTTCTTCCCCCTCATACTTTTGAAGTTGATAATGTGCAAGATTTTGAAATTCCCTAATAATGATTTTGAATACTTAAGAGCTTTGATGATTAAGAAGTATGATGGTGGTATCCCTTCGAAGAGGAAGATAGACAATTATTAATGAATGTTGTAGTGGCTCAAGAGAAAGAGTATAATACTAGGAGAAAAGTTGTTAAGGGAGTTGGGCCTAAGCCAAACCTAAAAACCCTTTCATTTACAAGTATTCCCAAAAAGAAACTCCAAAGAAAAAAACACCTTGGTAAAATCTCTTGTCCCAAGAAAAATTTTGATCCTCCTCATGCCCAAACTGCCGAAAAGAATTCCATGCCATCTCGATGAATTTTTGTCTCCCTTCCAATGTTACCTTTACCCAAAGATGTTCCATATGACATAGCCCAAGTATTGAGCCAAATCAAAGTGAGTGTTCCAATCATTGAGTTCTTAGGATTCCTGAGCACAAGAAGAGAGCATTTGAGTATTTGGGATTAAAGAGGAGAAGAGTACCCCAAGAAATGTAAACAAGGTTGAAATTCCTCCTTGCCATTGCGAGACCTTGGAAAACCACAACCATTGGAGGATCTTGGGGAAACACCTGAGGTTTACTTAGGAATCTTTGGTTGATTCTCAATTAAATGTTGATCCATTTTTACTAACTTTGTTATCATAAAGGATAGACTACTTTACATAATTATATGTTTGATTCCAAGTGCATCATGTAATGTCATGCCTTTAGAGGTCATGAATGAATTGGGAATCAAAGTGACAACAAGCCTATGGAAAGTGTACTTCCATGGACTCAAGAGAAGTTCGGTTGTTGGGTGTGTGAATATCTAGTGGTGGTGTAACTTGCATCTTATTCTGGGAGGAATTTAAAATTGGATGTTGTGATTGTTGATTGCCTGCCAAATGGGGTATGTTATTATCAAGGAAATGGGCTGCAAGTGTTGGTGGGAGTGTCCAAATGGACATGTCTTATGCCACTATCCCCATTGAAGGAAACTTAGTAAAGTTATATGGAGAGAAAAAGATGATGTACCTTATTGAAGACCCAAACAATGCATCTTATGAATTTTTGCAGGTAGATGCTAGTACTGATCACTTTGTGAGTTTTGTGGATTTCAGGGAGTATGAAGTTGTTGAAAACATATCTCCTAAGTATGTTGTTTTTTCTAGAAATTTGGTCCTTGATTCAACCTTGAAAAATGTTAAAAGGTTTGACCTGAACACAATGGAGGAGCTTCAAAGAAATTGGATGGTTTACAAATTAAACAAAGAAGAAAAAGAGGTATATTTCTAGTTGTTAAAAACATATCAGAACCTCTTGGCATGGTCATATCCAGCATGGAGGACATTTGGGGTTTCCCCTTGATTTTTTTCTTTGAATCAAGGTTTTCTTACCAACTTGTACAGTGTATAGTGTTTGGATTTTTCTTTTTTTTGGTGTTTTGTTGGTTCGTGGTTTTGCCTTGGTGTGTGGCAGCCATTTTTTGTCAGTTTCTCAGCTGGTTTTTGGTGGATTTGGCTCATGACTCCATTTTCCCAATGGATTATTTTGGCACTTGGTCTACTTTTGTTCTTGTGGCACTCACTGGGAGTGCCCATCCCCGAGCAAGAGCTGATGTTGGTGCCCATTTTGATCCTCTACCATTTTTCCATGTTTCCCCTTTGCTCTTTGTGCTCTGAAACATTTTTTCCTCATGAAATCGATGATGTGAAGTTGTAGCTCCATTCTTGTGCATTGGATTGTTTGCAAACTCATTACCTTGCCCTAATTTTTCCCGTTCAAATGCCTCTGCCATTTTCCCATGTTTTCCTAGCCTTTGGAGCTCAAAATTATTCATTTTATACTTATTTTCCCTTCAAAATCCTTTTGCCATGGTCATAAATTGCCTAAAAACACTTTCCATTTGTCTTTTGATCGAAAAATTCTTCACCCATGAAGAAAAATCAATTTTTGGCATCCCTGGAATTTTATGTTTTTGATTTCGGATAGGCATCATTTTCCATCAAATTCATCTTGACATTCTAGGGCATCACTGGAAATTTCTATGTTGTTTGATGGTCATACGGGTGTCCTTTTCCCATCAAATTTTAGCTCAAAATCTTCTCCTACGTGGTCGTTTGTGATTAGACAAGGTTCGATGGGTCTGCTCAAAAAACTTAACATTTTTTGTGTTTTGGAAAAAAGTGCAAGTTTCCCCCACAGCTCCACAGGCCCCAGAGGAGGTACACGTGTCGCAAGCAGAGTGAAGGTGGATGGGCGGGTCTTTTTGTGCCTTAAGGCATTTTGGAAAAAGAGTTAAAGTACAAAGAAAATGCCTAGGGCCCGCAACAAATCAGAATGGAACATGTGGTGGCTTCAGGGAGCAAAGGCCACAATGAAATAGAATGGAACAAATGGATTAAAAAAGAGTGAGTAGACCCTCAAAGTGAATCGAGAGGTGGACACGTGTCATGTTTTCATCAAAAGCAAGATGGAAGGTTGCAAAGGACTTAGAAAAATTTTCTTTTTGGCAAAAAGGGAACAAAAGTGGAAAAGGTCATGGATCCATCGGGCCACTCAGGAGAGGACATGTGTAGGATCGGGGAGAAGGAGTGTGGCCACCGGGGAAAAAGGGAAATGTTTCCTTTTTGGAAAAATGAGTTAAAGTGGTAATTTGAAGCATGGCTCCATCAAATCAGAGGGAGACATGTGCATGGATAGAAATGGAAGAGGGAGTGCGGGGAGTTCGGAGGAAATTTGAAAAACTTTTTCCTTTTGTGAAAAAGAATAAAAGTATGAAATCAGAGTGCTTCCCCTCCACCAATCATATGAGGACACGTGTCTTATGGGAGGGTGGAGGAGTGGGGAGGAAAATTGAAAAATTTTCCTTTTTCCAAAAAAGGTGGAAATGTGTAGAATCGAGCCGTGATTCCAATGGGACCCACATTGTGACACGTGTCAATGCCAAATCTCAAGGGCGGAGGGGGAGAAAAATGTCAAATTTTTACATTTTTTCAAAAGTGTTAAAATGTCAAAAAGTGATCCCAAACCCATTTCCAATCACATTGTGACATGTGGAGGGCTCAGATTGAAGGGAGAAAGGAAAATCAATGGTAACTATGCATTTTTCAGTTTGGCCACCATTTTTGCTCCAGGAAGTGTGGAAATGCATTTTTGCATCGATTTTGATCAAATTTTTGGCAAATTCATGTCGTTTTTGTGCTCAAGGACCAATGCAATGGTTTTGAGGATCAATTTGAAGATTTGAGGTACTTTTGAAATAAATTTTAACCACCTAACCCATCCAAAAACGTGAAATATCAAATCCAAAAGTTGTAGAGTCAAATTTTGGAGTGAAAAGGATGAAATAATGAAAGGAAGGGGGTCTGCATGCTTTGAAGATGAAAAACGTGCCTCCATAATGGATAATGATGCAAAAATCCTCAATGATTCACCTTTTTTTTGAAAACACTGGCAACTTTTGTTGCAAAATATGTTAAACGTCTCACTTTGCGAATCATGATGAATTTGTAACAAACTAAGATGCCATAGGATATTATTTTCTTGGGAAAGAAGGATTGGATGTAACAAATGATATATAATGCATGTTTTTGAGACATGTAAAAGGGGTAGAAATTGAAAATCATGAGAAAATTTTGAGAGAAGCTCATCTTCTGAGAAACCCTCCAAAAAACTTGGTTAATGTCTTATGTGTTAGATCTTCATTCATGTTGAGTTGGTTACAAGTGTATAGCCATCACACAACTCTGAGATTGTTCTGAAACTCTCCCCTACTGATGAATCTAACAAGATTTTGAATTAATCTATGTTATTTTGGGCAATATGATGTTGTTATCATGTTTAAATGTCTGCAAATAGTTTTCCTTGTTCTTGTTGCAATCTTGCATTGAAATCTTTAGGAATCACACAGATCTCATCCTTATTGATAGTTTAGTGGCATTTACAATTTCATTTATCAGAAGAGCTTTCATCTGGCATTGAAAATAAGTAGTTTAAAATCACTTCACCTTCATTTGTTGACAAAGATTATTGCTTGTAAGCCTTTGGGGGTACCTTAGGCATGATTTGATCAGAGATTTTGATGTTTAATTGAGTCCTTTAACTCAAGATTTTGTGTTGAGGTCTCAAATATTGTGTGAAGAGTGCAAACCTGGGCCTCCATTTATGTATCTCTTCTAGTTGAAAGAACATCTTGACTATTTTGAAGCATTTTATCTGATAGTTGTTCAAATGTTGTAGAGGTTGTCAAAGATCTAGCATAGTCAAGTTTGTCTTGTCAATATCCCACCAAAAATCATTCTAAACAACTAATCCTACCCCATACTACCCTTGTTTTGACTTGTATACCCATAGAAGATCAAAATCCATTTGCTAAAGTATGTAGAACATATCAGGATTTCAAAATGTCTTCAGTAACCCTTGCCTTACATTGAAAGTATCTCCATAATCTGGAAGTGACAACTTGTGAAAGTCAAATTTGGAGTGTTGATCATATTTTCCCAAGGCCCCTTCATACTATTTTCAAAAATTGAGGGATATATTCATCTCCTTCACCATTTGAGGTTTAAAAATAGGTCCTCTTACCTGGTTGAAAAGGCACAACCTAAAATAGTTAGGATAAGATCAAGTCCTATTTGAATGTTATCCATCTCTCCACAAATCTATGTGCTAGTTAGATCACATCCCCAGCTACAAAATGACATACATCATGATTTATCTATCTTCAAGCTCCATGCCATATCTCCGATGATGCTCGGGTGAAAAGCGAGAACAAATTTGGGTACCCGACATGTAGCATCAGCGTTTTTAAGGCCAAAAGGCATGACTCGATAGTATAAGGTCCCCAAGAAGTGATGAAGGCAGTTTTGTTTCAATATTGTGGAGTAAGTAATATTTTATTATAACTCAAGAAACTATCCATGAGTGACAAAGCAATTCATGGTGGGGGTGAGATCAACTAGTTGGTCGATGCCTAGTAGGGAAAATCATATTTGTGGTAAGCTTAGTTAAGGTCATGTAAATCTATGCAAATGTGGAGTCCCCTTGTTACTTTTTTGATAGGAATGATATTAGAAATCCATTGGGGATAGTCAATGGGTAGGATGAAGAAAATTGAGAGAAGGAATTGAATTTCTTCTTTGACAAAAAGAGCAATGTGAGGATGCATTTTCCACAACTTTTGTTTTATGGGTTTGGCATCAGGAATGGTTATGATATTGTGGACCATGATTTTGGGTCAAAACTAGGCATATCAGCATAAGACCAAGCAAAAGTGTTGATATGGTCCTGGATAAAAGAAGTAAAAGCTTCCTCTTTAGTGACATCTAAAGATTGGCCTATCTTTAGAATGTGTGGGTCATCCTGAGTATTAATGTTGATTTTGATAGTTGATTCATTCAACATGGTTTGTGTCTCAAACGGTAACGACTAGTGAACGTAAGAATCTTCTGCACCAAGGTAGGTGACAATGGACTCATCATCCTAACATTGAACGACATTAATAGAATGTGTATCATCATCAATTATGTTAGGATACATGAAGGGAATAGAAAAGGGATCCTCACCATCTCATTGATAGGTTAGAGGTCCTAGAGAAATCATGTTTATGAAAAAAAAATGTTACGAGGGATAGATTTGGGATCTATGGACTCCATGGGTGAAGATGGTGACTTTGGTGAATGGGGTGGAGAAGGTATGTCTTCCTCAATAAGGTCGACATGGGCCTTCTTGGAAGGTGATTCAGAAAATCCAATGCCACTATGATCATTTTGCTTACGGGTGGTACATGAAATGACAATATGGCGACCTTGTTCATAAAAAAAGAAACCAAAGCCTTTCCATATGCAACGGTGAAGGAAAGTGTGGGTGAAGTGGCGGTTAGTAAGGGATTGGAGGTCAGATGAAAATGGTCATGTTTTGGATGGAAATTTGTGTGAATAAGTGGCAATATCAAGTCTCCCATACGTTAGATTAGTGGGAAGTTGGGAAGGTTACCATACTCTTATGGAGTGAGGAATGTGTCGATATTGTATATGCAGTACTCCTCTAGAGTGAGGTGTTGAAAAACACTTTCTAAGGGATCAATAGTTGATATGTGGGTAGCGGGGATAGATGACTCACTAGATGATTAGAAAGGAGGGGTATCGATTGGTCGGGAAGTAGAGTGGTTGGTGTGGAATCTACGGTGGTAGTAGAAATAGAATAATTAGATATGGGAGAGGTGGTGGTAGCATTAGTGGATGGGATTTTGGATGTGGTGGTAGTGGTAGATTCCTTGACTTGTACAAGTACATGATTGGGTCGATAAAACATGTTACAAGTTTTGAATGATGATGGGTCGAGTAGGGATGGTGTAGTTATGTCCTTCACGCTCAAATTTTACGCAGTGGTGTAAATTTAAAGGTACACAACCCATGACGTGAATCCAAGTTCTTCAAAGTAATAGGTTATCTTTGGAACTCTCCTTGTAAGATAGAATAGTTCTGGGACAAAGTGTGAGGGCCTACGTGAACATGAAGGATAATAGTGAAAAGAATGGAGGTGATGGTGTCATTAAAGGATCGCAACATAACTGGGTTATTATGCATACAGTTAGAAGGGATATGCATTTGATTATATATGTGGGAGGATATGATGTTAATGCTAGCACCACCATCAATCATGATGTGTCATACGTGTATGTTATCAATATATATGGAAATGAATAGGGTGGAATTCGTGTCTTACGACCCCTTGTGACCCGCATCCCATTTCGCAACCTAACCTCATTACCTAAACTTTACACAATTATTTATTAATTACCTTGTAATTGATAAATCCCCATCACCTCACCTGCCACCTCATTTTGCCACCTCATCATGACCTAGCCCTAATCCTAAACTAACCTAATTAAAACCTAAAACTTGGTCTACACCTACACCCATAACTAATGACCCCTTTCTCGCACCCAAAACCGACCTTCTAGTCACTTGACCAAGCCATGACTGATCTCTCGGGGAGAAAAGCGCAGGGAAGGTGGGTGATTTTACTAAAAATAGCCTACTTTTTCCTTACCGATGCCGGTTCCTACTCGACCGCCGTCGGTTACGCAACCGCCATCGGTTCCCTGTAAATGGGCTCCCCAAACCAAAACAACGGATCGGAATTTTCATTTTGGAGATCAGTCGAAGGATTTCTGGATCAACAGAGATTATTGGGAGCGAGGAACAGAGTCCAGATCTTCACTTGACCAAGCAGAGATGAGTGGAAATACCAGAAGTGTTTACAGCAAAGGAGATCAGCTTGCATCTTGGTCAAAACCAGTAAGTCACATCTTGCATGTCCTCTGTTATAACATTTCTTATGTTTCTTGAATCTCAGTCCTCCTAAATCCGTTTCTGAGTCCACTACCCAACGTGCCATTGCATCTAACTGTTATTCTTTTACCTCTCATCATCTCATTTCCTAATATCATCCATAAACCAGCCTTACAAACACCATAGCTACCAAGAAGATCCTATAACCCACGGTATCGGTTATCGATGGCGGCATTGGTTATCGATCGATAACCGGCATCGGTTCCTCACGATCAAAACCGAGAAAAATGACCTTTTCCCTACCCGATTCAACGAAACAACTTAATTGATATTTTACGAGTCTTTTGTGTTAATTCATATTAGCGAAGGAAACCGACCACCTTGAAAGGAAGTTTTATATTTCTAGGCCCAAGGCTGAGTTTCCTCATTTATTGTTTAATCAAAATCTTGTGGTCTTGTGTTCTTATTTGCGGGTAGTCCTTCCAAGACAAAAAGGAGTTCTTCGCGAGTCATTCGATCTTTCTCTGATGTACGCGCACACCATCTCGACATTCTACAGGTATTCCTCCTAACCCTAACCTTATCTGTTTCTAAAAGGAACGAAACATTTCCGAGGGAAACATTTTGGCACGCCCGGTGGGACCCATTTTGGGTTTTTCTTTATTTCTCGCTTGCTTTCATATAGGGAGCATACTTGCTGTTTTCTTCTTCTAAAGATATTCACAAGGTATTTTATTATTCTGGTAAAAGAACTTGCTTTGTTTTTGCATCTTGCATTAGTGAAAGTCATCTCTTTTGCTTCATCGAATATCACTTTCGATTTGGGTTTAAAACACATGCATTGCATTCCTGCCTGTTGTTTTTCAATTCTAGTGAACATAGATTAAGTAACAGGTCGTACACGTGGGGGTGATATCCACGGTATTGACAAGAAATTAATCTTACATTCACTGCACAACACATACCGAATCACTTCACAATTAACACAACAGCTCAAACATCCCCCTTTTTCCGCGGTATTCCTCCGCCTTTGATTGAGAGTAC
Organism: Taxus wallichiana var. yunnanensis; assembly: GCA_018340775.1. Classification (NCBI taxonomy): domain Eukaryota; kingdom Viridiplantae; phylum Streptophyta; class Pinopsida; order Cupressales; family Taxaceae; genus Taxus; species Taxus wallichiana. The sequence continues at coordinate 428,362,559 of CM031238.1, read as the reverse complement.
CTTATAAGCCAAAACAACTTGACATTTCCCCTAAGTCTCTTGTTTAGGATTCTGACATCCTTCTACGTCTAAAGGCATAAGCCCACGATAATTAAAATTAACCCTAGGGTTAATCTCTGGATTTGCGTGTGCATCTTGCTTGTTTTTAGTTCTGTTTTCTTTCTCATACTCTGTCTTCTGTGATCAATAATTGGACAAGTATACTAAACGTTGTTAAAAATAAAATTAGCAGCCTTTTTATATCTTGTTAGCTTGAGACTTCTTACACCGACATCGCCAGTTACCGACCGGCGTCGGCTATAGTATAACCGACATCGGTTACTAGGCCGATATCGATTCTTGTCTTTTCAATTCGACAAACCAAGCAACCTAACAATTTTACCGATCGAGTTTGTTTTTCTATTCTGACAGATTAAAACCCTCTTTGTGAACTTGTCCATGGTTGTTATCACTCGAAAGCAAGCCGCCGCCATGGTTTCACATGCTTGCTCTGTTTCTTTTCTGAATCACCCCCTTCACATACATGGGAATCCTACGATACCGGCGAGGTTCCTAAAATTCTGTGGGAGATAAGGACTTTGCCAAGTTTACGGATGCTAATTCAGTATTTGTACAATACTATTTGTCTCATACCCCTGACCGTACACCTGATGGTCAGCTCCTTGTAGGTATGCCTATCAGTATAGCTGCTCATTTAGCTCCCACTCCGCCTGATAATACCACCTTGCTTCCTGCATCTCTAGCCCCGTCTCCCAATCCGGCGGTGCAGAGGTTCATACGACCCCGATTAGCTTTCCTTTTGTTAATCTTGGACCCCACATATCATTACCACCGACCGCCCCTACCTCATCTCTCTTGTAGACTGCTCCGTTCATGACTTGCTCTCTGCCACCTATCCACACGAGCTTTCCTTCTCAAGCTCCGCCTACCTTTTCATTCCCATACACGTATCCAGTGACCTCAACATCCTATATAGGACACCCCTATTCAGTCGCCTCAACATATTCATCCTCCACACCTTATCAACACTTAACCCCACGGTTCTACAGCGGTGGTCCTTTGTTCAATCTGCCTCCATTCACCACAACCACACCATCATCTCATCTAACCACTTTGACTTAATTAAACAAATGATGGACAAAATGCAAAACCTGGAGGCTTCTGTTTCAGGAAGTCGTAGCGCCTTGACATACGAGCAAGTTTGTTGGGAGCCCATTCACCCTTCTGTCCCCCTTCATTCATATCCTCCTCAATGGGAGTTGCCGAAATTTACTCGTTTTAACAGTAAAGAGGATCCTCAACAACACTTGCGATCATTTAGACATGCTTGTTATTTGATTGCTCATGATGATGCCTTGTTACTCCGCACCTTTCCCATGTCCTTATCAGGACCTGCCTTGGAGTGGTACAGTGCTTTAACCCAGCACTCAATCTTCTCTTTTAACCAACTAGCCCAATCTTTCTTGGATCATTTCTCCATTAACATTGCCAAGAAAGTATCTATCACGGACCTCTATGCCATCCGACAATTCGAAGACGAATCTATCGCAGATTTCGTTGGACGATGGCGGGGCCTTATCAACCAACTTACATATGCCTTACCTCAAACCGAACTTATCGAACTATTCACGTGGGCTGCTAAGCTAGCTCATCCCCTACCCTCCAAATTCAAACTTTCCGTACATTCGACGAGGCCTTTACTATGGCTCGAAAATTAGAAATTCGAGCCTTAGAGGAAGAGAAATTGCGGTTGCGCAACAAAAACTCCACTTTCCGAACTCCTGATTCTACCAATAAACCAAATACCACCACTCCTCACGCGTCCACTTCTTCTAAATCAAAAGGAGCTGTCCACGCGGTGATGGTCAAATCCCAACCACCGTCCAATACTCCACCAAAAACCACCTATAAATACAAAGCCGAGCCCATCAACTACACTCCCTTGGGAGAAACCTATGGTGTGATATTGGAAAAATTGCTCAAAGCAGGAGCCATTACCTTACCTCCTGTTAAACCTCATTCCGGGTTTGATTCCACTCGCGCCATACCTTCCTGGTACAAAGAAAATGACTTTTGTAACTTCCACCGCGTGAAGGGACACAGTCATGAGAACTGCAAGATGTTGAAAAACATAGTGCAGGAAATGGTTGACGCAGGGGATATAGCTCTCGATAATCCTAACGCCCCTGCTAACCGAAATTTGAAAATATTCAACAAGCCATTCCCGAATCACTCGTCCAACGATGCGTAAACCGGGATATCTTAAGCAGGAGAGTGTTCATGAGATCCATGCGGTATTCGATACCCGACCAAAAGCCTCTATCGAGAAAATTTTGAATCAAGCCTCTTCACTAACACGGGGCCGAACCTCCTTTACCACCATCAAGCCAAAGCGAAATCGTTCCTTTACCCATAAAAGAGTTAAGCGCTTGAGACTTCTCTTCCCATCAATGAGTCTTCTTATACCACACCCCTAAGCTGCTGACGGATGTTATCTAATTTATCTATTTCCCAAAGCGTCCCCTTCTACCACTCTTGCTACATAAGAGGAAGGCTCGCCACTCCTTTTTACATCCTTAGAAGAGAAATCTCCTACACCAACATCACCAAATTCTTTAACCATAATAGATCCTCTCAAACACGCCCTCCTACCTATTAGTCCCTCATCACCTAAATCTTTTTCAACGACCGTCGACCTCTTAACATCTATGGATCTGATGCCTCATCCCCCCTGTATCACACCTACGGTGGTGGAATCACAACTCGTCTTTCTTTCCATACAAAAGTTCATATTCACACGTGAGAATTTGTCATTCCACAGAAGATAGACAGGCCCTATGGGAACGTTTGAGTAGGCCATATTCTACTCAAATGCAAATGACCGATCCTGATGCCTCCACCATATACCCGAAGTGCTTACAGAAGCTTAAAATGCCCATGTTCTCACCTTCACCCCCCTCACCTCTACCAAATGCCCCGTCCACTTCTATTAACTTAGCCAAATCTTCCCCTACGCTTGGGACCTCACCAATGCCCAGTCTAACACACCCGCCTAAGCGACTCGATTTATCCAAAAATAAACCCGCCCCGCCACCTAGGAGACAAACTCAATCCGTGCCTCTATCACAATCAAAACCCTCATCGTCACACCCACCTTCCATATTGGGACCTCATCCCTCCACCTTACATCAATATATCATACCTCCTGCGTTTTCTTCAAAACGACCTACGCCTTCTACACCTATACAGAGATCAAAGGGTATAACAACATCGTTACCCGCGTATCTGTCCACCTATCAACCCTAAACCAATCCCATCATCAAAGGATTTATTTTCTGTCACTCCCCTTTCTCCGTGGTTGTTTCCCGCTACCACGTCATCTGTAGCCTCATCATCTAACCAGCCGAACGTAACTTCTGCGCCAAAAAAACCACGTTTAGTGAAAAACACGTATCAACACCCCTCGGCTAAACCACCACCAGTACGAACCAACCACGCCCAAACATTACCAAAACCCGCACAACCAATACCCTCATCCTCCTCCGATTTTGACCCACTCAAAGGATCTTACGCCAAAATCCTTGCTATGTTGGTGGAGAATGCTACCATTTCCCTACCCCCACTTAGACCTTATGACCCGTCTAAACCTCGACCTATAGGTTATGATGAGTCTAAAATCTGCGCTTATCACCGCACACCAGGACATGACGTAGAGGGATGCAAAGCGTTGAAAGTCATACTTCGTCCGTCACCTCTCTCAGATAGAAAGGTTAAGAAAGACAACTTACAAAGGGAGAGACCTTTAGCTTCAATTCCCTCTACTATATCATCTGTCCCCGCCTCACCAAGATCTATCATTATTACAACCCCACCTCTTGAAGACCAGGAGTTATCCCAACCATCTTCCTCATCTCAGGTCTACGAGATTAATATGATTAGTGTCGCTACTCGAGGGCAGAAAAACAATGGGAAAGCGAAAGAAAACACACTGCGGCATCTCTTTCTCCTTGACCATCCGATTGCACCACCACCTAAAGTGGTTATTCGCGGGCCCGCCTATCCCGTCTCTAATGGAGTTGCCCACCGAACTATGATCAAACAACTTCATCAATCGCCCGTAAAAATGACACTATATGATCTCATTCAGACTTCTGAATCTCATCGACAAGCTCTCGTTGAAATTCTTCAAGGGATCGAGGTCTTACCTAATGAAACCCTACCCGTTGCCTCCATTCTAACACCCAATCACGTTGCCTCTCTCACCAAACAATCCATCTCCCCCACCACTTCTGTCTCTGTACAACAAGCCGCTGCAGTTAGTTTCTCGGAAGATGAAATTGTTGACTTTGGTACAGAAGACCCTGACCCTGCCCTTTTCATCTCCGCTTACGTCCGGGATATCCGGGTACGTCGCGTTATGATTGACGGGGGTGCCAGCCTAAACATCATCTCTTCAAAAGCCTTCCAACAAATGAATATCCCTTCTAGTTGCATGTGTGCCAACCCCATCATGTTTGCGGTCATTCAATGACGCTATTACCTCTACCTTAGGCACCGTGATCCTCAACATTCGTGTAGGACCGCGTACTTTACCCGAACTCTTCTATGTCCTTGAGGGAGAGTTCGATATAATATATTCTTTGGGTCGTCCTTGGATCCAGGGCCATGGGATGCGTTCCCTCAACATTACATAGATGCATAAAGTTTGAGTACGAGGGAAGTCCTACACCGTAAAAGCTGATCCTCCTCCCTTTAAAACCTGCAATATGTTATACAGCCCTAACGATGTGCTTATACCAATCAAGACACCCATACATTCACCTGACCATCCTCTTAAATGTACCTCAACCATCCACCTCAATTGCACCTACGCCTTGGTGATGAAACCACCGTCGTAAAAACCACTTCCCTTCCCATGAGCTAACATCCCAACCTCGACCCCTTAGTAGATGTTTTTCAACGCCTTACGCTGGGGGAGTACCGCCTATATAACGTTAGTTCTTTCCCTACCCCGCAGGAGTACGGACAATTACATTCACATCCCACCTACGACCGTCGCGTGGGGGAAGTAATCTCTTACGGACCACCCCATTGCCGCACCAACCTAACATATGGGGGTGTTGACGCATCTTCCATTACCCCTGAACCTCCTCTTGGTGTGGTCCCCTTCGATCCGATTTTCAATACACGACAAATCGTCGCCCATCCCTCACCTTCTTGACTCGCTGTGCTTGGAAAGGCTTTGGTTTTGGTCTTTATGAACAAGGCCGACATACGCTCATCCCCATCACCACACGCAAACATAATGATCGCAGTGGTCTCGGTTTTCCTGAAACACCTACACAGGAGACACCTCGTGTCAATTTGTATTCGGAAGAAGACAACGTCACCCCTACCGAACCATCATCACCCACTTTGCCATCATCACCCACAGAATCGATGGACCCTGAATCTATCCCTCCTAACTTTTTTTTTTCATAAATGCCATCTTCATAGGTCCTCTCACTTATCAACGCGATAATGAGGACCCATCTTCTCTTCCCCTTCTGTATCCAGACATGATCGAAGAGGATTCGCCTTCGATTAATGTTGTTGAGTGCCAGGATGACGACTCCATCCTCACTTACCTTGGGGCGGACGACTCCTATCTTCAACGCGCCTTACCACCATCGAAACTCAAACCATGTTGAACGAGTCTACTATTGAAATCAACATCCACACGGAGGAGGATCCTCACATTGTGAAGATTGGACAATCCCTTAACACATCAGAACAAGCTGCCTTTACTACCTTTCTCCGTACCCACAACCAAGCTTTCGCTTGGTCCTACGCGGACATGCCAGGAATTGATCCTACCATTGCCGTCCATAACATCACCCTAAACCCCGATTCCAAACCAGTCAAACAGAAATTGAGAAAAATGCATCCACGCATTGCCCTCTTGGTCAAAGAGGAGCTCCAACGACTCCTTTCTGTTTCCTTCATTCTGCCTATTGACTATCCTCAATGGATTTCTAACATCGTGCCTGTCACGAAAGCGATGGGGGACTTCGGATATGCATGGATTTCGGGATCTTAACCTTGCTTGCCCTAAGGATGACTTTCCCCTACCCAGTATTGATCAACTTGTTGATCTCACTGCGGGCCATGAAATGCTTTCTCTCATGGATGGCTTTTCAGGATACAACCAAATTTTGGTCGCACCCGCCGATCAACATAAGACCGCTTTCATAACTCCTTGGGGAACCTTCTGTTATCGTGTCATGCCGTTTGGCCTTAAGAATGCTGGTGCAACCTATCAGCGGGCTATGACCTACATTTTTCATGACATTATGCACACTATCCTTGAAGATTACGTCGACGATCTTCTTGGCAAGTCTAAACATCGCAGTGAACATCTCGATGTTTTAACCATTATTTTCGATCGCCTGTTGCAATATTATGTCCGTCTTCGACCAAAGAAATGTGTCTTTGGTGTCCTTTCAGGAAAACTTCTTGGTTTTATCGTCTCTTTGCATGGCATTGAGGTCGATCCATCTAAAGTAAAAGCTATCCTAGAAATGCCCCCACCCAAGAACCTCAAACAATTGCGTAGTTTGCAGGGTAAACTTCAATCCATCCGGCGTTTCATCTCCCAACTCTCGGATCGATGTCACCCTTTTCATCACCTTCTAAAAAAGGACGTTGCCTTTCAATGGAGTGAGGAGTGTCACCAAGCCTTCGAAGCTCTAAAAACTTATCTCTTACAGCCACCCGTGCTTATCCCACCCCAGGACGACCGCCCTTTCTACCTTTATCTTTCCGCCACTGACCATGCTATAGGAGCTATGCTCACACATCGGGACTCGGCACGCCGAGAACAGGCCGTTTATTATATAAGTCGTACCCTCGTGGAGTACGAGACTAGGTATACACATGTAGAAAAATTGTGCCTAGCCCTATCATTCGTAGCCACCAAACTCCGACATTACCTCCTGAATCACAAAACTTTTGTCATCACCAACACGGACCCCATTCATTATATGTACGCCAAACCACATCTAAACCAACGCATCGCTCGATGGCTCATGCTCCTCGCCGACCTTGACCTTGAGTTTATACAACAGAAGTCAATCAAAGGACAAACTCTTGCAGACCAACTTGCGGAGGCCCCTTTACCTGGGGAACAATTTACCAATTTTACATTCCCCGACGAACTCATCGCCACTCTTTCACTCGGGGAAGAGTCGTATCAAATGACCCTCTTCTTCGATGGATCTAAATGCCAGTAGCGGTGGAGGAGCCGGCATTGTTCTCATCCCTCTTGACGCTGAACCTATGCCTCTTTCATTCCGGCTTGATTTCCCCTGCACTAATAATACAGCGGAATACGAGGCCCTTGTTCTGGGTCTCCAAGTTGCGATACACTTAGGCATCAAATCTATCAATATCTTTGGTGACTCTCAATTGGTAGTCAATCAAGTTATGGGCATCTACCAATGTAAAAATGAGGAACTTCAGAAGTACAAACACCACGTGGAGTCACTTCTAGCCTTATTTACTCACTATTCTATCCAAACCATTCCCCGCTCCACTAACAAATTTGCGGATACTATGGCTTGCTTAGCCTCGCAAATTCCCGCCGCCAACCTGTTGACTTTGAATTATTCGTTGTGGTCCAGCAACTTTTTGCACCATCCTATTCAACCGGTAGTTTGCATGATAAATACTGTGTCTACTAATTCGCAGGATGCCTGGTACCACCAATTTCACGACTACCTTACGATCTCTGTTCTCCCACCTGACCTTACTAGTAATGGCAAACGTGCTTTTCTTAAAAGTGTTTCACGTTATGTTGTCATGGGAGGACTCCTCTATAAACGTGGCTTTGATGGCATCCTCCTTCGCTGTCTAACCGGCGCGGAGGTCACCTATACCATCCAACAAGTCCATGATGGGATTTGTGGTGGACATTTTAGTGGCCTTGCCGTGGCTAAACGAATCCTTCGCCTAGGTTATTATTGGCCTACTCTCAATAATGCGATTTGCTACGAATATGTTAAGCGTTGTGTTATGTGTCAACAACATGCCAACCTTCAACATACTCCTAGCCATCCATTGCAGGTCGCATACGAGATCTTTGGCCTTTCTCACAATGGGGTTTAGACCTTATTGGTGAGATTCACCCAACCTCTTCACAACGTCACCGTTGGATAATCACAGCAACCGAATATTACACAAAATGGGTAGAGGCCATTCCACTCATTTCAATCAAAAAAGAAAAAATTGTTGAATTCATTAACCATCACATTATCACGTCGTTTTGGTATTCCTCATCGCCTAATAACGAGATAATGGTAAATCTTTCAAAAACAAGTTGTTACAAGACCTTTGTGACAACTTTGGTATCAAACTTAGTTTCTCATCGCCTTACTATCCAGAGGCCAATGGTGGTGAATCTTCTAATAAAACCCTAACCAAAATCCTCATGAAAGTTGTCGATGAATCCAGGAAGAAATTGGCACGATCACATTCCCTTTGCCCTTTGGGCTTATCGTACTAGCATTCGTACCTCTACTAATGCCACACCTTTTCTTTGGTATACAGTGCAGAAGGCTGTTTTGCCTCTCGAAATACAAATACCCTCCCTTAGAATATCTCTTCAGGATATTCTCACCAACGATGATTTCCGCCAAGAGCGGTTAGCCCAATTAGAGCTTCTTGACGAACGACGTCTTACAGCTCTCGATCACCTTCAAATCTATCAAAAACGCATCAAGCGTGCTTATGATAAGCGACTTCATGAGCGTACCTTTAAGGTTGGTGATCTTGTCCTCAAAGAGAATCAACATGTAACCAAACTAGAAAAGAGCAAACGTGGAAAATTTGCTCCCAATTGGATTGGGCCTTATATAATCACTCACACTTATGGATCAGGCACTTATCGTTTAGCTTAAGCAATGGTAAGCTTTGAGCACAGAACCCCTAATGCCCTGCATCTTCGACCATTCTACTGTTGAATCTAGTGTTATATCACTTTTTATCTACCTACTGCTCGTCCCTTGAGCTCATTTACCGCTACATACACTCTGTTTTCTATATCTCAAAATAAAATCAAGATCACATTCTCACCTCCCCTTGATGATGCCTTTCCCTTTTTAATCTAGTCCATGACTTCAAAGTATTAAAATAAGCCGTATTCTTATGGGATTTTCTTGAGTCAAACTTCCTACCAAACTAGATGCTTCACGCCAAAAGAACATCTAGCTATCTAAATTATATATAGACTGCTCCCTCGAAGGACAGCTATATGCCAAATTATTGCTGCTATTATATATAGACTGCTCCCCCGAAGGACAGCTATGCACTGAAATCATCTCTGCTACTATAAATAGACTGCTCCCTCGAAGGACAGCTATACACAGTCAGCCTTTTATCAGAAGCTTCTCGCATTGATCAGCTTCGTGAAGACCTCAAGAATAAAACAATCCATATCCCTGGTAGACTTCCCGCATTGATCAGTCTATATTCAGTCAAATAAAAGCCTCATTCACAAGAACTTTTTGGGTCATGGACTTGTCTATTTAGGGTAGGTTCTCTTTCGTCAGAACACTCACTTTGTAACAAGTTCTCTGTATCTCAGCTATATCATTCACCTCACCTCACCATTTGTTTCAACTCAAGGGACGTAACGTACGCTCAATATATTGTGATCATACCACTCTTTTCACCTATTGACTTCTCGTCTATGCACGGTACCTAGGGTTTCAAGCTCGTTCTACGTTGTGTGGTTTGTTTAGCTCTTTTCACCTACGGAGCGCTCTTTCCGCTTTGCCTCGCATCTAGGATTGTGTGTTGATCTTAATCAGGACATGGTTCCCTTCTACTTGGGTAGGCTAACTTTCGCTTCCCTTATACCTTTTACAACATCACCAATTCATTTTACCTTACCAATATTAATATCAATATTTTTACCAACCAACCAATTGCCTGAATTCACCTCTCCCTGGTCCTAAGGGAGAACTACATCGGTCTGAGGCCCTTCCTTGCTTTGTGCAATGGGCTATGTAGGTAGCACTTAGGAGACATGGGGTCTCCCAAGGTTAGCTCGACCATCCCCTACCATAACCTATCATGTATGGTAAATATAAATATTTTTGTGTATTTTTATTTCATCACATTCCTCTTTATCCTTTTTTCAAAACACCGAAAGTCAAAACGAAAACATTCTTAGTATTATAACTCAAATCAGCATACATATCTCATTTTATTTAGATGTTAAACAAATACATCTTCTCTATCATCATCGACACGCAGAGTCGGTACTCTTATTTATTCTTATACCTTGCTAACATTTATTTAGACCCTCACGCCTCATCCCGAACTAGGTGATGATCGTGATCGTCGACCCCTCTCTTGAGCCTCTCTTGTCCTCAAAGGTACCACGGCTATTGGTACCGCCCACTGATCTGCCAATCTCTCCTGTAACATATGAATACACCCTCTCGCATGGAGGACTCCAGCCTCTAGTCTCGCTGCTCGTGACTCCGCATGACCGCTAACAATCCTCTTGTCTCATTCACTGCGTTTGGAGCTCTTTGAACCAAGCAGCTGTGAGCCGATCCTCTCTGCTGTAATCGGATATGTCGGGCGATCGTGTACACCTCGCAGCTCTGCTACCCACCATAACCTATAGGCCTCTGTCATTCCGGCATCTATTACATTGATTGCGGCTTCTATCTCCTCGGGCCCTTACGGAGGTGTTGGCGGGGAGGTGAGAATCTTTGCCTCGGCATCGATCCTCATATATGGTCTATAAGCTGCGGTATGTCTGCACAAACCCAAATTGTCGCGCACGCGATCTATAGGAATCCTCTCATATTCACTGGCTTTGTGCCCGTGATCCACCTCAATCGCTCTACACCCCTCAACTCCTCGGCTATGTTCTCGGTTACCATATAGTTCTGTAAGGCCTCAGCGAGATATCCACAACTGTCACCCTCTCCCATACCTGCTTGTAATACTCAATGTCACCCGTCACGGCCTGGGATCTTGCCTCTTGTTGCATGCGGACCCGGCGTAATCGAATCCCAACCTCTGTACTCCGGTCTCTCCTGCCTGGATGGATCGGCCTACTGGTCGCACACAAACAATGTGCTCATAGGCCCAACAGTGTAATAAGTATGAGCAATCCAGTGTCGTCCTGTGATTTCACCTACAAGCCCATAAACCCCTGTATAACTCCGCCAAATATGCAGGTGCCCATGCAAAAGTCACGTTCCTTTCTATCATCTCCCAGATAACACACATCAATGCCTTTGGAAATCTTCCCCCTTCCGCCCTCGGTAATGCATAATACCCTACCGCTATCATTAATATTACTGCTAACCTTGTCTCCTCAGGATGTGCTGCATACATTACCCCATACGTAAATGATAAACCTCGCTGTGTCAAATCTCGTGCGTATGGACCAAATACTGCGGTTATCGCTCCCCGTGCCGCGCTAGGTAGTGCGATATCTTGGTTCTCTGTAATAGGGAGTCTCAAAATACGGAACACATCTTCCGATATTCTTGTCATCTCCCCTGTTGGCGGATAAAGGTATTTGTCTCGGGATTCCATCTCTCAATCAACGCTGTAACATACCATGGTTACGTGCGATTCGTGAATAATAGCGGATTCCACTTAACCCCAAGCGATTTATCAATGTCCATTCATTGGTGTTATCATCCGCTCGGATTAAGTGACAATGAAGCGGCACTATCATTCATCCTCAACCCGCCTCTGCGTACACCAAAACAACAAACAACCATTCAATCCGTCGGGGTTTTCAAACATTACGGAAATTCCTCCGATGCTTAGGTATCGGTTATACATAACCGGTATCGGTTCGATGGCGATACCGGTTCTCCCCTAACCGCATTACCGGTCCTTTATCGATTACATACACCTTCCCTAAAAACAACCACCTACGACAATAATTTGCTCGTTTATTCCTTTTATACATACAAACATACTGAAACCCACGATTGCCTACCCCGTAACACTTACCTCACTGCTGACCCTTGTTATCATGTTTTCTTTCTCATATCTACCCACCTACTCTCCCCATCTTATTCACAAAACATGCGGTAGTCAAATCACAAACAAAGCGTTACCTCTTGGTTTGCGGTAGCTTGAGGTGGCCCTTGTCTTCCCTCTTGTCCCCTGCTCTTTGGATGTTTCTCTCGTCCTGCCATTATTACCACCTTTTTCAAACTGCCTTTCTGTCTACGAATCTCGGATCACAATCACCTTCCTGTCTCTTTTCTCCTTATCACTCAAATTTCTCATCACGATTACTGTCTCGGTCGTCAAAAGTGTCGCGTTCGCGTATTTAACTTCTTGCATGGCTCTCAAAATTAGAACTTAAGTTGCCACCCTAGCTTTTTTATTTTTAAAACAGCTCATACCTAAATAACCGGTATCGGTTATGCAACCGATATCGGTCTACTACCTACCGCCGTCGGTTACCTAACCGATATCGGTTACACACCTGGCCTTTTGAAACATCGTCTTTTCTTCATTTTTTTACCAAATTTTTGTCGCGCCCGCCTCTTTTCCTGCATCACAACACCATTATCCATATTTGTCTATCCACCACACATATCATTACAATTTCATTAACATCATCTATTTTACAAAAACAAACAAGTCATCAACTAAGGATACCACAACAAAACAAAAAACTATCTATCTATACATCATCATTTGGATCCAACTCATCAGATACATATATAACAATGTCACAAAACCAGCCCAAAACGTGCAACATTTCATCACATAACACATCATCCATATATCAACATGTCAACTAAACTCATCCTACATTCTATATCACAAACCATCGACAAAATACTTAAACACATTTTTGAACACTGCATGTGGATCAAAACATCATCTCTATATATATATACAAATTTGCAAATATCTGATGTGCCTTGCGCCGGGGCCTCTGTGATCTCATCATACAACTAAGCCGGCACGCGAGGCCGATAACTATCAAAATCTCGCTCGGCTCGCGAGGCGGTCCCTCATATCAAAAATATACTCGGCTCGCATGGCCGGTATCAAATATACAACCCATACTCGACTCGCAGGCCGGTCTATAATGAATCAATAAATGAATAAATGTAGGCACGCAGGCCTCTATCAACACAACCGGTTCGCAGACCGGTGCCCATGTCCCTATACAAAAACTATGTGGGGATCCCTCAGCTCTCCCCACCACCCTCAGCACCTCTCCCTGCTGGTCCCTGCGGTGCCTCTCGCCTCCTACCTGTAACGGACACACCGGCTGTAGCTGCGCCTCCCTGTGACCTCTGACTATGCGAGGTCTCCGCTCGGTGTGCCGCATACGGCTGATACTCAGCTCCGGTATTATCAAGGACATCCTGATAATACCGGGCCTCCGCCCTCGCCTCCATATATCTGTCCCGTGCCACCGTAGGTACTGGGGCTGGTCCCCGGACTCCTACTACCAGTGCCCCCTGTGCCTGTGATGGTGCCGCTGGTGGTGCCTGTGGCCGTGGTGGTATTGGGCTGTGCACATGCTGAATTTGTGTGTCTTCTTCTTTGCTATGCCGTATGCTGCTGCACATACGTACTGTACAATGCTGTGTCTTCTCTTATCTGCTTGCACACTGTGCACATACTGCGCTTTTGTGTGGCATCTTGCTTGGTGGTGGTCTTTGCTATATGTACTCACTGAGCTGGGCTAGCTGCCCCTGTAAGACCCCTATACGTACTGTTGCAGCAACAGGCCCTGTAAGAGCCTGCACTGCACTTTGACCCTAAGCTGATCTCTCTCTGCCGTCACCGCTGCCAAGTCTGGCTGTGCGGGCTGTGCTACCCTCGCTGCTCTCTGACCAGCCCACCAAACCCTGTATGCTCCCGTGCACCCAGCATCATCTATGCCATCATCTGCTGCTCTCTCTGCAACCCAATCTGGATCCAAGGGCTGTGGTGCAGGCAGTGGGGCCTCTACATCATCCCTCCTGTACTGAGGGAAGGGAGGTGGCTCGTCCTGTCGCAGCCCCATCTGCCGGCGTACCCTCTCTAGGGGTATCCTCTCGTACTCTCCTGGCCTCCGTCCTGCTATCCAGAATGTATACTGGATCAGACGCAACTGTAAGCGGGCTCCTCCGTGAGGGTGATGACCTCTGTAAGGTCTCCATACAATATCTACCGCTGTCAGGCCCTCTAATACATGCCTGTAATAGGTGACATCCCGCCCTGCAAGCACTGCTCGTGGCTGCCCCACGACCCCCAACCACCTCTGAAAGCCGTACCTGTATATGACCTGTGGCCCAGGCTGCGGTAACCCTACTGGCTCTGATGCATATGATGTGCTCATATGCCCAACAGTGAAGTAAAAATGTCGAACAGAATCCGAATCACCTCATCCGGCGATAACCTTGAGCTCTGTATAAGCTAGCGCACCGAGATATCTTTGGTGCCCAAGCATAACAGGTATGCTCCTCCACCATCTCATGAAGCACCCCCATCAATGCCCGTGGAAAGCGGCCTCCCTCTGAGTCCGGGAGGGCGAAGCAGGTGATCCCAATCATCATCAGCACAGCCAGCCGTGTCTCGTGTCGATGCGCACGGTACATGTCACCATACCCAATGCTCGCGCTGTGATAGGTAAGTAGCGCGGCTGCATCTCCAAAAACCTATAATATGCTGTCCATGGCAGTCTGAATCTACCTGGAAGACTGCCTCTCCCTCGATAGGTAGTCGAAGGATGCGATACACATCCTCCAACGTGATAGTCATCTCCCCAGTCGGGAGATGGAACACATTGGTCGCGGATCCCATCTCTCGATGAGGGCGACCATCAGGCTGTGATCTCTCTCTATCGCTCTGTACCTCTGGACTCCACCAAGTCCCACCTCACGCATGATCACCCAGTGAGCTGCGGATATGTGTGGCCGCATCCGCACCAACAGCGGGGGCATCCTATCCCGCATCGTCAACTGCTGACGTGCCTGCAAAACCAACCCACATCTTTAGACCTACTTTTTATCACAACATCTACTTTATCCTCTAAACCCCCTTTTATCCCCCCAACCACACCCCGACTCTCTACCACCCCACCCAAAACCCAAACCCACTCACCAAAACCCAACACCCAAACCCACTCACCAAAACCCAACACCCAAACCCACTCACCCAAAACCCAACCCAACCCAACCCACACTCAACCAAAACAAAACCCAAACCCACTCACCCAAAACCCAACCCCAACCCACACTCACCAAAAACCCAACACCCAAACCCACTCACCCGAAACCCAACCCAACCCAACCCACACTCAACCAAAACAAAACCCACCCAACACCCGAAACCCAACCCAAACCCACCCAACACCCAAAACCCAACCCAACCCACCCAACACCCAAAACCCAACCCAACCCAACCCAACCCAACCCAACCCAACCCACACTCACCCATAACCGACCCCGGTCCCCCTCCCACCGACGCCGGTCAACGACCAACCGGCATCGGTAACCCCTGAACCCCCACCGCCCTAAAAATTCGCGGCCGTCCGATGTCGCTTAGTGACGCAGTGACCGCATCGGTCTTGAAAATTTACCCGCGCCGAACCCGACGCGGCCTACCCCTTTCTTCTTTTTCCCTATTTCTACCTCTCTACCCACCCAAACACCCTAAAAACCTACCCACCATGCCGCCTTGGCCTCTTTCACCTATCTACCCTCTCCCTTTTTCAAATCATTTCCATTTATTCATTATTTTCTACAAAACATTATATTCCTACCCAAATCCCAAAAACAACATAATGCAATAAAATGCACAAAATAAAGAGTTCCGAGCCTACCCGTACGACGACACGTCGTCGTGGTGGGATAGGTGGTGGTGGTCCAACTGGTCCAGCCCCTCCTGCTCCTCTGCTGTGCCATAGCTCCATTACGATCTGCTTTGGGTCCCCGGCCAATCAAGCTTCTTTGCCTCCTCCTCACACGGGCCATGCAAACAACTCACTCCTCCAAGCAAAATAGCTCCACCTCACTCAATAAACCTCCAATCTCAACTCTCCACATCAGACAAGTCAATTTGGTTTTCAAAATAACAAAGTGACAATGACAAGCCGTATTTTTCTTTTTATAGGTTTTTCGCCCTTAACCGATATCGGTTTTATTTTGCCCTAATGAACCGGTATCGGTCCCTTAACCGATATCGGTCATGTGGAATCGACATCGGTTTGTCTTCCAACTTTCCCCCAATTTTATTTTTTGCCCCTATTTACCATTTGCCCCTTTTTAACCACATATCGCCTATATCCACCCTTGCTGAAACACCATTTGTTTACCTATTTGGCCCGACCCAAGGCCTCGCCCTACCTATTTGGCCCGACCCAAGGCCTCAACCTACCTATTTGGCCCGACCCACGGCCTCAACCTACCTATTTGGCCCGACCCAAGGCCTCAACCTACCTATTCGGCCCGACCCACGGCCTCAACCTACCGATTTGGCCCGACCCAAGGCCTCGCCCTACCTATTTGGCCCGACCCAAGGCCTCAACCTACCTATTTGGCCCGACCCAAGGCCTCAACCTACCTATTCGGCCCGACCCACGGCCTCAACCTACCTATTTGGCCCGACCCAAGGCCTCAACCTACCTATTTGGCCCGACCCAAGGCCTCGCCCTACCTATTCGGCCCGACCCAAGGCCTTAACCTACCCATTTGGCCCGACCCAAGGCCTCGCCCCAACAACTTGGCCCGACCAAAGGCCTCACCCTACCCATCCGGCCCGACACAAGGCCGCACCCCAACTTGGCCCGACCCACGACCGTATCACTTCAATACCATACCCACAATCAACATTTTATTTTTATCCATCCATCATGTACCTTTTGTTCAATCGAGCTCACCTGTTCGTGTTTTAGCATGATTAGGGTCCTTGACTTGATCTGTCGACCAACTTTGCCTAGACCTAGACCGTGACGTTTATCTCAACCAAACCAACCATTTGGTACTGCCGAACATGCCTAAACGTTCCTGTACCTTACCTGTTATATACCCTGGAGCTACTTCCTATGCCTTGGATACCAGGATTATATCACCCTTGTTTGGATAAACTATCGACCTTTGCCTATACATCTGGTTTGCTCGTCAAATCATGTACCCTAGTCGTACTATTGCATTTCAACATGCGTCTGCTTCCTTGGACCTACCCCACCACCTTACCATCCTCTCTACAACATGTACCCTTTATCAACCCTATCCCTGATTTCCCGTTCACTCAATCTGTGATAGATTTGAGGGGGATTACCTATATCCTTAACATGAGAAACCACTTCATATTATTGTCCACGCAACTTTATAGAACAAGCTACACGACAATAAGGGGCTAATGTAGACACCAAATTCGTGTCTTACGACCCCTTGTGACCCGCATCCCATTTCGCAACCTAACCTCATTACCTAAACTTTACACAATTATTTATTAATTACCTTGTAATTGATAAATCCCCATCACCTCACCTGCCACCTCATTTTGCCACCTCATCATGACCTAGCCCTAATCCTAAACTAACCTAATTAAAACCTAAAACTTGGTCTACACCTACACCCATAACTAATGACCCCTTTCTCGCACCCAAAACCGACCTCCTAGTCACTTGACCAAGCCCGCTGCTGATCTCTCGGGAGAAAAGCGGGGGAAGGTGGGTGATTTTACTAAAAATAGCCTACTTTTTCCTTACCGATGCGGTTCCTACTCGACCGCCGTCGGTTACTGCAACCGCCATCGGTTCCTGTAAATGGGCTCCCAAACCAAAACAACGGATCGGAATTTTCATTTTGGAGATCGGTCGAAGGATTTCTGGATCAGCGAGAGATTATTGGGAGTGAGGAGCGAGTCAGATCTTCACTTGACCAAGCGAGAGGCGAGTGGAAATACCGAGAAGTGTTTACAGCAAAGGAGATCAGCTTGCATCTTGGTCAAAACCAGTAAGTCACATCTTGCATGTCCTCTGTTATAACATTTCTTATGTTTCTTGAATCTCAGTCCTCCTAAATCCGTTTCTGAGTCCACTACCCAACGTGCCATTGCATCTAACTGTTATTCTTTTACCTCTCATCATCTCATTTCCTAATATCATCCATAAACCAGCCTTACAAACACCATAGCTACCAAGAAGATCCTATAACCCACCGGTATCGGTTATCAGTAACCGGCATCGGTTCCTCTGATCAAAACCAGAAAAACAGCCTTTTCCCTACCCAGTTCAACGAAACAACTTAATTGATATTTTACAGTCTTTTGTGTTAATTCATATTAGCAGGGAAACTGACCACCTTCGAAAGGAAGTTTTATATTTCCTAGGCCCAAGGCAGTTTCCTCATTTATTGTTTAATCAAAATCTTGTGGTCTTGTGTTCTTATTTGCAGGTAGTCCTTCCAAGACAAAAAGGAGTTCTTCGCAGTCGATCTTTCTCTACAGTACGCGCACACCATCTCGACATTCTACAGGTATTCCTCCTAACCCTAACCTTATCTGTTTCTAAAAGGAACGAAACATTTCCGAGGGAAACAGGATTCATAAATTTAGACGAGATCATAAAAAGACATCTTTAGAGGAGACTGATGTAATTGTTTTACCATTGCGTAATGGGTGACCCCCTCAGAGATAGGGTATGTAGGTCCGAAGATGGTGATTTTTAGAGTAGGTACATATATATTGGGTACGAGGTTTGTTGATGGGCCAATTTCTTTTTCTTTTCCTTTGTATTTCTTAGCACGTGTAGAAACATAAACCATGTTAATTTAAGGGGAGTTGGATGGAGAGGGTGTGTCATAAAAATTATAACAACATGAGGGTAAACATCCTAGTAGTGGATAAGATCCTTGTGAGATGAGTAGGGTGCATTTACATTTGGGTGGTGATTTGGCCAACTCTCTAATATGTACCATGTTGATCTAAAAATTTGGAGGCGGGAAAAATGATTGTGGGGATGGAGATATTGGTCACTTGAATTGGTAAAGGATGATGATGTATGGTGAAAGGTGAAGGTGGAGCATAGTCCTCAATAATAAGGTCGTCATGGTTGAAATTTAATTCAATAGGAAAAATTTGGAGAAGAACGGTATTCAAAGCCTTACAATTTTTGACATCATGTCCTAGCACATGATGATAGACAAATATCTTGGTTTCATCAAACCCCTTTGGTTTGGGTTTGAGAGGATTGTAAGTTCAAAGTGGTGGTAATGTGATGATGGAAGTCTCTAAGATAATGACTACAATGTTGGTGTAGGACCCCACTAACGGATCACAATGGGAAGTGATTGTGGGTTTGGATACAGTGTGGATGATCATGAGGGAGGAGGATTTATAAGAGGAGGAATGGGTTGGTCTACTAGTTTGATGAGTGGTATGGTTTTATGTTTTGTTGGCATCAACTTGGGTAAAGGTGGGGTAGAAGAATTATCGATGGAAGGTTTGATTGGTTTGACTATCTTATTGGAGGGTAGTGGATTCTTATATTTGGGTTACACTTTCTTAGGTAAAGGTGACATGGGAGTATGTGATGTAGAAGGGAAAGCAGATGGTAGAAGAGGATGGGTTACACATGGGGGAAACCGAGTTGCGGTGGTGGTGGTTGGTAGAGGTTGGGTAGATGACATGGGTTAAAGTTGGATAAGCAAGGTTGGGGTTATAGTAAGCTGGTGGAGGTAGAAGAGGAAAAAAACTGCATGGGTGAAGGTGGGGGACTTTATTTTTGGGTAAATTAGGTGTAACAAAGGCTTGTGATGCGGTAGTAGGTTGTTTATTTTTGACTTTCCTTGGGTAGGAGGTTTTTTTGTCAAGGTTGATGGATGGGACCCAAGGATGAATGGAAGGGGGAAGGTGATAAAGGTGTGCTAGGCAAGACTAGTATACGCAGCCTAGAAGGTTGGGTTTTCCTTTTATGCATGAGGATAATGCTTTTGCGGGCTTGGGAAAATGTGGCTAATTCTAGTCTAATAGGTGGGTGAGTAAGGATTGATGTCGGGATGACACCCAAAGTAGTGATGGGTTTAGATACGAGTGAGGAGATAGGTGGGGGTAGGTTTCTAGGTTTGGCAATGATTTTAGTTATGTGTAGAGGTTTGGTTGTAGGTAGGGATGATGAAGAAGAAGTCATTTCAATCGGCATGGACAGTATTTTTTGGTTGCTGAAAATAACTTTGGGTAGATCGTGGAAGTATCCTCGAGCAACATTTGAATTTGAGTCAAAACAAGGAGTGAACATGTCCCCAAAGCATGGAATGATCAATGTAATCCAAATGATCGACTGACATGAAAATGGGACTAATAAAGAGGAGGATGGAATGAGTTGGGTGGAAATCCTGTAAAATATGTCTGGGAGACATGGAGTTGGCTAGCCTTAGACTCTGTAGGTAAAAGAGCCGAGATCATGTCAATGGTGTTATAGGATGTTGGGGGAGGAATTCCCAACATGTAGTGGTATTTCGACAAATTTCCCATGGGTATGAGAGATAATAGGTGGGGTGATGTAGAATTTTTCCTTGGTGGAGGAGAAGGCGGTGATGATTATTCGTAGATGGGATTATCAAAATTGTTGACTATTTGGTAGGGTGTGAAATGGAATTGGTAGAAGGTGTGGGTTCCTCTATGTTTTCAAGGGGAGATGAGGGGGACTCCTCTGTGGGTGAAGGAGTAGATGAGGTATGCTCCGTGCTCATGCTAGAATTTCCTCAATAGATGAATTAGGTAGGTTTTGAGGAATGACCGGTATGATATCAAAAACCACGTGTACTTCACATACATTGTTGTCACTAGATGGAGGTTCACTATGTTGATTAGAAAATGGTTTATTATTAGGGAATGAATTTTTAAAGATGTGAAAATTTTGATTTCTTTGGCGTGTTCGGGTTGTCCACGACAAGGTCTCCATTATCTATCATCTCTTAGACAATGTTTTTAAAATTTATGCAGTTACCATCACTATGTCCTTTAACACAAAGGTAATTACAGTAGTCATGTTCTTTATACCATGCATGAATATGAAAAATAGGATCAAAACCTATATGAGGTTTTATGGGAGGAAGTGTAATGGCTCTAGCTTTAAGAAGATTTTCCAAGACTGAAGAATAGGGCTCTCCAATTGAGGTGTACTTCTCTGCTCCCACCGAGTTGAAAGGCTTATACGAGAGAAAGATTGGAAGAAGGTTGGGCTTGATTAGAAGGATGAGGTGGTCCTACCTTGAGGACTACCACATTGGCAGATCCTTTAGGATTTGAATAGTTATTTTGGGTTTTGAAAATGAAGAAGAGTCATTTGATCTGAACGGGGTGTTTTTGTTCCATAATTGGATCTTCTTTTCTTCAATGGTGTAAATTTCTAGTTTTCGTGCCATGGTGAATGCTTCATCAAAGGTTCGGAAGGTTTCGAATTGCAGAGTTAGTGAGATGTGTCTGGCACAAGCTCTAGTTAAAAACTTAATAATTTTACCCTAAGGTAGTTGGAATGTCAATTGGTTAATACAACTTCTCTAGTGGGAAAAAAAAATTAGAATAGATTCGTCTTCATACTATCGGGTTGAATAGAGATCGGTCATGGTGAATTTCTTAGTAACATTGATTGAAAAATGATCTAAGAAATCTTGGGCTACTTGATTAAAGGAATAAATGGAATATTGAGGTAGTCCACTATACCAATCCAATGTTGGTCTTGTCAAGGACATTGGGAAAGTTTGTAGGAGAAAAGTGTCATCGTGGGTGATTAGGTAGCACCCATGTTTGAATAATTGCAAGTGTTGTTGTGGGTCTTCTTTACTATTGAAGTAATTGAATTTAGGAATTTCCCAATGCAATGGGTAAGGATGAATGGGAATAGATGGATGGATAGGCTCGTTATAGATATCATCATACATTATAGAATTACGGGAGCTAAAAATATATGCTTCTAAGGTCTGCATCTTCTCCATCATCATCTTAATGAGGTTGTTAATAGGTTGGGATGAATGGGTGCCCCTACGCAAAAAAAGGGGTTGATGTCAAATGTATGAGGTGGGTGGTATACTAGTGTATGATGGTGGCGTTGAGTATGAGAATTGTGTAGGAGGAATAGATGTAGGTGGCACATAGCCAATATAAATGATAGATGAGGTCGGGGTTATTGGTTGCATGTGTAAGTGGGTGGGGTATTCGTAACAACTCTAGTGGTGATTGGGGGTAAGTATTGTGGGATAGAAAGGATGAGGTTTTGGAAAGAGGTGTAAGTTATTGACACTAGAGGTGGTGTTGATGTAATGGGTATATGTGAAGTGGAGGGTACAGATGGGGCTAGACTCATAGTGGTTTTCGGGGGAAAATTGATGTCGTGGGTATGATAGATGATGTAGATGTTATAGTTATAGTAGTTTTGGGATCTAGCTGAGACACCACAAGTGGTAAAGTGGATGAAGGTAGCACCGAGATGGTGCTAGCTGATGTAGAAGTGGGGGCTAGAGCAGGAGGGATATATACATGCATGTCATATATTAATTGTCCTGAGGAATCCTGGGTGGAAGAATGAGCAAGGTAATACTGGAGGGTAGCAATATTTTGGTCGAGGAGTCTTGCGAACTCCTCATCATTGGTAGCTATGGAGATGAGTTGAGTCGGATCCATAGGTGACAAGATGGAAGGTGGTGGTGGACTAGGTGGGAGTGGCTGATGAATCACATGAAATATGATGGCATTAGTTTGGATGCGAGTCAACACCATGAATCAGCATATATTGGGGGAAGTGTACTCTATAAATGACACGAGGGAACATCGAGAGATGTGACAAAAAAAAATCTAAGAGGGAAAGTTGGTAAATGTTTTTACTAAAATTAAAACAGAGTGACCGATACACTGTTGTACTAACCGATGACAATTAATGGGTGACTCTGATGATAGTCAAGGGTGACCGATCGGCTACAGGAACCGATATCGATTACTTATGAGAAAACAAAAGTTTTAGAAAATGAGGGCGAAACTAATAACTATCGGACACGAAAGTTGTATTTGATGATTGTTATTAGAGTACAAAGATTACAATGATACATAGAGACTCTAAACATAAAAGAAGATGAGATAAGTGTCTTATGGGAAAACTAACCAAAAAACAACTAACACTTGGTTAGGTAAACCAATGGTGGTTAGATGTAAACCGATTGTGGTCACCTGGACCAATGTCAATTATTGTGAACTATGAAGAATGAAGAAAATGTATTATTGTGAATATAGATTGGATGAATAATCAGCACTGCAGGGATGATAAGATGAGGTCCGACACACTCGAGAGAAAGTCAAAATACTCCAACTATGATGGTGAAGTGTGAAAGGCAAAAAGAAAATGAAGAATTGTATCCTCACACCTACAAACGCAAATCATGTACAAAGCTAAGAAAAAATGTAATCTAACAAGTGAATTTAGTGTGTTTATCTTATGCTATTTAAAGTAATGACTCATAAATTTAGAGTAGATTTTTTGGTTGGGAAGGCTTCCTACAAAGAAGGAAATTCTAAAGGTGAGGTTTTAGGTTATGTTATGGTGGGGCAGGCCATCCTCTAATGGGGTACTAGAAAGAGATACTCATTTGGTGCCCATTTTCAATCCTTTGACCATGTGATCGTTAAAAGATTATTTCGAGTGGGATTTTGTTTAAGAAGATGTGTAAATTTTAAATTTGTGCAATTTGGGCAAACAGAGAGAGAGAGAGAAGCAAGTGCTTTCTACGGTTCAATTGTGTCAACCATCAGTTGGGCATGAATTCTAGCATATAGGTTGCCCTCATTTTTAATGTGAGCTATAATGCAACAAATCAGAATGCTATGCAAGTGTTTTAAGCCCAAATTAAAGTGTGATATTTGATGTAGCAAGTAATGAATAGGAAGAGGGATGCTCTTTCACTAATGCAATACTAATGAAAGAAAAGAAGTATTCTTTTTATAGCACCAAAAACATAATTTCTTTTAGACAATAGAAATAAGGGAAGATTTCCAGAGAAGAAATTAATGTGGAAGCTTTTCAGAAGAGAAACAAACACACAACTTTCTCCTAGGAATGAATAAAATGCAAAGAACCCTGGATGGGTCCCACCGGGCGTGCCAAAATGTTTAACTGTTTTCTTTAAGGATTTAGATGAAATAGATAAGGGTATGGGCTAAGGAGGAATACCTATTGTGAAGGTGGGTGTAAAGGTCATTACACACGTTTTGACTTCATGATCCAATGTTGACTGTGAGAGCTTCCTTTTTTCTAGGAGGAACTACTTGAAATACAAAACAAAACCACAAGAAAGATTTAAACAATATATGTCAATGGGTCAGTTTGAAGCACATGCTAGATCTAGGAAGTGTGATACTTCCTTAGTAGCAGTCAACCCACTGTTTAATACAACTCGATGTAAGAGATGATGTAAATAAACAAGTTCCTATTGTAGTTGATATAATTAATGTATCTCATTCAAATACAATTAAACAAATCTAATATAACAAGCTAGGTTATGATCAGATCTGAAGTGGGGTAGATGGTCAAGGTGATGGGATAGGTCAGGTTTAGGTTCTAGGTCACTTGGTTCACTAGGTAAATATTCTTAGGTTATGTTATGAGTAGGATTTTCAAAAATAGGGGCCGATGTCGATCAGTGTATGACCGGTGATGGTTTTTAGAGGAAACCGACGACTGACGGTCATGGGTACCGGCGTGAGTATATGCAAGATGATAAAAATTGAATTAATCTTGGTTTTAGAAGTTTTTCGGTGGTTGAACGAGAGATGGTAAAGGGAAATATTAGGTATGTGGAGGTGTTGGGAATACTCAGAAATATGCAAGAGTTAGGTATAAGTGATTTAATGGTTGTGGGTGGTGGAATGATTGGGTTCACAAAAAGACAATGATGGTGGGATGAGAATAAGAATAGATGCTTAGAAAAAAGAGATAAAGAAACTTGTAATCTAAATGAATATGAAATGGTGCGATTAAAAACACGTACTTATTCTTGCATGTATAATGAATGGATGGCGGTTATGGTTGATATGTGAAATGGTACTCAAGATCTGCGGTAGTGCTTCTGGAATGCTACCATGAATGCAAATACTTTCAAATCTATATTGGTGTTGGCTATGGCTATATGGATGTGCGAAAGAGATATAGTTCTTTCTTGCATGCAGATCTTTTTGCTCCCAAAACTCTCAAATAAGGTTACTAAATTGGTTATATGGTAACCGACGATGGTTTAGGACAACCGGTATCAGTTTTGGGTTGAACGACATAGGTTAAGGTGGCATATGGTGTTGGGTATAAGTGGAATGTTTCTCTTAGATAAGCGGGAATATGGTTAGAGGAAGAATAGGCATGTGCTTTTAGGGTTATACTAAGTCTTAGCTCATTAAGGTAGGTAGGGCTAAGTCTTAGTTAGTTATGGAAACATGTTATAAATAGGTCTATGGTGAGGTTTTTGGGTGAGGTGTCTAGGTGAGGTGTGCATCCATTTAGTTAAAGTAATTAAATTAATAAATGTGGTGAGGATGGGTATTAATTTAATTATAGATAATTAAATTAATATTAAGGTGGGATAAAAGGTGCCATGGTTAGGTGAATATATGTAAGTTAGTTATTCAAAAGGGGACCAAGGGGAGTGTGACCCAATTTTGTTGTTTATAGACTAATCAACACGTAGTAGGTATAAATTTTCATTTGACACATCTATGGCTACACAATCATTTTCTCGTGTTTAGTGGTATATTTTCTAGAGCAACATTTGGGCAAAGTATAGGTATAGAAATCTTGGGTACATGTCTAAAAGTGGCGTGGGACACACATCTAGTAGAGGTGTAATATCATAGACCATTGGCACATAGTACACAATGAATTACAGCCACGTCATTTAGCCATCATATTTACATCCTATAAATCCACATGAACATGAGTTAGTGAAAATCTCTGCCATGACATCCACCTAAATATACCATAATTATATTTTTTTAGTTTTTCATTAACATGATAATACACACACAAAAAGAAAGGGTCAAGGACATCTATTCATTTCATTTCTTAACTAAGGGTGGAGAGAGAAAGAGATAGGGAAGAGAGAGAAACACTATTTTTCCAAAAGTCACATTTCACACAATAAGCCACAAGATAGAGTTTTATATAGTTATTTATATGTTTCAATAATTTTTCATGATGGTTTATTGTATTGACTAGGATCCTATAACCTTATTTTACATTTTTCTACTAGTTGTAAAAACGTCTAATTTTGGCTCGGAGGCTAAAGAACCATGTTCAAAAACTATGTTCTCATGGGAAAATGCACAATGATTGAATTTCAGCATGTGATCCTATATACCAAGAATTCATAGGAACTGACAGAATTCAGAACTAGTGAACGATTTGTAAATGACGACTAGTTTTCCAGGGGCCTCGGTCATAATTGGGTCAACTGTAAAAGTAACCAATTTTATCTCAAGGGATAAGAAACCACATCCAAAAAATTATTCCAATAGATGAATCCTCCATGGAATAATTCCTAAACAATCTCCTCTATATGGAGAATTGAGCAGAGTTGACGGAACAAAAATTGGTAAACAAGTTACAAACAACGATTGGTTTTCAAGAGCCATCGGTCGTAATTGGTCTAGCTTTACCTAGTCAAATAACAACCAGAGGCCTATAAAACCTCTTTTCCAAACTATCTAGAAATGTGTATTTCCACAAAATCAAATTTACAATCAATTATATAGTAGAAATAGTAGAGGTTTGCAAAGTGGAAAAACATTTCTTTGCACAGGGCCCAAATGGTGAGCCAAAACAAAAACAAACTTTTCACTTTTAACAGCTTCCTAAAACTACAAGGCGGGATAACAGGGCTCTTAAAGGGGTGGTGAGAAGAGCACAAATGATCAAATGGGGCTGATTTAAGGTTTTATGTGACTCCCCACATAACAAGGAACACAAATGAAACTTGACATTTCTTTTTTGGGGCTCAGAAAGTTGTTTTGCAAGTCTTTGAATATTGTGTTTTTCTAACTTTACAAGTAGACTGAAATGGTTATTTTAGTTGACGAATCAAACTCTCGCTAGTACCAAGTGGACACAAGCACCTAATTTTGATACCCTAGTTAGCAATGTATAAGGTTGTGGTAGCAACATAGTTGATGGTCAAATTGTAAGTTGGTAACATAAATCACAAGGTGGAGTTTTATTGTTTCACACTAACCATCTAGTTAAAATATCCAATTGTTTAAGTATATAATGGTTTAATATTTCTATTATATTGCAAATGAAGAACCAAATCATATGAAAATTATAAAAGATGAAGGTAAGGAGACCATTCCTAGAAATTATTAGCATTCGTAGTATAAGAGGTACTCGCGTGGGTTCACCTGCATTCCACAAGGCTCGAATATATTTTATCATTCCATCAAGTAGTTTACGTGCATCCTCAAATCCTCCATTTTTTCACCTCTTTTCAAATCTTTTATTTGCACAAGTTCAGGAATGTTGGCAAGCTTGTGCATTTTTTTCTTAAACTGGTCAACCACTTTTGCCTAAGAAACCAAGTCATTTATAAAGAACTAGAATATGTACAACATAACAGCCAATTCAAACAAAAGATTAATATCTCCTTCAAACTAGTTGGGTAGGGCGTCTTCCATAATGTAGACATGTCCTTGCATACGTGGCTCTTGCTACTACAACAATTTTTAAAAGCTACATCCACTATGTTTGGAGAATGACCAAAACATTTGGACGTATACCATATTTATAAACATTTTTTTAAGCATGAACTTTATTACCCATTATTATTTACTCATTATACTCTTGTAGACACCCATACTCACAAAAAAAAAAATTGCAATTGGGTGTGGAGAGAGAGGATTATAGAAATGGTTGTGGAGCATTATTTAAACTTTCTAAAAAAAATTCTTGACACCTATAGGCCTTAGAAAAATCTATTTTATCAACCATTCACATGCCTTGTCAAATCTCATGCATTCCATTTGAAACATATAGAAAAACAAAGGATTCCACGTAGAGGAAGAGTGAAAGGAAAAAATATTGTAGAGGCATACGTAGGATAGTAGGATGGGAACTTCCAACGTATTAATCAATACAACAACTAATCACAATAAAAGATAAAGATCAGGAAATTGAAGTGGTAGTTATTTCCATGAGAGTGATGCTATAAAGGTTACGTTGCATGTAACATAGGCTCTCAGAAGCAGAAGAATCCAAAACAATACATCTAGACAAAACACACGAATGAAGAACCTCCTAATCCTCAATCTTATTCTTCCTCAACATACAACAAACAAACTAGTGGCATGCAAATGTTTCCTCTCATAGATAATTGAACCCATTTCAAAAAAAAATACAAACCCATGTTAATTAAATTGTATAAAGTAAAATGAGGAGATATTTGGGTTCCATATTCTCCTTTGAGTGCAAGACTGAATTAACCCATAATGGAATTGATTTTAGGATGGATAACACTCGAGAGATCCCTTAAAAAAATTCCCCTTCATGTTCTCTTTATTTGATTATGAGGGTACAGAGCCGTGATTTACTATTGATGGTAAAACCGAGCTTTGAATCTACACACATGCTGCAACTATCCATATTACTACTAAATTTACAATGTAAAATTTTGTTTATACATAGTAAACACCATTAGATCTTAGGTAAAGTGTTTGTATTAATATTCAAGGAAAGTGATAGGTATGAAGGCCATTAAGAAGCCCATGCTAGAAGTAAATTTTCACCTCCCCGATATAAGTCTACCACACTCCACCCCACGCCATCAAATTTCACCAACTCCACCAAACAAAATCTCCCCGCTTAAATTTTTCTCACACTAAAATTACATTTTTGAATTTTAATAATATTAGAACCTTTTTTTTTATAAACGTGTTTAATTATTTAATTTGATCTAAATTTTATTTTAACTTTTAACTTCTATAACTATCAATCTCCTTATTATTTCTAAACTATCATTCTTATTTATTTTACTCATTTATCCATTTTTGTTTCATTTTATCATTTTAAATTTTAACTATCATTTGTATTAACCCGCAATATTATTGTTATTATCATAATTCATAAATTGATGGATTCTTATGTGAATCCATGGAGGTCAAAAAGGTCTAAAATTTTGTTTGAGATCGAGCTCATATCTGAAAAATCATGAAAGAAACTACATTGGCCCGACGAATGCGGAGAAGAGAGATAGGTTATTATGTCCTCTGGATTTCCATAATAAAGGAGGAATAGTAGTTGACTAATGATGGAAACTACATCTCCCTCCCCTTATAAGAGAATCATCCTCAATGTGGCACAAATGCAAGGTTAGAAGAGGTACTCATGAGTAAGGAGGAAACAATCAATGAATCATGCCACCAACAAAAGATACCAATCATTAAAGCATGACCACGTGGAATAAAGTAAGTTTCATAAGTTTTTAAGGTTTTGTGAAGATTGATAGTTCTATTTTACTTTACACATTTTCTTAATCTAAGCTGCTAATATTTCATTTTTTAGAATTTTAATTGACTTATGCTCATGGGTGCCCAACAATAACTAACATCACGATACCACATAAGGCCCAAATACAACACTAATGGTCCATAAGACATATTGCTACATACTTTCACGATTGTATCACATCACAAGAACTCAACCAAACAATGGAAATAATATACATGGTCCACATAACATAGTATTTGTCACACACATATTCTTGACACAATATTACTCATTACATAATCATACTATAACAACATGGAATTCCCAATAAATGCACA
The DNA here is from genome assembly GCA_018340775.1 of Taxus wallichiana var. yunnanensis. Classification (NCBI taxonomy): domain Eukaryota; kingdom Viridiplantae; phylum Streptophyta; class Pinopsida; order Cupressales; family Taxaceae; genus Taxus; species Taxus wallichiana. The sequence goes on along the minus strand of CM031238.1, from coordinate 428,332,733 downwards.
TAGAAAGGTTTCACGGAACTCAAAGCCATAACTATAGTTATATAGTGTCAAAGGGGATCAAAATCATACCCTCAATGAGGAGCACCAATCCTCAACATCACAAAACATAACTAGACTCACATGAGTACACATAAATCATAATACCAACTCCACACACCTCCCAAAACATCACAAAATAACTCCATATACCTCCCAAAGCATCAAAAACAACTACATATACCTCCCAAACATCATAAAACAACTACGTATACTACCCAAGAATCACAAAACAACTACATATACCTCCCAAACATCACATAAAAACTCCATATACCTCAAAATAATCACAAAACGACTCCATATACCTCTTAAAGTATCACAAAACAACTCTATATACCTCTCAATACATCACAAAATAACTCCATATGCCTTCCAAAACATCACAAAAAAACCACATATACCTCTCAAGCATCACAAAACAACCACATATACCTCTGAAGCATCACAAAATAACTCCATATACTTCCCAATAATAAAATAAACACATTTTTACTTTTAGCTCCACCAAAGAGGTTAGTCACCCTATAGCCCTAGGCACATAGATTCTAGACACCTATAACCTAAGTGACATAATAAATCAAGGTTCAACAACCCGCTAGTTATTTGAAACTCCTTGGGGTGTACTCAATACAAAAATTGGGCCCATAGGTACCACCAATACTTTGTGATCCAATGTCCCTATTTGAACACATAACGACATTAAAAACAAAATTCCAAAATAATAACTGAAATCACCAAGTGGCATCAAATTCAGTCACTTTGGGACAAGTGAGAAATAGTTTGAAACTCAAGGAATAATTTTAACTTAAATTTAAATTTCAATAAAATCAAAATAAATGGCTAATTAGCCGTAGTTAGTGCAAAAACATCATGTTAGTGTAACTATAAAATAAAATGCCCAAAATTATAAATGATAACTCAACCAAAAGTTAAATAGAACAATTTGTTGGTTCTAGAAAGGGAGAGAAAATAAAAGTTAAATTTACAAATAAAATATGTATAGAGAAATAACACATCACAATCACTATGTGGCCTTATATGGCCACCAAAGGGGTACTCATTGAGTTGTTGCACTCGAACATCAAACCTCAGCTCGTTAAATAACATATCAAATAATATAATTATCATCATCTCTATCTGAATCATCCCTCCATACTCCCACAAGGCTCAACATAGTCTTAACATAGTCTAAGAGGGAAGGGTACAAGTTTCCATCTACTGAGCCTAAGGTGTTCATGATACACAATATACATGGTGCCCATTTGGCAAGTGTCATGCATACCAAATGAATAGAAGTGGGTTTTAAGTCTATGTAAGACTCCACTCCCTATCTCGTAATTGGCTCGAGTGATGGATCAATTGTACAAAAATGCATAGGTACACATAGGTTATCTATACAACAACCATATTGTGTTCATAATAAACTTTATTTGTTAATAAAAAGAAACTAAAACTAAATAGCTTCAAAGCAAAATCAAATCTACTATATAACCATCATGATAAGAGATTATAGAAACTAACTTGTTCAATGCATAAACAACTAAATTCTAAGTTATTTCCTACTCTTTATATTGCGAGCTAAACATGAACCTATGAAGACCATAAGTAATAATATTTGGTTTTGGTGACATTAATAAATGAGGATGGAATCTCACCAAGAAATGGCTAGAAGGCCATTTTTGGATCTTCCAATACAACTCAATTTTGAGTGAATGGATGCAAAATCAAGAAGCAAATTGTAGTCAATTTTACTCCCACTATAAAAGGAAGGAATCCCATGTGCACCGGCCTATCACCTAGCAGAAGTTGAATGCTCACCCGAGGCATGCACGGGTGCTAAGTCTCTCTTTTATGTGAGTTTTAGTGAGAAGCATTCATCTATGAGTAGTATAAGAGTATTCAGGAAAGAATTTTAGACATACAAGAATCATAGGGCTCAGAATGGCCTCCAAATCCTTGTAGTTTCTTTAGACCGAGTGTTTTAAAAGACTCCATAACATATATTATAACAGAAAAGAAAGATAGAACCATTCATTCATAGCATGAAAGGAAAGATAACTTCTATGAATGAAATATATATAAAACCCACCGATATTCATAGATAATTGCAATAGGTAACCTCATTTTATTCATTATTTCATTACAAGAGCCATAGAGGGAAAACCACAAGTCATGGACATTACTAGGCTTGTATAACTATGCTAAAGAGAAAAAGAAATTACAATGTTAAGCTTAGTACATTCCTTTTTGCATCAAAGTTCCACTCACAATAACCCTATAGATCCTCACCCATGTTATCTCTTTTTCTATGTATATCTCTTCCTCTATCTCTATATCCCCATCTATATGTTATCTCGGTCTCTTTGTCTTTGTGTCTATTTTCTTCACACAGCACTTGTATTTATCACCTTCCCGCATTGCCAACTCACCTTGCCATGCCATCGATCCATCACCAAGTGTTGAATGTGGTTCTCCAAGTGAGCATGTTCCTTCAGCCGAGCTCTCCACTCCATACCATGATTATCTTCTAGAAGATCCCATCATTGGCATGCTCTTTCCTAGGCCACTTGTTGCCAGGTTGCATCTTATCTACGCATAACCGATCATGCTTTTCATGTGTTCGACTTTGTTTCTTAAATTGGCTAAGTCCTGAACCTCCTTTCACGCTCCGCGTGTGCTATTTTCTTCCTTAATCCTTTTCTCTCACCCGATTTTTCCTTGCGTGCCATCCTATAACTAGGGTCCCGCGTGCCCACGCACCTTCATACTTAGTCAATATTTTAGGGGCCCAACATCACCCCACACTATGCCTGTTCTCCGCCCTCAGAAACATCTTACTTGACCAAGGTGCAAGTTGGTTCAATGGAACCAAGATGAAGACATATATTTTACAAAAGAATAAGGAATGAAAGAATAGGGGAAAGAATGAAGAATGGGGGGGATTTTTAATTCAAGAGGTTGGGAAAGTCCCGTCGCAGATCTGCCTCCAGCTTGCTCCACACTTCGACCTTTCCCTTTGCCTTAAGCATAGGTTTGCCCACCGTGGTGGTCACTTCATCAAAGCTTAGGCCAACTCCCTGGGCACCCAAGGTGTCCACAATTTGTTCCATTTCCTTGCCCAGGTCTACGAGCTTGTCCATTCTCCTTGTAATTTAGGGGTATAGTTCCTTCAGCCGGGCCTTAGTTGAGCTTCTTAAAGCCTCAATCGCCTCTGATTTCTTTTCTACCTCGGCCGAACCTTGTCCCTCTCTACCCTATTCCCCTTGTTCTTCTCCTGGAATTATTTCAACTCTACTTCAAGCATGGCAACCAAGGAGCTTACCACCTTATCTTGATCCACACATGTGTCATATGCAGCTTTTGTAGACTCAGGCAAAGTGACTTTGATCTCCGCAAGTACTTGGTTGTACTTGCAATAAGTGTTAACACCTTTAATCGGTCCTCCTCCTTCGGTGCGTGTGACCACTTCCTCCCATGATTCCAATGTCAAGGGTCATCTCTCCATGGTGAGGACACACGTTAAGTATTCTAGGCATTCCAACATCAATGCATACCTCTGGGGGATTGGTGTTAGATCTGGGTGTTTTAAAATGATGGAGATTTTTATTGATTCTACCTTTTTGTAGACCTCTTACACCTTTTCCTTTTCCTCCTTGAGCTCACGCTTCAAGTGCATGCTGATTAATTCCTCCTGTTTCAAGTTTCTAGCCACCTTAGCCAACTCTTCTTCCTTCTTGACCAATTTTCCCTCTAAGGACCTTATACTATCATTCCGCGTAAATAGCCTCGCCTCTATTTCCACCGCGACCTTATTTAGTGCATTGCACACTTCCTCATCTGAGAGCTCCTGAGCATTCACTAAGGGGTTGTCTCCCTTAGAATCTAGCAATGTGATAAGCACCTTTTAGTAGACTTCAAAGTTTGGCTCATCGACGTGGGACTCAAATGCCCAAGAAAGCATCTTCTTGTTCTGGGGTACACGCCCTCATCGAATGATCCCATGGCTATAAGTCTCTCAGTGGGTATCGTGCTCTGGAATCATGCACATAGCACCTTCCTTGAATCATCCACATAGCCCATTATCTACCTCTATTCTACATCCAGAGGTCTTCTACCCGAGTGCGTGCCTTTGGGGAAGCTAACTGCAGAGTGGGGCCTCCTAGGTTTTCATGCCATTTTTCAACACTCTCCTCCTTCCCTTCCTTTATCACTACATTTACACTACGCTCTAACTCCTGGTCTACAAGGGCCTTGAGCATCTTCTTCACTTCTCACTCTACCACTTTAGTTATCTGCTCCTTGGTAAAACTTATGTCTCCCTACTTCTCCATGGCATCCTTCTCATCCGTCTTTGTATCTTCAGTGCCTTCATCACCTTGTGTGCCTTTCTGTCGCATGAATACGAACTCTTGCTTTTCATCCCCACTCTCTTCCTCTGAGTCATAGACACTAAATACATGAGGTTTTAGGGGTTCCTTGTCTTTCTCTGGCTCTTCCTCCTCATCACCACCTTCTTCACTCTCATCCTCTCCTTCTCCTAGGTATCTTTCTAAGTTTTGGTCGCTCCGAGTTAGCTTCCTCATCCACCCTCCGATTCTTCCCGAGAGGTGTCTTAAGTTAGGAGATTCTACCTTCTCTTCTTCCTCTTGTGACTCCTCCATGGTGGTGGGTTATTTGGGTTCCTCTACTTCTGGCATCTTCTCCTTTACTGGAGACTTCTTTCTCCGAACATAGGTGCTTGGCTTGGTGCTCATAGAAGGCATGCTCACTATCTAAGCAGTTGGCACACTTGGTGCTCCTTCCTCTCCTCTACCCCTCTTCTTAGACGTTGGCTTCTTCTTTCTCAAGGAGTATTTAGGTATTGATATCTCATCCACCAAGTATGCACCATTCTCAAACTTTGGCCTTATGTTCATGTATACGCGTGTCGCGGATCCTCTAGTGATAGGAAGTGTTATTGGCCTATTCATATGGATCTCATGTGACACGTAATTCTCCACGTATGTGCACTTACCTCGGGATAGTTCAGTTTCTTCCTCATATCCCTGTGCTCCTGGTCCAAATTTCCTAGCTCCAGCCTTAGCTTATTTGATTATTTAAATTTGTTCACTCTCCCTTGGAAGTACTAGGCAGTGAACGTGAAAGGCAATTTCCACCAAGGGCTCCATGATTCGTCAACAAGTTTGAACCTACCCAAGCAGTAGTCATTGTACACCGTGAACTCATCTTCTCCTTGTGTGGCTACTGGGAGTTATTCAAGGATCCTCCACTCGCCCGAATGCATTTCTCAAGTGTGTATACCATTTTTCAAGTTGTGCCTTGTGGGGATCCGTCATTGTATCACATGCATATTTTTTGAACCTCTTCGTGGGTGAAGGGTCTTCGGCTGGGTACTCCCACACAAATTTATCTGGTGCATCTGGCACTCCAATTTCTACAAACACTATGGTGAGCAAGACATTGCAAAAGAGGATCATATCCCCTTCCTTTGTGTACTTTACAATTTCCTCAGCAATGTATGTAGATAAGTTATAAATAGTCCCCTCTGCAATCTTCCTGCAGACATGTAGCCATGGCTTGTTGACTTGCGTCCATCTTTCTTGGCCATTCAACTTCATTACCAAGTGCACAACCATCTTCATAATGGGGTCCTTGATGTCTGAGATGTCATAGTACCACGACCCTTTCTTTGCAAGTATACTCCATGATGGTTTCTTGAATAGCCTCCTTGTCGCCAAGGTCATCTTCCAGGCTATCTCCCTCATATATGAGGCGTGTAGACTATGCAATCAACTGAGGAGTCACACGTATCTTGCACCTAAAAAATTTGAAGTATTCCTCATACACCCGAGAAATCAACCACTGGTACAAGTGATTTGTCTTCCCAAAATAAGGCAACTCGTAGAGTTGCAACAACCCTGCCTTCGCTAGCTTGACCTTTACATCATCATTGTAGATAGGAAAACCTTCAGGTGTTCACTTGTTGGTTGGGCATACCAATTCTAATGCCATCTCCTTTTCTATAGTGTTGGTGTAGTGATTATAGTCACTAACTAGTATGCTCCTCAAATGGGATTCCCATTCCTTCCCCATCATCACTCCATCAGGGTACTGCATTTCTGCATACCATTCTTCATTTGTATCTACCTCGGGTTCTAGTTATTTAGCCTTAGCTTTGCCCTTCCCTTTCTTTGGTGCCATGGTCGAGGTAATTGTATCACTCGAATCCTCTCCTTGTTACTCTACTTTCCTTATGTCAACCTTCGACCTTAGATCTACAATACAATTTTCCTAAACCCATGCCCTAGTTTTTTTAACCCTAACTTTGATAAATTCTTCACAAGACAACGTCTTTTACTTCTTTCCACACCATGTAATTCCTCCCTTCTGGTTCGCAATCTCAAATTGGCTCTTTACATTTTTAATCACACAGATCTTCTCCTTGATCGAATATGAAAAAAACCCTAGCTTATATCTTTCACTTATATCTCCAACTCTTCATTTTCACAAAGTAAAATGAGAGTTCCCGATCCTCTATTTATAGTTTTTCCTTTTTCTAGTCATTAAATGCTACTTTACCTACCCCGTACTTTGTTCATTTAATGCGTATTTTTAAAAAAATCCCATTCAAGACCTACACTTGCATGCCCTTCCCGCGTGAAAACCTCTTTAACTCGCGTGCGACCTTCTCGTGTGAAAACTCCTCCAACCTTCACGGCATGCAATTAAACCAACCTCGACAGAGACTCTTACACATGCTTAAACCCGCACCTAAGGCACTTCTTCTATCCATATTTTTATTTTACCTACCTCGTGTTGCTTTTAAATGCACTTCTTTTTCCTTTGTACGTGGGATCTATAAGTAGCTTTACCCTGACACCAACCATTCTATATTTTCTCTTCATCTCTCTTTTAACCGGGCTACTCAACAAGGCTCTTTAACACAACTTCCTTGGTACTTTTAATCACGCGCTTCTTCACTTTTCTCCACCGCACACTTAAACGATGTGTGTTCCTCTCGTGTACTCATAAATTCTCAAAAATAGCAATAAGGTTAATGGTGCCTAAGGTACAAAATAAAAGAACAACGCGAAAGGGAAACATAAGGAAAGGAAAAATCATAAAGAATAATTCTAAACTAATTGGAAAACTGCCTTATTTACAAACACCAAGAAGACTTATTTATAGTAGGGCTTCAATCTACGCCATTAAAGTGTCCAGAAACTTTGTCCCATCCAAGCGTTTGTAGAATTGGCACACGCCCAAATTAAGGATGTATGATATTGTGTAGGGACCTAACCAATGGACTTTCAACTTCCCAGGATGGCGCATAAACTTAGAAACATATAGTAACACCATCTGTCCAACCTCAAACTTATTTTTTCTAATATGGCGATCATGTCAAGCCTTTTGCTTTTCCTTTTTCACTATTTGGATCCAATGGGAAAGTGATCATCTCTCATCCAGTTTCATTAGTTCATCAATTCTTTCTTCCAACGCTTGTTCATTGGCTAATCCTCCTGTGTGTGCTATTCATAAAGAAGGTAACATAAATTCAATTGGAAAAACAACTTCCACACCAAACACCAATTGAAAAGGTGTGGCTTTATTTACTTTATACGTAGTCATGTAAGCCCATAAAACTACTGATACCTTGTCATCCCAATCCTATCTTCCAACATCACAAATTTTGGTCAAGGTATGACTAAGTATTTTGTTGAATGCTTCCATGATTCTTTGCTTGTGGGTGATAGGGCATAGTCTTATGATGAGCCACCATGAACTCTAATAGCGGGATCCTCTCACGGTCTCATTCAAAAAATGCGTACCCCTATCACTAGTCAAACTCAAAGGGCATCCATACCTTGTGATAATGTTCTCCCATAGGAACCTTTCCGTTGTTGTTTCTACCATGTAATCTTTAGTCGAGGCTGCTTTCACACACCTTATGAGATAATCCATGCAAGTGATGAGATAACATGAGCTAGTCCTATGCATTCGGTGCAATAGGTCGTACAAAGTCTATCGCCCACTTTTCAAAAGGCTCCGTGCTAGGAATAGGACATAAAGGCATTTCATCTCTTTTTCCTAGTTTTCCAATGCACTAACAATGGTCACATGCTTTACAATAATCTCTACAATCCCTGTACAAGGTTTCCCACCATAAACTTGCCATTAAAATCTTGCACGTGGTGGCATCACCTATGTAATGCCCACCTGCACTTCCTTCATGTGCTTCCTCCATGATGGCTAGGTGCTCATGCTCTAACACACATCTACGCAAAACTTCATCACATCCCAATTTGTATAAGTCTCCACTAATCAACATGTAGGGCGTGGCATGTATGGCCAACTGCTTCTTTTCTAATGCCTTCATTCCATCTAGTGCCACACCTTCTTTTAAAAATACAGCAATCTCTTCCAAATCCGAGGGTGCACGCCGTAATCTAAACAATTGCGCATCTCGACATTGCTTCCTCAATACTTTGCGCATCCTCTCCTAAATTATTTCTTGACAGATGATCAGGTCCATAATTACTTTTTCGGGCTTTACTACAAAGGTGAACTCAAACTCTTGAAACAACAACACCCATCGACATATGTGCCCTTGAAGAATGGGCTTGTTCACTAAATACTTTAATTTCATGTTGTCGTGTAAAATATAAAGGGTGTCACCAACAGATACTGTCTAAATTTGAAAAGTGCATAGATCATTGATAGTGCCTCGTGATCGGTTGTGGTATAATTCTACTCGCTAGTGTTAACTTCTTGCTCACGAAACAGAGAGGATGATACACAATCCCTCACTTGGTTGTGCAAGTGTTGCTCCAATGGTGGTTCCTGAGGAATCTACATGGACATGGAAGGGCTTGTCCCAAGAGGGAAATCATAAAATAGGCATGGTAATAAGCCTATCTTTTAGTGTATCAAACACCTTTGTTGCACCTTTCCCTAATGGAAGGTACTTTTTTGTCTAAGTAGCTCTTCTAAGGGCATGGCAATCGTGGCATATCCCTTAATGAATTTCCTGTAATAGCCCATATTCCCAAGGAATCCACGCACTGCAATCTGGCTAGTAGGTTCCCTTAACCCCACAATAATTATAACCTTAGCAAGATCTACCAGCAAGCCCTCCTTACATATGATATGCCCCAATAAAGTTCCAAAGGGTGTAGGAAACACACACTTCTTAATGTTGAGGGATATCCTCAACTTCCTACACCTTTCAAACATTAATCTCAAGTTGTCACAATGGTCCTTAACTAGACCGTATACTATCCAATCATCTAAGTAAACCTAGATAAACTTATGAATGAAGTCTGGAATGCTTGCACGACTATACATGAAAATATATAGCAGTGCATTCTTCAACCCAAAGGGCATGACCATATATGCAAAAATTCCCCACTTGGTGGTGAAAGTTGTCTTTCCTAGTTCTCCTTTGCAATCCAGGACTTGGTGGTATCCGAAAATCCATCCGTAAAGGAATAGATTTCGCGCCCAGCAACTCCTTCCAAAATTTCTTCAATGAAGGGGGTCGGAAATGGATCAATGACAAAAACTACATTCAATTCCCTATAATCCACACAAATTTTAATCCATCCATCCTTCTTGATGCTAATTACCATCAGACTTATCCATTTTGATTCTTCTACTGCCTCAATGATCCCAGATGCTATCATCTTTTCTATTTCCTCCTTAACCTTCACGCATAAATTGGGATTCATCCAAAGAGGGCCGTTTTCTAACAAGGTGTGCACCTTCCTTCATTTTTATCCTCATCTCCCCAAGGAATGGTGAATGCCTTTTAGCTCATGGTACCCACGTGGGAATAAATCCTCGAATTCATACAATAGATCAATGATCTTTGACACTTCCTTCTCCATCCAATAATCTCCAATAATAGCTTCCTTAGGTTCTTCTTCTGAACCGATGTTAACTTTCTTCATCTTTAAAGGCTCATGGTAGGCACGTGTGCGAATCTGCACCGCCCACTACCTCACACGCTCCTGCTGAATGGCTAACATCTAAGCTTTTCGATTCTTCTCCATCAATCACATATACTAACTTTCCTTCGATTTTATAAACACGTGCGCTCAAGCTATAATTATTTTGTTTCTTCAATCTCTTGAAGTGTGCCTCCAATCTGGCTCACCTAGTAATTCCAATAGCCTATCTTCTCGCTTCGCACTATCCCCCATTATAAGGCACTTGATACCTTGAAAGGCCTTATCAATCGATGGTTTGGTACTTTGATACTCAAAGGCTTGAATAAGATTATCCACAAGCTCTCGCCAATTCTTTTCTCGCGGCGTATCTCTCCGATTGAATGTACCATGCATGTGCACAACCCTACAATGTAGAATATAACTTGTGCACCCATTAGGATGGTAGAAAGGCTTCCGCGCCTTCTCTCCGCACTCCATTCACACTCGTGGATATGGATAGAGGTAGACTCCTTATCATGGTACTCCCCGATGATGGTGGGCATAATACTTCTAGAAAATTTAATAGAGAGAGCAATTCTTACCTCGTGCCACTCTAAAAGGCTCTATTAATGTGTGGCCCACCAACAAGTTGTTGTGCCGAGCAAGACGTAACTCACCATTTCCCTTTGTTCCTTCTCATTCTTCCACTAAGCTTCTATCTCATGCAGAAAGATCTCAGGGAAGGCTCTTCCAGAGTACTTGGGTAGTTCTTTTCCTCCAAGGCGCTGAATCAGGCGCTTTGTTACCTTGGTCACCAATTATCTCAACTATCATCCCATTAATTCATAAGTCCCATGCACCCAATTGTCACATGCCAGGCTGGTGGTATCACTCACTAACTGAGCATCTTCAAATTGGATAACCCCGTTAATAAGGTGTACCATCTCAGGGTCTCTAATTAAGCACACAAATCTTGTCTAGAAATTCTTCTCCCAACGGTTCAATGTAGGGCACCGACTTCCCATCAACCAGGGGTATAATTACCCACTCCTCCTTGTTCTCGAAACCGGTGTACCCTTTGTTGAATGAAGGTCCGCATTGTTCTTGTAACTCCAAGGGCACCCAAGTAATGTTGGGAAATTATCCACCTCGGTGAGTGCTAAGACTTCAAGTCCCTAGTAAACATGGCCCCGAATAGTAATAGCCACATCCTTCAAGACATTGATGGGCATTACCTTAGTCTTGTTTACCATATACATCGCATTTGAAGATGGTTGTAATGCAGGTCTCCCCATCTGATGCCATGCATCCAAATTCAAAACATTAACTTCTGCACCAGTTTTAATGAGTATATTGCTGAGGAGCCATCCATATATAACTACATTCAATGTAATCTCCTTTTCATAGTCGAGGCTATGAGGGGGAAGGTTCACGTGCAAGACCTGCCTCTCATGCTCTTCTCTCGGCACATGGCACCTTCTCTCTCAACCAGATCCTACCAAAGGAATGATTTTCTCCCGCCTTAGCATTTTACACACCTCTTGACCTCATCTAGGTCATCCTTTTGCACATTTACTCTCCTTCCTTGTTCCTATTTTCTAGATTTCTCCTTTAGACATTGGATCTCCCTTACAAGATTTGAATAACATCCATGGTATCCTGATATATCTCCTTCTGATGCACGGGGTCTAGATAATTTCCATGAATGACCTCTTCCCTTGAAACTAGGTTCTTTTGTCTTGCTACTTCCCTTATGTGCATGGCTTCTACCCTTGTTGTTACCAAGATAGGCTCCAAACCTTCATCCCGTGTTACCCAAGGCATCCATTGTATGTATGTCTTCTTGATGCTGACCATTACAAAGGCCTTTGTCCTTCCGATGCTACTTGATTCATATGCTAAAGCGTGTGCCGATGGTCTCGTGATAGCGCCCCCCACTATCACTACTTTGTCTCGCGCCACTCCTTAATGTGAGACCAAAAGATTGTACACTTGCCCCTTGTCCAAAAAATCCTCTGAATACTAGAATATGTGCAGCCATAGAAGAAGGGAATGTAAAATTTTATCTCCTAGGCATGGATCTATCTCTTCCACTAGTTTCAACTGGATCAATACTTCTTCCTAGTTTAGGAAAACCAAGCACCAGGGCTCGGTCACTGGGTGGGTTCAGATATGTGCCAACGAATCTCCTTTCTCCATATGATGAGCTCTCACTAGAAGTCAAAGGGGTCTCCCTTATGCACTTGCCAAGATGGGGTAAAGCCAAACATGCATCGCTTAAGTTCTACATCCTCTGCGTGAACCTCAACTTCTTCCCGTAACGTTTGTCTCCATAAATCCATCACACTAGCAGCCTCATGTCATCTAGTAATCTCCCTTTCACATGCTTCACCATACTTGAGCCATATTTCTTCCCTCTCCCTTTCTGTCATCTCATCTGCCATCTTCCTCCACCCGAGCTTCCTTACCTAGTGCTCAAAACTTTTTAGCCGGCCATTGGGAGTGCCTCTAAACTCATAGTAACCATTAATATCTTCATGGCTAGAGGAATAGCACGTAGAAATGTTCCTCTAGGTTCTCATAGAAACTCAAACTCAACAATCTCTAGGAAAGAATACGTGGAAATGGCGTATTCCAGAGTGTAGCTAGCTAGTACTCCTCCCCACCAGTGATCTACAACACGGGTCCATGTTAGATCTACATCCTACAACCTTTGGTAGTTTTCTTTGGTCTATATCCATGATCCATAATGCAAACTTGATCTAGAAGCATAGGCTGAAAGCCATCCATATAACTCTACTAGGAAGCAGCAGAAAAAAGTCTCATACAGGTCATGGTAGAGATTCTCTTCTACCCATCTATGTGTATTAAACTCGTGTCCCAGTCTTGAATCTCTAGGAAAATTCATATTCCGTGCTCTTGAACCACGTTTCAACATTTTCCAATGTTAACCAATCCATCATTACTCTTTACATAGATCATGATGCATGTTATATCCCACTACAATTTCAAAAAGAGGGTCTATTATCCAAAATGTGCCCCCCTACTCATTTTGTGGCTAACTCCTTTCATTCTTCCCTCTCTTGTGCCTCGACATAATTTTTTTCTTTTCAGCACTCAAAAATTTCTGGAAATGACACCATTGGATAGATATCTCTCTCGATTTCCGGAAAAGTAAAGTTTTCCTCCTAACTCCATGTATTTTTGAAGTTATGGCTCAATGGAGTTTTTGTGGGAAATTTTCCCCTGAAAGGCCCACAGCAAATGAGATGCCGCCACGTGTCCAAGGAAGTGGCGGGGTCGGAGGAAAACTTGGTTTTTTACCAAGTGTTTTGGCAAGATTTCAAGAGGAAGATTTTTTCCGTATGCAGCCCACCGCGAATCGGGATGATGCCACGTGTGTGGGAGAAATTTGAAAAATTGCCTAAGTGTTGCGTATGGAAATTTTTTTGAGGGAAGGTCCGCCCAATCATAATGCGCCACATGTCCTATGGCATGGGAGTTTCGAAGGGCAGAGGAGAAGTTGGATTTTTGGGAAAGTGTTTTACCAAATTCCAAAAAGGAAAGTTTTGCCCCACTGCCCCCGCCAACCAATCATGTCGTGCCACGTGTCACCGGAGCCTAGAAAAGGTGGAGCGCGGGAGGAGATTGGGATTTTTTCCCAAAGTTTGCGCACAAAAGTAAAAATGTTTATGGATGGCCCGCAACCAATGAAATGCCGCCACATGTCTCGACCAGGGGGGGGCAAGGAGAATTTGGGAAATTTTCCCAAAGAAAAACAACAAAGGAAATTCAAAAGGGAAAGCACCCTCGAATCGTGAACCAATGGAATCTCGCCATCTGTTCAGTCTGCAAAAATAAAGAAAATCCCGCAAGTAAAATTAGAAGGGGAAAGCCCGCATCCAATGGGGTCATGCCACATGCCTGGGAAAATGATCAAATGGCCCATGGAAAATTCAGGAAGAAAGGCCCATGTCCAATCAACACACACCATGTGTCCTCAACTCACGCCCGTATTGAATCCCTTCCATGTTTTCCACGTTTCTCTCTCCCGAGCTCGTCCCTTACACCGTAAAGCCAGATTTGTCTCATTTTCAAAGGGTTGAACATTTTTTCCATGTATTGCAAGCTCCCTTTGTCACTTAAAGTGATTTTTGTGGAAAAATAGACCTCTTCCAAGACTGCAACATGTTTTGCCTCTCAGGTGTTGTAATGTAAGTGTTTTTGATGAAAAATGACAATACAGGCTCTGTGAATGAGTTTTAATCCTTTGTCTGTGTTGTTTGATTCATTTCTAACCTTCCATTATAGTTATCAGTTTGTGCATGAAGTTTTTTTGCATTTTTATGAACTATGTCAATTTGCAGAAGTAAAAAATGTCCACCACTCCTTTGGTGTATCAACTTATTAGCACTAGTTTCAGTTTTTTTTGCATTCTCCATATCTGTCCATTTTGGAATTTAGAGTAGGATCTTGAGTTTGAAACCTCTGTATAACTTGCAAGTGATAAATATGATCAGAGGAGTTGAGGAACCAGCCTCTAATCTGGAGATTCCTTTCCCATTTTACAAGTCCCACACTTGGGGAAAGGATTCAATGTTGTGCAATCACACTAGATGCTTAGGATGATCAAACTAGAAATCTGATCAACATCCAGGGGTGCTGCTGATTTGCTACAATAGTTTTGGCACACTCGGTGGGACCTTAGAGGTCTTCATCTTCATTACAACAAAAATGATGTGCATTTGTTGCAAGATTCTTTCTTAAAAGAGCCCTAAATTGCACATTTGGTGACTCCAAGGAAGAAGAATCAGCTGGTTTTAGTAGTATAGGCCTGAAAACTCATGAGAAGAATCACCACAAGGTCAAGAGTTGGAGAAGAAGAAGTGTTGTTTGAGTATCTATAGTTATCTCCAAGAAGAAGGCAAAGAGGGAGGAGAATTCAGAGGTCTCCATCTCCACCAAATAGAACTCTCTCAACTCCTCCACTTGGTAGGCCTTTCATTCAATCAACAAGGGTTCTAAGGCCAATCAAAATGGCACAAAACAACCCCTATGTCAATTTCACTGGCAGCAGCCCACTTGCTCTCAATGCACAAAATCCAATCCCAGTTACAGCATTGAAGAACATTCCATACTTTACTGGAGAGAATCGACTAATCCGGTGATCATGTCAAGGATATTGCTAACATTTATGCAATCCATGAAATCAATGAGATGCAATTCTATCACAACCATGGCATCTTCATTCAAAGGGAAAGCTTTGTAATGGTTCAAGTGTCTTGCCTCAGGTTCTATTCAAAATTGGAACCAGCTATGCATAGCCCTCCATGAGTAGTTTGGAGAAAAGGGAGATAACTTGTCCCTTTTGGAGCAGCTGACAACCATCAAGAGAGCTCCAAATGAGTAGCTAACTGATTTTAATTTCAGATTTCAAAGGACTTGGGAGATAATTCCAGTGGCAGTCAAGCCAACAATAGAAGGTGTTTTCCTTTATTACCTTAAAGCTTTAAATTCTGATATTTCTATGTTAATTCAATCCATGGGAGGCACAACTATTCCCATTGCTTATAGCATTGCTATTAGAGCTGAAAATTGTTTGATTCAAGCTAGCAAGCTAGCTCCTAGGCCTCCAATGCCACTGTTTCCAAGCCTAGAGAGCCCAAACACTAATCAAATGCCTAATTTAGCTCCTATCCCCACTCCTAGAAACTAGAATTCAAGTGAAGCTTCTACTTCATCTTCTAGTGCCTCAAATGAGCTTCAAGAAGTCATGAAGCAGCTACAAAATTTAGGTAATGAGCTGGTTACACTCAAGAGGCAGCAAGCCCAAGGTTTTAGACCTCCCTTCTAGCCTCAAGCTCAGCCTAACAGGAAGCCATATCAACCCCAAAGACCACCCAATCCAGCTGCAAATCTAAATCAAGCAAGGCCTCCTGCCAATAGACCATTTCAGCCTTATAATCCCAATGCCGCATCTACATCTAAAGCATTAGTGACAAGACAAAACAATATAGCTCAAGATTATGATTGGTGTTTCCCATGCAATGAACCTCATAACCAATCCATGTGCTTCAACGGTGCCTTGAATCAAGCATTAATGGTGACAAAAATTGGTGTGGAGGGCGAAGGTAGTCAAGAAATGTTCAAAGAAAGAGTCAACTCAAAATGATACCACACTTGTAAACTGGCAGGAAGAAGATTTTTGTGGCATGAATCAAATGGTTTCCCAAAGTGTTGCAGCCAACACAAGGTCAAAGAGGAGAAATTTGGGTGAAGAACAGCCATTAGCCCCAAGAAATCCTCAATCTTCTATCACCCCAAAAACTATTGGCAAACAAAATTCAATCCCAAACATGCAAGGACTACCCAAAACAGCTCCCAAGCCAACTCAAATGCCAATTGCTACTGCCCATGTGTAAGGAATGAATGTGTAGGCCAAGGGACAAGAGAGATGCTTCATCTCCATTCAATATCATTGATCAGATGAAGAAGACAAATGTAAACATATCAATGTGGGAATCACTATCTATCCCAGGCCAAAGGGATTTGTTACAAGCTGCCATGAAGGACTGGTCACTTCAATTAAGCAGTCCAAATGCAAGAGAAGGTACTCAAAAATGCTACCCAAGAGGGAGGGGAATCATGGAGGACAGTAAGGTAAGATGTTGAAGCCCCCTCCATTCTATGTTTCATTGATCATTGGGAATCAATTAGTACACAATTGCATGATTGATTCAAAGTACAAGTAGCTCACTAATGCCCAAGCAAATAGCTGATCGGGTTGGGAATTCAAGATGAAGTCATATCCAAGGGGTAGTGTAATTGGATGGGACAGCAAAGAATGTGATTGGAGTGATAAAAAATTGATTCTTACCTTGGATACATGCCCCAACGTTGTTGTTTTGCAAGATGTCTCAGTAATAGACCTTCCACCACTCTTTTCCCTATGTTTTTCAAGGGATTTCACAGCCAAGATTGGAGGTTACTTATCTCGCTAATTGGTCACACATGTTGTTGAACGAGATATGTAACCAAGGCCACGATCAGATCTCGAACCTATTGCAAACTTTCACATTGATCCTTACACTCCAAGACAAATCAATACCAATTGTTCAACATTTGATCAAGAGGATTATCCAAGCACTGATGAAGCTGACACCAAGGTAGGAAGCAGCCCAGATCTAACTCTTGATGAATGGGAAAATAAGGGTGCATGCTTTTGATCCTTATCAAGAAATAGAAGAATCCGAGTTGGGAGTCTATTGCATGCATGAAGAAAATCAGCCTATTCCTAAGATCACCAAGCCGGACCACAAGGATGACAATGAGGTATGGCAATTGTTTTTGATGGATCAAGGAGTAGACAAGGTGATTGGAGGGGGAGCTATGCTTGTTTCACCACAAGGAGTTAAGTATTATTCAACTTTTAGATTTCAGTTTGCGTGCTCTAATAACACCGCTGAGTATGAAGCTTTGATACAAGGATTGCATTGGTCAATCAAGAGAGCAATAAAGAACTTGCATTTCTTTGGTGATAGTGATTTGATTGTCAACCAAGTTAAGGGGTAGCATGTTGTCAAGAATGATCTACTCAAATGCTACAAGAACAGGGTGTGGGACCTCATTGAAGATTTTGAGGGTTTTGGCATAAAATTCATTCCTAGAAAGGAAAACCAAGTTGCTGACAAGCTTGCATAGCAGTTGGGGCAGCCTTTGACATTGTTGAAAGCATTCAGAAAGATAAGGTACAACCAAACATCCATGTGATTGTGAGGCCTTCAGTGCTAGATAACAATGTAAGTTGGCAAGTGTTTGAAAATGATCAGCAAATCATCCATTTCTTAAGAGAAGGCTGAGTTTTCAGCTAAAAATCAGGAAAAGTTGGAGCAGCAGTATGGTGACCAAGTGGTGCAGCTGAGAACCAACAAACTACCAAATGGACTTATTACTTTGGAGTCCATTTTCAATCCTAATGATTAGTTTAGGAAGGAGAAAGCAAACATCCAAGTGAAGGGAGAAGATTCAGTGTCCATCTCGATAGAAGGAGGCAAATCACTCCAAATTGGTAATATGACAACTGAGCAAGAAAGGTATGAGTTCATACAGCTTTGTCAAGAATTCCCTTATGTGTTTGCTTGGAGCTATGAAGATTTGAAAGGTTTCACTCCCGAGTTAGCTCAACATACCATTCAATTGGATCCAAGTGCTAAACCCATCAGAAAAAACAAAGGTCACCAACCCCAACATGGAGCCTCTTATGAGAAAAGAATTGAATAAGTTGATAGAATCAAGAATCATATTCCCTATCAAACATTCTAGTTGGGTAGCCAACTTGGTTCCAGTAAGAAATAAGAGTGGGGAAATCAGATTGTGCATTGACTTCAGAGATTTGAATAGAGCATCTCTCAAGGATCATTATCCACTTCCTTCTATGGAGAAACTTTTACAAGTTGTTGCTTTGGCTCCGAGAGGTTTTCATTACTTGATGGCTATTTTGGGTACAATCAGATTATGGTGAAGGAAGAAGCTCAGTTCAAGACAACCTTTACAACCAAAAGGGGAACTTATTCATACAGAAAATGCCATTTGGGCTGTCCAACGCTAGAGCTACCTTCCAAAGAGCAATGGACATGGCATTCAAGGGTTTGATTAAAAGACTGTGTTGATATATCTTGATGATATCACTATCTTTTCAAAAATGCAGCAAACCACCTCTCTCATTTGAGACAAGTGTTCCAAAGGTGTGGAAGATTTGGAGTCTCCTTGAACCCTAAAAATGTATTTTTATAGCCCATGAAAGAAATATCCTTGGCCATATTGTCTCCAAAGAAGGATTAGCAATTGATCCAGAGAGATTTAAAGACATAAGATCACTATCATTGCCAAGCCACAAGAAGGCCCTTCAAAGTTTCTTAGGGAGAATAAATTTTTTTTGGAGGTTTGTCCCAAATTTTGCAGCCCTAGTCAAGCCTATCACCAAGATGTTAAAGAAAAGCATGGCTTTGAAATGGACAGTAGAAGGAAAGGAAATTTTTAAGCAATCAAAGAAGCCATCTCTTAAGCCCCAACTCTCATCAACCTTGATTTCTCCAAGGATTTCATCCTCTATGCATTTGGGGGTAATGATACTATTTCTGCAATTTTGGTACAGTAGAACAAAGACAATGATGAGCAGCCAATGGCTTTCTTCATCCAAATCCTAGAGGACTATGAAGTGAAGTATTCCTTCATTGATAAGCATGTTCTTGCAATAATCAGGAGCTTGAAGAAATTCAAGCATCTAGTTTCAAGCAATAAGGTCCAATTGCTGGTTTCTCATGCGGGAGTTAAAGACTTCCTCCTCAACAAAGACTTGAATGAAAAGAGAGCAGGTTGGTATACTCATGTCATGGAGTATGACATTGAGATCAAAGTCACAAAGTTGGTCAGAGGGAAAGGATTGTGTGAGCAACTGATTTTGAGAAAACAAAAGGAAGCATGCAATGAGAAGGAGGCTGTTTTGGCGTTGCAAGACAACTATGAGAAAGGAAGCACTCAAGAAGAAAATAATGGTGTCCCCATTCCTTGCTGGACCCAAGACATAATGCACTTCCTAAGCATATGTATATGCCCTCCAAAGATGAACAAGACCAAAAGAAGACACTTCAGATTGCAGGCTGTCCCATATGCCCTTGTTGATGGTGTTTTGTTCAAAAGAGATGTGAATGGAGTACTATTGAGAAGCATCGGTACAAATCAGATTCATTGGGTGTTGGAAGAGTTCCATGGTGGACCAGTGGTGGTCATTTACACCAAGAGTGACAGCTCTAAGGATCATGAGGGCTGGCTATTATTGGCCCAAGATTTTCAGTGATTGCTATGCATGGATCAAGAGGTGCAAGAATTGTGCATTCTTCATAGGTAAAGAGAGGCTAGCTGCCCTTCCATTACATCCAATTTCAGCTGACCAGCCATTCATGTAATGGGGTTTAGACTTCATTGGAGTCATTAATCCCAATTCAAGCCAAGGGCACAAATGGAATCTAACAGCAATAGATTATTTCACCAAGTGGATCAAGTAGTAGCACTCAAGGAAGCAAATGAATCTAGCATCCTAGACTTCTATGAGGGGATAGCAACCAGATTTGGCATACCCGCTACAATAATAATAGATAATGCATTGACATTCATTGGGTTCAAGGTGACCGAATGGGCTGTCAAGAATGGGATCTACCTAAGTACTTCATCGAACTATTACCCTCGTGGTAATGGCAGGGCTAAGTCTACAAACAAGAACTTGTTAAGGATCATTAGGAGGACTCTTGATGAAAATCAGAGGTCTTGGCATACTAAATTGAAATCAGCCTTATGGGCTGATAGGATAACTCCCAAGAGATCTACAGGTAACTCTCCGTTTAAGCTTGTTTATGGGAGAGAGGCAATTTTGCCCATGTCACTTGAGTTTCCAACATTGGAACTCATGAAACAGTTGGAGTTGTTGGAATTTGAGCCCATGGAAGTTAGATATGCAGAATTGATGGAGCTCTAAGAAATCAGAAATCAAGCATCCCAAGCAATGGAGAAGGATCAGGCTTTGATAAAGAAGACCTTTGATAGAAAGGCCAAGAATAGATCCTTCCAAGTTGGAGATCTAGTGTTAAAATGGGATGCAGACAGAGCAAAACCGGGAAGGCATTCAAAATTTGATGCCATTTGGAGTGGCCCATACATGGTCACAAAGTGTAAGGACAGCAATGCTTTCTAATTATCTTCATTGGATGGCGAAGAACTGTAGATTCCAGTCAATGGAATCCATCTAAAGCATTGCTATTGAAAGGAACTCTCCACCTTGTACATATTAGCTTAGGTTTCCATTCCTCCAAGTGCTTGTGCACATTGTTTTGTTGTAGGTTAGTTTTATTTTCCCTAAGTGCTTTGGCACAAGCTTGTTGTTCCTGGGGATGTGTTTGCAGGCCTTGCTCCATCAGATGATATTCCATCTTCCTCCTTGCAGTGTTCTAGTCAGTTGGGGTATCAAACAGATAATTTAATGACTCCATGCCCAATGGATTGCTTCAGTAACTAGTAATTTCATCCAAAGCAGTAGATGACCCTCTAATTCACCCAAATTGTTATCCAAAATGTGCCCCTACTCATTTTGTGGCTAACTCCTTTCATTCTTCCTCTCTTGTGCCTCGACATAATTTTTTTCTTTTCAGCACTCAAAAATTTCTGGAAATGACACCATGGATAGATATCTCTCTCATCTTTCCAGAAAAGTAAAGTTTTCCTCCTAACTCCATGTATTTTTGAAGTTATGGCTCAACGGAGTTTTTGTGGGAAATTTTCCCCTGAAAGGCCCGCAGCCAATGAGATGCCACCACGTGTCCAAGGAAGTGGCGGGGTCGAGGAAAACTTGGTTTTTTTACCAAGTGTTTTGGCAAGATTTCAAGAGGAAGATTTTTTCCCACAGGCCCGCCGACGAATCAGATGATGCCACGTGTCCAGGGGAGAAATTTGAAAAAATTGGCTAAGTGTTGCACATGGAAAATTTTTGAGGGAAGGTCCGCGCCCAATCATATTGCACCACGTGTCCTATGGCGTGGGAGTTTCGAAGGGTGGAGGAGAAGTTGGATTTTGGTAAAGTGTTTCACCAAATTCCAAAAAGGAAATTTTTTCCCGCTGCCCCCGCCAACCAATCATGTCATGCCACATGTCACCTGGAGCCCGTAGAAAATTCGGAGCGCAAAAGGAGATTGGGATTTTTTCCCAAAGTTTACACACAAAAGTAAAAATGTTTACGGATGGCCCGTAAACTAATGAAATGCTGCCACATGCCTCGGAACGGCAGGAGGTGGGGAGAATTTGGGAAATTTTCCCAAAGAAAAAAAAAAGGAAATTCAAAGGGAAAGCCTGCCCCTAAATCGCAACCAATGGAATCTCGCCACATGTCCAGGTGTTGGCAAAAATCAAGAAAATCCCGTAAGTAAAATTAGAAGGGGTAAGCCTACATCCAATGGGGTCATGCCACATGTCCAGGGGAAAATTATCAAATGGCCCGTGGAAAATTCAGAAGAAAGGTCCACGCCCAATCAGCACACACCACGTGTCCTCAACTCACGGCCCAGCAGGGAATTTTTGGAAAATTTCCCAAAGGGAAAAACAAAGGAAAATGGAGCAGGATGGGCCCATGCCCAATAAAAATGTGCCACGTGGCACCTGGAAAGGCAGAGTGTGGGGATTTTTTGGGAAATTTTCCCAAATGCAAAAAAGGTGAAAAATTCAAATTTTCGCCCGCTAATCCGATTTGGCCCTATTTTGCCCTAAAATTTCAAACGGCCATATCTTTCGATCCAGCTCTGCTTTTTTTGCGTTCTTGATATCAATAGAAAGCTGGTAAAATTATATACAATATTTTGGGGTCATTTTTGCATTTTATGTATTTTAGAGAGAGAAAATTGAAAAACACGTGTAGCACATGGTCATGGACGAAATGACATTTCAACCACCTTTTTAATGAAGAATGGCTCGCATTCTCTCCCAGCATGGCTAAAAATGTTAGGGGATGGGTCTGTAAGGACACCCATGCTGTTTTGATTGCATTTTGGTCAATGGTTGAATCCCTTCCATGTTTTCCCACATTTCTCTCTCCTGGGCTCGTCCCTTGCACTGTAAAAGCTAGATTTGGCTCATTTTCAAAGGGTTGAACATTTTTTCCATGTATTATAGGCTCCCTTTGTCACTTAAAGTGATTTTTGTGGAAAACCAGACCTCTTCCAAGACTGCAACCTATTTTTCCTCTCAGGTGTTGTAATGCAAGTGTTTTTGATAAAAATGACAATACAGGCTCTGTGAATGAGTTTTAAACCTTTGTCTATGTTATTTGATTCATTTCTAACCTTCTATTACAGTTATCAGTTTGTGCATGAATTTTTTTTGCATTTTTATGAACTATGTCAAGTTATAGAGGTAAAAATGTCCACCATTCCTTTGGTGTATCACCTTATTAGCACTAGTTTCAATTTTTTTTTTCATTCTCAATCTCTATCCATTTTGGAATTTAGAGTAGGATTTTGAGCTTGAAACCTCTGTGTAACTTACAAGTGATAAATCTGATCAGAGGAGTTGAGGAACCAACCTCTAATTTGGAGATTCCTTTCCCATTTTACAAGTCCCACACTTGGGGAAAGGATTCAATGTTGTGTAATCACACTGGATGCTTAGGATGATCAAACTAGAAATCTGATCAACATCCAGGGGTGCTGCTAATTTACTACAACAAGGTCCCAGTAACGGAACCAAGATGTATACAATTTTACTCCCACTATAAAAGGAAGGAATACAATGCACACTAGCCTATCACCCGCCAGAAGCTAAGCACTCACCGAGGCATGCGTGGGTGTCGACTCTCTTTTATGTGAGTTTTAGTTAGAAGCATTCATCTATGAGTAGTATAAGAGTATTTAGGAAATAAGTTTAGCTCATCTCGCAACCTAACCTCATCACCTAAACCTTACACAATTATTTATTAATTACCTCGTAATTGATAAATCCACATCACCTCACCCGCCACCTCATTTTGCCACCTCATCGTGACCTAGTCCTAACCCTAAACTAACCTAATTAAGACCTATAACTTGGTCTACACCTACACCCATGATTAAGGACCCATTTCTCGCACCAAAACCGACATTCTAGTCACTTGACCAAGCCCGCAACTAATCCCTCGGGAGAAAAAGTAGGAAGGTGGGCTATTTTACTAAAAATAGCCTACTTTTTCCTTACCGATGCCGGTTCTTACTCGACCGCCGTCGGTTACGTAACCGCCATCGGTTCCCTGTAAAATGGGCTCCCCTAACCAGAAACAAGGGTCGATGGATTTTTGAATCAACAGAGATCATTGGGAGCGATCAAGAGCATTCGGATCTTCACTTGGCCGAGCAGAGACGAGTGAAGAGACAAGGAGAGTTGCAGCAAAAGGAGATCAAGCCCAAGATTGCAACGGAATAGCCAGAGTTCTCAGATACTCAGCTGATCATCGGGAGGGAGATATTTCATCTTCTGTTTGTCCAGCCATCCTACCTAGAGTTCTGCCTTTGTCATCAGAGTTCTTGGACCTGCATCTTCGTCAATAACCAGTAAGTTACATCTTGCATGTCCTCTTTAATAACATTTCTTAGACTTTTGAAGCACAATCCTCACAAATCCATTCCTAGATCCACTACCCAACGTGCTTGCTATTGCATCTAACTATCATTCATCTACCTCTCATCACCTTATTTCCTAATATCACCTATATACAAATTTTTACAAATAACACAACTACAAACAAACAACACAACCACCCCATAAAACAACCAACCTACAGATCCTAGACCATACCGATATCGGTTATCAGCAACCGGTATCGGTTATTGTGACTCAAAACCAGAAATCAGCCTTTCCCCTACCCGTCTCAACGAAGCAATTTAATTGATATTTTACAGTTTTTGGTGTTAATTCATATTAGCAGGGGAACTGACCACCTTCGAAAGGAAGTTTTATATTTCCTGGGCCCAAGGCAGTTCCCTCATTTATTGTCTAATCAAAATCTTGTGGTCTTGTGTTCTTATTTGCAGGTAGTCCTTCCAAGACAAAAAGGAGTTCTTCGCAGTCAACCTGATCTTTCTCTACGGTACGCGCACACCATCTCGACATTCAACAGGTATTCCTCCTAGCCCTAACCTTATCTGTTTCTAAAAGGAATGAAAGGATAGAAGTAACTCTATTCCCGAAACATTCCGAGCGAAACATTTTGGCACGCCCGGTGGGACCCATTTTGGGTTTCTTTCTTTCTTGCTTGCTTTCATATAGGGAGTATACTTGCTGTTTTCTTCTTCTAAAAGATATTCACAAGGTTTTTTATTATTTTGATAAAAGAACTTGCTTTGCTTTTACATCTCGCATTAGTGAAAGTCATCTCTTTTGCTTCATCGAATATCATTTTCGATTTGGGTTTAAAACACGTGCATCAGACATTATATTTCATTGTTTTCAATTCTAGCGAACATAGATTAAGTAACAGGTCGTACACGTGGGGGTGATATCCATGGTATTGACAAGAAATTAATCTTACTTTCACTGCACAACACATACCGAATCACTTCACAATTAACACAACAGCTCAAACATCCCCCTTTTCCGTGGTATTCCTCCGCCCGATTGAGGTAACCTTATAAGCCAAAACAAACTTGACATTTCCCCTAAGTCTTTTGTTTAGGATTCTGACATCATTCTACGTCTAAAGGCATAAGCCCACGATAATTAAAATTAACCCTAGGGTTAGTCTCTGGATTTGCGTGTGCATCTTGCTTGTTTTTAGTTCTATTTTCTTTCTCATACTCTGTCTTCTGTGATCAATAATTGGACAAGTATACTAAACGTTGTTAAAAATCAAATTAGCAGCCTTTTATATCTTGTTAGCCAGACTTCTTACACCGACATCGGTTACCTGACCGACGTCGGCTATAGTATAACCGACATCGGTTACTAGACCGATATCGGTTGCCATCGTCTTTCCTAATTCCTTCGACAAACCAAAGAACCTACCAATTTTACCTGGCCTCGAGTTTGTTTCGCTCGACAGATTGAAACCCTACCGTGAACTCCCGTCCATGGTTGTTATCACTCAAAGCAAGCCGCCGCCATGGTTTCACATGCTTGCTCTGCTTTTTGCTCGAATCACCCCTTCACATTCTCGTGGGGAATCTACTGATACCGAGGTTCCTAAAATTCCGTGGGAGATAAGGACTTTGCTAAGTTTTCGGATGCTAATTCTAGCACTGCATAATACTATTTGTCTCATACCCCGACCGTACGCCCGATGGTCAGCTCCTTGTTGGTATGCCTATTAGTATAGCTGCTCATTTAGCTCCCACTCCGCCCGATAACACCGCCGCTTCCCGCATCTTTAGCCCCGTCTCCCAATCCGACGGCTTCGTGAGGTTCATACGACTGATTGGCTTTCCGTTGGTTAATCTTGACCCCACATATCATTACCGCCGACCGCCCCTACCTCATCTCTCTCTTGCATCGCTCCATTCATGACTTGCTCGCCACCTATCCACACTAGCTTTCCTTCTCAAGCTCCGCCTACCTTTTCATTCCCATACACGTATCCAAAGTGACCTCAACATCTTATATGGGACATCCCTATTCGGTCGCCTCAACATATTCATCCCCCATACCTTATCAACACTTAACCCCACCATTGTCAAATGGAGGCCCTTGGCCCAATTTGCCTCCGTTTACCACAACCGCACCATCATCTCATCCAACCACGGATTTCATCAAACAAATGATGGACAAAATGCATAACTGAGGCTTTGTTTCAGGAGGTCGTAGCGCCTGACATACGAAAGCAAGTTTGTCGGGAGCCTATTCACCCTTCGTCCCCTTCATTCATATCCTCCTCAATGGGAATTACCAAAATTTACCCGCTTTTAATAAAAAAGAGGACCCTCAACAACACTTGTGATCATTTAGACATGCTTGTTATTTGATTGCTCATGATGATGCCTTGTTACTCCGCACCTTTCCCATGTCCTTATCAGACCCGCCTTGAGTGGTACATGTTGCTTTAACCCAAAGACTCAATCTTCTCTTTTAACCAACTAGCCCAATCTTTCTTGGATCATTTCTCCATTAACATTGCCAAGAAAGTATCTATCACCGACCTTTATGCCATCCGACACCAAGATGAATCTATCGCAGATTTCGCTGACGATGGCGGGGCCTTATCAACCAACTTACATATGCCTTGCCTCAGGCTGAACTTATCGAACTTTTTACGCGGGCATGTGCTAAGCACATTTCTCCTACTCTTCAAATTCAAACTTTCCGCACATTTGATGAGGCCTTTACCATGGCTCTAAACTAGAAATTCGAGCCTTAGAAGAAGAGAAATTATGTTGCGCAACAAAACCCCATTTCCGAACTCCAGATTCTACCAATAAACCAAACACCACCACTCCTCACACGTCCACTTCTTCTAAATCAAAAGGAGCTGTCCACGCGGTGATGGTCAAATCTCAAGCACCATCTAATACCCCACCAAAAACCACCTATAAGTACAAAGCCGAGCCCATCAATTACACTCCTGGGAGAAACTTATGGTGTCATCTTGGAAAATTGCTCAAAGCCGGAGCTATCACCTTGCCTCCGTTAAACCCCACTCCGGTTTGATTCTACCCACCGCTATACCTTCCTGGTACAAAGAAAATGACTTCAGAACTTTCACCGCGTAAAAGGACATAGTCATGAAAACTCGCAAAATGTTGAAAAACATAGTGCAGAAATGGTCGACGCAGTGATATAACCTCGATAATCCTAATGCCCTGCCAACCAAAATTTGAAAATCTTCAACAAACCATTCCCAAATCACTCATCCAACAAGAACGTAAACCAGATATCTTAGCCGAGGAGAGTGTTCATGAGATCCATGCATTTCTTCGACCCCACCAAAAGCCTCTATCGAGAAAATTTTGAATCAAGCTCTCCACTAACACAGAGTCCGAACCTCCTTCACCACCATCAAGCCAAAGCGAAATCATTCCTTTACCCATAAAAGAGTTAATCGCCTGTACACTTCTCTTCTCATCAAAGAGTTCTTCTTACACCACATCCCTACAAGATCGCGAACGGATGTTATCTAATTTATCTATTTCCCAAACGTCCCCTTCTACCGCTCTTGCTGCACAAGAGGAAGGCTCGCCACTCCTTTTGACATCCTTAGATGAGAAATCTCTTGCACCAACATCACCAAATTCTTTAACCATAACAGACCCTCTCAAACATGCCCTCCTGCCTATTAGTCCTTCATCGCCTAAATCTTTTCAACAACCGGTCGACCTCTTAATATCTATTGATACAAGACTCATCTACCCTCAGATCACACCCACGTTGGATCGGAATCACAACCCGTCTTTCTTCCGTACCAAATTTACAATTCATGCCTGAAGATTGTCATTCTCCAGAAGATAGACGAGTCCTATGGGAACGTTTGAGTACCCCCTATTCTACTCAAATGCAGGTGACCGATCCGGACACCTCTACCATATACCCTAAGTGTTTACAGAAACTCAAAATGCCTATGTCCTCATTCTCACCCCCCGTATCTATACCAAGTAGCCCATCCACCTCTATTAACCTAACCAAATCTTCCCCTACACTTGGGACCTCACCAATGCCCAGTCTAACGCACCCGCCTAAGCGACTCGATTTATCCAAAAATAAAGCCGCCCCGCCACCTAGGAGACAAACTCAATCCGTGCCTCTATCACAATCAAAACCATCATCGTCACACCTACCTTCCATATTGGGACCTCATCCCTCCACCTTGCATCAATATATCATACCTCCTGCATTTTCTTCAAAACGACCTACGCCTTCTGCACCTATACAGAGATCAAAGGGTATATCAACATTGTCACCCCACGTATCCTGTCCACCCATCAACCCTAAACGAACTCCATCATCAAAGGATTTATTTTCTGTCACTCCCCTTTCTCCGTGGTTGTTTCCCGCTACCACGTCATCTCGTAGCCTCATCATCTAACCAATTTGAATATAGCTTCGCGCCAAAGAAACCACGTTTAGTGAAACCACGTGTCAACACCCTCGCTAAACCACCACCCGTATTTAACCAACCACGCCCAAACATTACCAAAACCCGCACAACCAATACCCTCATCCTCCTCTGATTTTGACCCACTCAAAGGATCTTACGCCAAAATCCTTGCTATGTTGGTGGAGAATGCGACCATTTCCCTACCCCCACTTAGACCTTATGACCCTTCTAAACCTCGACCTATAGGTTATGATGAGTCTAAAAATCTGCCTATCACCGCACACCAGACATGATGTGGAGGGATGCAAAGCTTTAAAACCATCCTTCGTCGGGCCACCTCTCCCTAGATACAAAGGTTAAGAAAGACAACTTACGAAGGGAGAGACCTTTAGCTTCAATTCCTCTACTATACCATCCGTCCCCCTCACCAAGATCTATCATTATTACAACCCCACCTCTTCAAGACCATGATTTATCCTAACCATCTTCCTCATCTCAGGTCTACGAGATTAATATGATTAGTGTTGCTACTCGAGCGCAGAAAAACAACGAGAAAGCGAAAGAAAGCACACATGCGTCCTCTCTTTCTCCATCCAGCATCCCGATTGCACCACCACCCAAAGTGGTTATTCGTGGACCCGCTTACCCCGTCTCTAATGGAGTTGCCCATCGAGCCATGATCAAACAGCTTCACCAATCACCCGTAAAAATGACACTATATGATCTCATTCAGACTTCGGAATCTCATCGACAAGCTCTCATTGAAATTCTTCAAGGGATCGAGGTCTTACCTAATGAAACCCTGCCTGTTGCCTCCATTCTAACACCCAATCACGTTGCTTCTCTCACCAAACAACCCACTGTCCCAACCACTTCGCCTCTCGTACAACAAGCCGCGGTAATGGGCTCAAGATGAAATTGTTGACTTTGGCATGTAAGATCCCGACCCTCGCCCTTTTCATCTCGCCTACGTCCGGGACATTCGGGTACGTCGTGTTATGATTGACGGGGCATCTCTTCAAAATCCTAGCCTAAACATCATCTCTTCAAAAGCCTTCCAACAAATGAATATCCCTTCTAGCTACATGTGTGCCAATCCCATCATGTTGCGGTCATTCAATGACGCTATTACCTCTACCTTAGGCACCGTGATCCTCAACATTCGGGTAGGACCACGTACTTTACCCGAACTCTTCTATGTCCTCAAGGAGAGTTCCAATATAACATATTGCTAGGTCGCCTCGATCCGGCTATGGGATGCGTTCCCTCAACATTACATAGATGCATAAAATTTGAGTACGAGGGGAAGTCCTACACCGTAAAAGCTGATCCTCCCCCCTTTAAAACCTGCAATATGTTATACCGCCCTAACGATGTGCTTGTACCAATCAAGACACCCATTCATTCAACCCAACCGTCCTCTTCAAATGTACCTCAACCATCCACCTCAACCGCACCTACGCCTTCAACTGATGAAACCACCATCGCAAAAACCACTTCCCTTCCCGCAGCTAACATCCCAACCGCAGACCCCTTAGTAGATGTTTTTCAACGCCTTACGCTGGGGGAGTATCGCTATATAACGTTAGTTCTTTCCATACCCCACAGGAGTACGGACAAGTACATGCACATCCTACCTATGACCATCGTGTGGGGGAAGTAATCTCTTACGGACCACCCCATTGCCGCACCAACCTAACGTATGGGGGTGTTGACGCATCCTCCATTACCCCTGAACCCCCTCTTGGTGTGGTTCCTTCCAATCTGATTTTCAATACTTGACAAATCGTCGCTTTCGCCCTCACCTTCTCGACTACCGTGCTTGGAAAGGCTTTGGTTTTGGTCTTTATGAACAAGGCCGACATACACTCATTCCCGTGACTACACGCAAACACAATGATCGCAAAGGGTCTCGGTTTTCCCAAACACCTACACAAGAGGAACTGTGCCGCTTGTCTTCTAGAAGACAACGACGTCACCCCTACCGAACCATCATCACCCATTTTGCCTTCGCACACCACGCTGCAGTCGATAGATCCCGAATCTATCCCTCCTAACTTTTTTTTTTTTTTCATAAATGCTATCTTCCTAGGTCCTCTCAATTATCAACGCGATAATGAGGACCCTCTTCTATCCCCCCTTCGTATCCGACATGATCAAGAGGACTCACCTTCAATTAACGTTGTTGAGTGTCAGGATGATGACTCCATCCTCACTTACCTCGGGGCGCGCGATGACTCTTATATTCAACGCGCTTACCATCTCAAACTCAAACCATGCCGAACGAATCTACTATAGAAATCAACATCCACATGGAGGAGGATCTCACATTGTGAAGATCGGACAATCCCTTAACACATCGTAACAAGTCACCTTTACTACCTTTCTCTCCGTGCTCGCAACCAAGCTTTCGCTTGTCCTACGCCGACATGCCAGAATTGATCCCCGACATTGCCGTCCATAACATTACACTAAAACCTGATTCCAAGCCAATTAAATGTAAATTGAGAAAATGCATCCACGCATTGCTCTCTTGGTCAAAGAGGAGCTTCAACGACTCCTTTCTGCTTCCTTCATTCTCGCCTATGACTATCCTCAATGGATTTCTAACATCGCACTGGCTACTAAAGCGATGGGGGACTTTGATATGCACGGATTTCTCGGGATCTTAACCTCGCTTGCCCTAAGGATGACTTCCCCCGCCTAGCATTGACCAACTTGTAGATCTCACCGCAGGCCATGAGATGCTCTCTCTCATGGATGGCTTTCGAGATATAACCAAATTTTGGTGCCTTCGCCGATCAACATAAAACTACCTTCATAACTCCTCGGGAACCTTTCGTTATTATGTAATGCCATTTGGCCTTAAGAATGTTTGGCAACCTATCGGCTATGACCTACATTTTTCATGACATTATGCACACTATCCTCAAGATTACGTCGACGATCTTCTTGGCAAATCTAAACATCGTAGTGAACATCTCGATGTTTTAACCATTATTTTTGATCACTGTTACAATATTTTGTCCGCCTTCAACCAAAGAAATGTGTCTTTGGTGTCCTTTCGGGGAAACTTCTTGGCTTTATCATCTCTTTGCGTGGCATCGAGGTCGACCCATCTAAAGTCAAAGCTATCCTAGAAATGCCCCCACCTACCAATCTCAAACAATTGCGTAGTTTACAAGGTAAGCTCCAATCTATCCGACGTTTCATCTCCCAACTCTCGGATCGATGTCAACCTTTCCATCACCTTCTTAAAAAGGACATTGATTTTCAATGGAGCGAAGAGTGCCACCTAGCCTTTGAAGCTCTCAAAACTTATCTCTTGCATCCACCCGTGCTTATCCCACCTCAGGACGACCGCCCTTTCTACCTTTACCTTTCCGCCACTGACCACGCTGTAGGGGCCATGCTTGCACATCGTGACTCTGAGAATCGAGAACAAGCCGTTTATTATATAAGTCGTACTTTGGTGGACTATGAGACTAGGTATACACATGTAGAAAAGTTATGCCTAGCCCTATCATTCGTGGCTACCAAACTCCGACACTACCTTCTGAATCACAAAACTTTCGTCATCACCAACACGGACCCCATCCATTACATGTATGCCAAACCTCATCTAAACCAACGCATCGCTGATGGCTCATGCTCCTCGCGACCTCGACCTTGAGTTTGTCCACCGTAAATCAATCAAAGGACAAACCATCGCAGATCAACTTCATGAAGCCCTTTACTGGGGAACAATTTACCAATTTTACATTCCCCGATTTAACTCATCGCCACTCTTTCACTCAAGGAGGAGTCGTATCCAATGACCTCTTCTTCGATGGATCCAAATGCCACCGTGGCGGAGGAGCCGGCGTTGTTCTCATTCCTCTCGACGCCGAGCCTATGCCTCTTCATTCGACTGATTTCCTTGCACTAATAATACAACGGAATACGAGGCCCTTGTTCGGTCTCCAAGTTGCGTTACACTTAGGTATCAAATCTATCAATATTTTTGGCGATTCTCAATCGTAGTCAATCGCTATGGGCATCTACCAATGCAAAAATGAGGAACTTCAAAAGTACAAACACTACGTGGATTCACTTCTAGCCTTATTTACTCGCTATTCTATCCAAACCATTCCCCGCTCCACTAACAAATTTATGGATACTATGGCTTGCTTAGCCTCGCAAATTCCAGCTTCATCAACTGACTCTGACATTTTCGTCTTGGTCCAACAACTCTTTGCCCCATCTTATTCAGCCTCGGTTGTTTGTACGATAAATAATGTGTCTGTTAATTCACAGGATACCTGGTATCACCAATTTCACGACTACCTTACAACCTCTGTTCTCCCATCTGACCTTACTAGTACCGGAAAACGCGTGTTTCTTAAACGCGTTTCTCGTTATCTTGTTATGGGAGGACTCCTTTATAAACGTGGCTTTGATGGCATCCTCCTTCGATGTCTCACCAGTGCGGAGGTCACCCATACCATCCAACAAGTACATGACGGTATTTGTGGTGGGCATTTTAATGCCTTGCCATGGCCAAATGAATCCTTCGCCTTGGTTATTATTGGCCTACTCAATAACGATTGCTACTTAATATGTTAAGCATTGTGTTATGTGTCAACAACACGCCAACCTTCAACATACTCCTAGCCACCCCCTACAGGTCGCCCGAGATCTTTGGCCTTTCTCACAATGGGGTTTAGACCTTATTGGTGAGATTCACCCGTCCTCTTCGCAACGCCACCGATGGATTATCACAACAACCGAATATTACACAAAATGGGTGGAGGCTATTCCACTCATTTCAACCAAAAAAGAAAAAATTGTAGAGTTCATTAACCACCACATTATCTGTCGTTTTGGTGTTCCTCATCGCCTGATAACAGATAATGGAAAATCTTTCAAAAATAAGTTATTGCAAGACCTTTGTGACAACTTTGGTATCAAACTTAGCTTCTCATCACCCTACTATCCACAAGCAAATGGACAAGCTGAATCCTCTAATAAAACCCTAACCAAAATCCTCATGAAAGTTGTCAATGAGTCCGGAAGAAATTGGCACGATCACATCCCCTTTGCCCTTTGGGCTTATCGTACTAGCATTCGTACCTCTACTAATGCTACACCTTTTTCTTTGGTATATGGTACCGAGGCTGTCTTGCCTCTCGAAATACAAATACCCTCCCTCAGGATATCTCTTCAGGATATTCTCACCAACGATGATTTCCGCCAAGAGCGGTTAGCCCAATTGGAGCTTCTTGACGAACGTCGTCTTACAGCTCTCGATCACCTTCAAATCTATCAAAAACATATCAAGCGTGCTTATGATAAGTGACTTCATGAGCGTACCTTTAAGGTTGGTGATCTTGTCCTCAAAGAGAATCAACATGTAACAAACCGAAAAGAGCAAACGTGGAAAATTTGCTCCTAATTGGATTGGGCCTTATATAATCACTCACACTTATGGATCAGGTACTTATCGTTTAGCTTCGCTTAATGGTAAGCCTGAGCCTGAACCCCTTAATGCCTTGCATCTTCGACCATTCTACTGTTGAATTTAGTGTTACATCACTTCTTATCTACCTACTGCTCATCCCTTGAGCTCATTCACCGCTACATACGCTTTGTTTCCTACACCTCATAATAAAAATCAAGCTCACATAGTTTGATTCTCACTTCACCTTAGCAATGCCTTCCCCTTTTAGTCTAGTCCATGACTTCAAAGTATTAAAATAAGCCGTATTCTTATGGGATTTTCTTGAGTCAAACTTCCTACAAAAACTAGATGCTTCACGTCAAAAGGACATCTAGCTATCTACCTTATATATAGACTGCTCCCTCGAAGGACAGCTATAGGCCAAACTATTGCTACTATTATATATAGACTGCTCCCTCGAAGGACAGCTATGCACTAAAATCATATCTGCTACTATAAATAGATCGCTTCCTCGAAGGACAGCTTATACACGGTCACCTTTATCGAAGCTTTCGCATTGATCAGCTTTGTGAAGACCTCAAGAATAGTACAATCAATATCCCTTGTAGACTTCCCGCATCGATCAGTCTATATTCAATAAAATAAAAGCCTCATTCAAAAGAACTTTTGAGTCATGGACTTGTCTATTTAGGGTAGGTTCTCTTTCGTCAGAACACTCGCTTTGTAACAAGTTCTCTGTACCTCCGTTATATCATCCACCTCACCTCACCATTTGTTTCAACTCAAGGGACGTGACGTACACCCGATATATTGTGATTATACAACTCTTTTCACCTATCGACTTCTCATCTATGCAAGGTGCCTAGGGGTTCAAGCTCATTCTACGTTATTATGTGGTTTGTTTAGTTCTTTTCACCTACAGAGCATTCTTTCCTCTTTGCCTCGCATCTAGGATTGTGTGTTGATCTTAATCAGGACATGGTTCCCTACTACTTGGGTAGGCTAACTTTCGCTTCCCTTATACCTTTTACAACATCACCAATTCATTACCAACACCATCAACCTTACCTTACCAATATTAATATCAACATTTTTACCAACCAACAAATTGCCTAACCATACCTAAATTCACCTCTCCCTGGTCCTAAGGGAGAACTACATCGGTCCGAGGCCCCTCCTGCTTTGTGCAATGGGCTATGTAGGCAAAGACTTTGGAGACATGGGGTCTCCCAAGGTTAGCTCGACCATCCCCTACCATAACCTATCATGTGTGGTAAATATAAATATTTTTGCGTATTTCTATTTAATCACATTCTCTCTTTATCCTTTTTCAAAACACCAATAAATAAAAATGAAAACATTCTTATTATTATCATAACTCGAATCAACATACATATTCAGTTTTATTGAGATGTTAAACAAATACATCTTCTCTATCATCGACACGCACGTCGGCATCCTTATTTATTCTTATACCTCTATAACATTTATTCAGACCCTCACGCCTCATCCCACACCTGTGATGATCGTGATCGTCGACGCCTCTCACCAGGCCTCTCTGTCCTCAAAGGTACCACGGCTATTGGTACCGCCCACTGATCTGCCAATCTCTCCTGTAACATATGAATACGCTCCCTCGCATGGAGGAATTCAGCCTCTAGTCTCTCCGCCCGTGACTCCGCAACCGCTAACAATCCTCTTGCCTCATTCACCTGCGTTTGGAGCTGCTGAACTAAACTCTGCAGACGATCTCTCTCCGCTGTAATCACAGCTATGTCAGGGCGATCACGTACACCTCGCAGCTCGCTACCAACCATAACCTATAGGCCTCTGCTGCTTCGCATCCATTACATGCGATCGGCCTGCTATCTCCTCTGGCCCTTCTCGAGGTGTTGGCCGGGAGGTGAGAATGCTGCCTCGGCATCGATCCTCATATATGGTCTATAAGCCAGGGGTATATCCTGCACAAATCCAAATTGTCGCCGCACGCGATCTAGAGGAATCCTCTCATACTCACCTGGCCTGTGCCCCGCGATCCACCTCAATCGCTCTACACCCCTCAACTCCTCAGCTATGTTCTCTGTTACCATATAGTTCCCGTAAG
The DNA here is from genome assembly GCA_018340775.1 of Taxus wallichiana var. yunnanensis. Taxonomy (NCBI): domain Eukaryota; kingdom Viridiplantae; phylum Streptophyta; class Pinopsida; order Cupressales; family Taxaceae; genus Taxus; species Taxus wallichiana. Next base: position 428,296,632 of record CM031238.1, on the reverse strand, counting down.
GCCTCCAACAGATATCCGCAATCGTCACCCTCTCCCATACCTGCCTGTAATACTCAATGTCACCCGTCACACCTGGGATCTTGCCTCTTGTTCTGTCTGGACCCATCGTCTGAACCCCAACCTCTGTACTCTGGTCTCTCCTGACTGGATGGGTCGGCCTATTGGTCACACACAAACAATGTGCTCATAGGCCCAACAGTGTAATAAGTATGAACAATCCAGTGTCGTCCTGTGATTTCACCTACAAGCCCATAAACCCCTCAGATAGTTCCGCCTAAATATGCAGTGCCCATGCAAAAGTCACGTTCCTTTCTATCATCTCCCAAATAACACACATCAATGCCTTTGGAAATCTTCCCCATCCACCTCTGTAAGTGCATAATACCCTACCGCTATCATTAATATCACTGCTAACCTTGTCTCCTCAGGGTGTGCTGCATACATTATGCCATACGTAAATGTCAAACCTCGTTGTGTCAAATCACGTGCGTATGGACCAAATACTTCTGTTATCGCTGCCCGCTGCGCTAGGCATTGCCTGATATACTGGTGTTCCTATAATTGGGAGTCTCAAAATCTGGAACACATCTTCCAATGTTACTGTCATCTCCCCTCTTGGCAGATAGAACGTATTCTTCTCTGGATTCCATCTTTCAATCAACGCCTGCAACATAGCATGGTTACGTGCGATTCGTGAATAATAGCGGATTCCACTTAACCCCAAACGATTTATCAATGTCCATTCGCTGGTGTTACATCCGCTCGGATTCGTGACAACAATACACTGGCACACTATCATTCATCCTCAACCCTGCCTCTGCCTGCATACATCAAAACAACAAACAACCATTCAATCCATCAAATCCCTAAGGGTTTTTCTCACATTTTGAAATTCCTCCAAGAACCGGTAGATCGTTATAATAATCGTATTGTTCAAGAATCGATACCGTTATCCTAACCGCTATCGGTCCACATCACAATTACATACACCTTGCCTAAACAACCACCTACGACAATAAATTGCTTGTTTATTCCTCTCTGTATACACAGACATACCCGAAACCCTTGATTACCTACCACGTAACACTCACCTCATTTATAACCCTTGTTATCATGTTTTCTTTCTCATATCTACCCACCTACTCTCCCCCATCTTATTCACAAAACATGCAGTAATCAAATCACAACCAAAATGTTTACCTCTTGAGTTGCAGCAGCTTGAGGTGGCACTTGTCTTCCCTCTCGTCCCCCTCCCGCCGGATGCTTCTCCTCGTTTTGCCATGATCACCACCCTTTTCAAATTCACCTTTCTACCTTCTGAATCTCAGATCACATTCACTTTCCCTGTCTCTTTTCTCCTTATCACTCAAATCTCTCATGCAATTACCTGTCTCAAGCCGTCAAAAAGCGTCGCGTTCGCGTATTTAACTTCTTGCATGGCTCTCAAAATTAGAACTTAAGTTGCCACCCTAGCTTTTCTATTTTTAGAAAAGCTCATACCTAAATAACCGGTATCGGTTATATAACCGATATCGGTCTACTAACTACCGGCGTCGGTTACCTAACCGATATCGGTTACACACCTGCCTTTTTGAAACATAGTTCTTTTCTTCATTTTTTACCTAATTTTTTATCGCGCCCGCCTCTTTTCCTGCATAACAACACCATTATCCATATTTGTCCATCCAATCCACTTCTCATTACGATTTCATCCATATCATCTATCTACATTACCAAAACAAACATGCCATCATCTAAGGATATCAAAAAACTATCAATCTATACACCATTTGGATCCAACTCATCGATACATATATAACAATGTCACCAAACCAAAGAACAAAACATGCCACATTTCATAAATATAACATGACCGCATCCCATTAACAACAAACATCAACATCATCAATATATCAACATGTCAATTAAACTTATCATACATCAAATATCACAAACCATCAACAAAATACTTAAAAACATTTTGAACACAGCAAGATGAGTCAAATCTCATATCTATATATCACATATACAACGTTTCCAATATACAATATGCCCCGCGATCGGACCTCTCGTGATCTCATAATACAACAAAGCCAGCACACAGCCACAATAAATGTCAATAATCTCGACTCGCTCGCAGTGCCGGTCCTCATATCAAAATATACTCGGCTCGCAGCCGATATCAACTATACAACCTGCACTCGCACAAGCCGTATACAAGATAAATAAATAAATAAAGGCACGCATGCCTCTATCAACACAACCAAGCAGGCGCAGACCGGTGCCCATGTCCATATAAAAACAATGCAGTGGATCCTCAGCTCTCCCCACCGCCCTCGGCGCCTCTCTCCCTACCGGGTCCTCGTGGCGCCTCTCGCCTCCGCCTATACTGCACACGCCGATCGTGGCTGCACCTCCTCGCGATCTCTCGACTATGGGAGGTCTCTACTCTATAAGCCGCATATGGTGATAGCTCGCCTCCGGTACCATCAAGAACATCTTGATAGTACCGGGCCTCCGCTCTCGCCTCCATATATCTGTCCTGTGCCACCGTAGTGCTGGGGCTGGTCCCCGGACTCCTACTACCAGTGCCCCTCGTGCTCGTGATGTGCTGCGCCAAGCGGTGCTGTGGTCATGGTGGTATTCGTGCTCGTGCTCGGGCCGTGGCTGTGCTGCCGGGTAGTGGTGGTGCTCGTGTGCTCGTGCCTCGTGCCTATGCTCGTACTCGCGCTTTGGGCTAGCTTGCCCTGTAGGACACCTATTCGTGCTGTGCAAGAGCAGGCCTGCCCTCGTAATAGCCTGCACTCGACTTCGAGCTGATCTCGCTCTCGCCATCACCACCTGCTAAGTCTGGCATGGCCGTGCTACCCTCACTTTGCTTCTCGACCAGCCCACCAAACCATATATGCTCCTGCATGCCAAAGCATCATCTACAGATTATCCACGGCCTCTCAAGAACCCAACTGGATCCACGGGCCAGTGGTGCAGAAGTGGGGCCTCTACATCATCCCTCCTCGTACTCGAGGGAAGGGAGGTGGCTCATCCTGTCGTAGCCCCATCTGCGCCCGTGCACTCTCTAGGGGTATCTCTCGTACTCCCGGCCTCCGTCCTGCGATCCGTAAAGTGTACTGGATCAAGCTTAACTGATACTCGCTCCTCTCAGTGTGGGTGATGACCTCGTAAGGTCTCCATATGACATCTACTGTCAGCCCTCTAATAAATGCTCGTAATAGGCGACGCCCCGCCTGCAAGCACCGCTCGTGGCTGTCCACGACCCCCAACCACCTCAAAGCCGTATCTATATATGACTGTGGCCTCGGTGCTGGGGTAACCCTACTAGTCTCGATGCATATGATGTGCTCATATGCCCACATAGTGAAGTAAAATGTTCGAACAAATCCCGAATCACCTCATCCGGTGATATCCCCACGCCTTCCTCAGATAATCGCACAGTATATATCGGTGCCTAAGCATAACAGTGTGCTCCTCCACCATCTCATGAAGCACCCCATCAATGCCCCGTGAAAGCGGCCTCCCTCTCGAGTCCGGGAGGGCGGCAGTGTGATCTCGACATCATCAACACGGCAAGCCGTGTCTCATGTTGGTGCACACGGTACATATCACCATACCGATGCTCGGGCCTGTGATATGTCACTACTAAGCGCAGCTTCGCATCCCTAAAACTTGTAGGATGTTGTCCATGGCCGTCCTCAATCTACCGGAAGATCGCCTCTCCTCGACCGGCATTTCAAGGATGCGATACACATCCTCCAATGTGATAGCCATCTCCCGGCCGAGGAAGATGGAACACATTGGTCGCCGGATCCCATCTCTCGATGAGGGCAACCATCAAACTATGATCTCTGTCGATCGCTTTATATCGCTGGACTCCGCCGAGTCCCACCTCGCGCATGATAGCCCAGTGCGCTGCGGACACATGTGGTCGCATCCGCACCAACAGTGGAGGCATCCTGTCCCGCATCATCACCGCCGACGTGCCTTGCAAAACCCACCCACTACATTAGCCCTACTCTTTATCACGATATCTACCTATACCCCCTTTTTATCCCCCGACCACATCCCGACTCTCTAACCCACCCCTCTACCCACCTATCTTCACCACACCCCGACTCTCTAACCCACCCCTCTACCCACCTATCTTCACCACACCCCGACTCTCTAACCCACCCCTCTACCCACCTATCTTCTCCACTATCCCCCTCCCTCTTCACATTACACCGAAACCCCGCAACCAACACCCCAAAAACAAACACAAAACAACACAAACAAAACAAACAACACAAACAAAATAAAAACCACACAAACAAAATACAAACCACACAAACAACATCAAAACAACACAACAAAAATAAAAACAACACAAAAAAATAAAAACCACACAAACAAAATACAAACCACACAAACAACATCAAAACAACACAACAAAAATAAAAACACAAACCAAAAACACATAAAAAAACAAAACAAACAACACAAACCAAAAACACAAACAAAACAAAACAACACACAACACCCACCGACGCCGGCCGATATACGACCGACGCCGGTCAAGCACAAAGCGCCGCTACTTTACATATTTTGCATGCGATGATGCTTGCCGCTTAGAACCGACATCGGTCGCTGTAATTTCCCGAGCCGAACCCCCGCGCGGCCCCCCACCTCCATTTTTTCATCTTTCTACCTACATACCCACCCAAACACCCTAAAAATCTACCCACCCAGCCGCCTTGGCTTATTTCACCTATCTACCCTCTCCCTTTTTCGAATTATTTCCATTTTCTAATTATTTCCTAAAACATGTAAATTCCTACCCAAACCCCCAATCTAGCTTAATAACATCAAATAAACACAATGAGGGGTTTCGAACCTACCCGTACGATGACACGTCGTCGTGGTGGGATGGGTGGTGGTGGTCCAGCTGGTCCAGCTCCTCCTGCTCCTCCTGGCTGTGCCATGGCTCCAACTGTCCTCTTCTGGGTCCTCAACCAATCAACTACTGCCTCCTCCTCACTCGGGCCCGCTACCAACTCACTCCTCCAGTCCAATAGTGCCACCTCAGCGAACAAATGCACCAATGTCAATATTCCACCTCAGACAACTTAATTTGATTTCCAAATTGACAAAGTGACAATGACCGGCCATATTTTTCTTTTTATAGGTTTTTCACATAGAACCGATACCGGTCAAATCGTGCCCTAAGGAACCGCCATCGGTTACCTAACCGGTACCGGTCATAGATAACCGATATCGGTTTTTCCTTTCCTCACCCAACTTTTTGCCCTTATTTACTATTGCCCCTTTTCCACCAACATCGCCTATATCAACCTTTGATGCAAACATTATTAACCATTTGGCCCGACCCAAGGCCTCACCCTACCCATTTGGCCCGACCCAAGGCCGCAACCCTACCCATCCGGCCCGACCCAAGGCCTCACCCTACCCATCCGGCCCGACCCAAGGCCTCACTCTACCCTTCCGGCCCGACCCAAGGCCGCAACCCAACAACTTGGCCCGACCCACGGCCGTACCACTTCAATACCCTACCCAACATCACCAACATACACTCTTATCCACCCATCCTGTCATTTTTTTTGTTTAATCGAGCTCACCTGTTCGTGTTTTAGCATGATTAGGGTCCTTGACTTGATCCGTCGACCAACTTTGCCCAGACTTAGACCGTGACGTTTATCTCAACCAAACCAACCATTTGGTACTGCCGAACATGCCTAAACGTTCCTGTACCTTACCTGTTATATACCCTGGAGCTACTTCCTATGCCTTGGATACCAGGATTATATCACCCTTGTTTGGATAAACTATCGGCCTTTGCCTATGCATTGCTGGTTTACTCATCAAATCATGTACCCTAGTCATACTATTGAATTTCAACATGCGTCGCTTCCTTGGACCTACCCCACCACCTTAGCATCCTCTCTACAACATTTACCCTTTATCAACCCTATCCCCGATTTCCCGTTCACTCAATGGGTGATAGATTTGAGAGGATTACCTATATCCTTAACAGAGAAACCAATTCATATTATTGTCGCATGCCTTTACAAAACAAGCTACACGACAATAAGTGGGCTAATGTAAACACCAAATTCGTGTCTTACGACCCCTTGTGACCCGCATATCATCTCGCAACCTAACCTCATCACCTAAACCTTACACAATTATTTATTAATTACCTCGTAATTGATAAATCCACATCACCTCACCTGCCACCTCATTTTGCCACCTCATCGTGACCTAGTCCTAACCCTAAACTAACCTAATTAAGACCTATAACTTGGTCTACACCTACACCCATGATTAAGGACCCATTTCTCGCACCCAAAACCGACATTCTAGTCACTTGACCAAGCCCGCAACTAATCCCTCGTGGAGAAAAGGGAAGGTGGGCTATTTTACTAAAAATAGCCTACTTTTTTCTTACCGATGCTGGTTTTTACTCGACCACCGTCGGTTACGTAACCGCCATTGGTTCCCTGTAAAATGGGCTCCCTAACGTAAACAAGGGTCGATGGATTTTGAATCAGCAGAGACATTGGGAACAATCAAGAGCATTCAGATCTTCACTTGGCCGAGCAGAGACGAGTGAAGAGACAAGGAGAGTTCAACAAAAAGGAGATCAAGCCCAAGATTGCAATGGAATAGCCAGAGTTCTCAGATACTCGGGTGATCATCGGGAGGGAGATATTTCATCTTCTTTTGTCCAGCCATCCTATCTAGAGTTCTACCTTTGTCATCGAGTTCTTGGACTCGCATCTTCACAATAACCAGAAGTTACATCTTACATGTCCTCTTTAATAACATTTCTTAGACTTTTTGAAGCACAATCCTCACAAATCCATTCCTAGATCCACTACCAGCGTCATATGTGCATCTAACTATCATTCATCTACCTCTCATCACCTTATTTCCTAATATCACCTATATACAGCCTTACAAATAACACAACTACCAAACAACACAACCACCCCACAAAACAACCAACCTACAGATCCTAGACCATACCGATATCGGTTATCAGCAACCGGTATCGGTTATTGTGACTCAAAACCAGAAATCAGCCTTTCCCCTACCCGTCTCAACGAAGTAATTTAATTGATATTTTACAGTCTTTTGTGTTAATTCATATTAGCAGGGGAACTGACCACCTTCGAAAGGAAGTTTTATATTTCCTGGGCCCAAGGCAGTTCCCTCATTTATTGTCTAATCAAAATCTTGTGGTCTTGTGTTCTTATTTGCAGGTAGTCCTTCCAAGACAAAAAGGAGTTCTTCGCAGTCAACCTGATCTTTCTCTACGGTACGCGCACACCATCTCGACGTTCAACAGGTATTCCTCCTAGCCCTAACCTTATCTGTTTCTAAAAGGAATGAAAGGATAGAAGCAACTCTATTCCCCAGAAGCCGAAACATTCCGAGCGAAACACCTTGTAGTTTCTTTGAATACCGAGTGTTTTAAAAGACTCCGTAACATATATTATAACAAAAAGAAAGATACAACCATTCATTCATAGCATGAAAGGAAGAGAACTTCTATGAAGGAAATATACATAAACACACTGTCGATATTTATATCTAATTGTAATAGGTAACCTCTTTGTATTCATCGTTTCATTACAAGAGCCATAGAGGGCAGACCGTAGTCATGCACATTACTAGGCTTGTATAACTATGCTAAAGAGAAAAAGAAATTACAATGCTAAGCTTAGTACATTCCTTTCTGCATCAAAGTTCCACTCGTAGTAACCCTACAGAGCCTCACCCATGTTATCTCTTTTTCTATGTATATCTCTTCCTCTATCTCTATATCCCCATCTATATGTTATCTTGGTCTCCTTGTCTCTGTGTCTATTTTCCCATTGTAGGCACTTGTATTTATCACCTTCCCGTGCTGCCAACTCACCTTGTCGTGCCCTCAAATCTGTCACCAAGTGTCGAATGTGGTCCTCCAAGCGAGCATGTTCCTTCAGGCCTAAGCTCTCCACTCCATCTCATGATGATCTTCTAGAAGATCCCATCACTGGCATGCTCTTTCCTGGGCCACCTATTGCAGGCTGGCATCTTATCCATGTGCAACCAATCACGCTTTTCACGTGTTCTTCCTTTGTTTCTTAAATCGGCTAAGTCATGAACCTCCTTTCACACTGCACGTGCTATTTGCTTCCTTAAGCCTTTTCTCTCACGTGTTTTTGCCTTGTGTGCCATCCTCAGTAACTGGGGTCCCATGCACCCACGTGCCTTCATACTTAGTCAATATTTCAGGGGCCCAACACTAATCCAAATCAATGGATAATTCTCAAGATCAAAGCATGACATATATTTAGAAGGAAGGATGAGGATTATTTATATAACCTTCATGTTTGAGAAAGCTTTGCAAATTGGTGCATGTGGGATAAGGGTAAAGCAAGATTAGAAATGGATATGGTTCTTTAGAAAAGGTAATCTTGATTTAGAAGAGTTTAATTTTTCATTAGTGAGTCATGGGAGTTGGGGGATGTAAGAAAGGAATTTGATCCAATAAATGATGATTTATTGATTTAGAATAGTGAGTGTAACTAATTAATAATAATTAATTAACCCAAGTTAAAGTGAACACTAATTAACGAAAGGTCATTAATCAACATCAAGAATAGGGTAAGGGTTAATTAATTGATGAAAGGTCATTAATTAACGAATATGAAGAGGAATTTTAGCTAATTAGTGCAAAAGTGCTAATTATTATGGAAATGATAGGAAAGAGAATAATTAGTACAATCTTAGAATTAAAATTATGTAAGAGGATTTTAGGTGTCTACACATGTAGGGATAGAGTAAGGTATAAATCACCATCCATCTACTTGAGCTAAGGTGTTCACTAAACACAATATATATGATGCCCATTGGGAAATGTGCCATACATACCAAATGAATAGAAGTGGATTTCCAGTCTATGTAAGACTCCTCTCCCTATCTCATACTTAGCTTGAGTGATTAGTCAACGGTACTAATTTCGTCTTTGCAAGCATACACGTTCTACCTATTTCGTCTCTTAGGTCATTAGTGTAAGGTTCACAACATAACACATAACTACATTACTAACATAATGGTGATTCATGCACATTAACCATAGCATCTTACGCATGGTATATATACAAGGTATAACATAGTTATTACTTTCATGGTTTATAATACAACACGTTTCCACATATTTAACATAAGTGCTAGTATAGTACGGTAGGGGTCATACAATCACCATATGCCCCTAATTCACGACATGAACCATCACATAACACATGAATTATATGTATGATGAACATAGTGGCTAACATCACAACATGCAATCAGATACGATACATCATGGTGACATAAAAAGATACATCACAACAATGTGGAGACATCAAGATACGATCCAATTCACTAAACAAAAAAATCGTACAACACATCAAAACACTTACATATCCGAGAGTAACAAGACATTCCAACACTTCGTAGTCCATAATAACATTCTTTTCACACAACAAGGAGGTACCTCACACATGGAATTCTCATTGAACCCATGAAAGAGAGAGAGAGAGAGAGAGAGAGAGAGAGAGAGAGAATAATCTCATCATAAGCACATCAACATGATAACAAATACAAACTAAGTGGTATGCATAAGATGGGCATTCATAATATCACAAGTACAACATTTTTAACATCACAACATATATCACATTACTCTTCCTATCTCCACCACAACCATACACAATCATCACAACTCTAATCTTTCCTAGAGGTTTGAGAGCATGAACATGTGCTCTAATACCAAATATAATTCCCACAAATTTGACAGACAAATACAATAGTTAAAATATCGGAATATTGTTTTTTTGACTTACATTACTTGATACATGACAAGACAAGGGATCGCTTAGGACAATGCATAACACATAAAATACTTGAACAAAAATGATCCCGCATAGATGGCATGAAAATACATTATGCACATCAAGGGCTCCTTTCCCCAAATGACAAGGCACACATACTAATTTAGCTGCACCATAACTCCGTTTAGGAACCATCCATGATATAAAACTTTCCCAGTTTACATATTTAATACATTTATATTTTTTTATTAACCTTAATTATCATGTAGTCCATTATTATTTAAAATAGACTACATTATATTTATTATACTTAAAATTTTACTTGTAATTATTCCATCTAAATTTGTTTGTTTTCCTTATCACAAAGTAATGATGTAGCCTAGTTGTTGAAAGGAACACATGTACACACATGAGGCTATTAGTGTTTGTTCTAAGGATTTTTTTCTAAGTTGTATGTTTTTTTGGTTTTACAATTTATCTCAGTTGCAACAAGGAAGGTTCACATGGAAAAGAAATTTTATTAGTTTAAGAGTATATAGATTATGTGTTCTTTTCATATTAACATTTAACTACAAAGGTTACTCTATTTGGTTTTAATTTATTACAATTAAACGTATATTCTAACTACTTAATTTTCATTGATCATGATACATAGTAGAGGACTTTACTCGAGTCAAAAGGGTCAATCCTCAAATTTCATTTTTCTTAATTTTGATAATTCAATATTATTTTTAAAACCATGTTGATGCGTGTGGTGATTATTTATTGTCCCTACGTATCGCAAGTTTCCCATTTACTAGGTTAAATGATCACCAAGGAGAATGATTTCACGCTTATCCAAGTTTGAATTATTATTGGGAAATTTAAGTATTAGATGTGTATTATGAGGTGACATGCCATTAAAATTTTATACACCCTATGACCTTCTACTACTACCCTCCTTACTAGTCAAGATATAATAATGCGTAATTCACCCTAATTCTCATAAGAGGTTCACATTTTTCTAGTTTCCATTAACACCTAACTGGGGCCTACACCATACAAAAATTATAAAGTAGAGATAACAATCATGTTTACCCCATGACTTATGCACAACTAAAAACACTCCTACCGAGATAATACCCCTATTTGTGAAGAGAAGGGGGATTGAAACTCAAATGTTTAATATGTAGGTATCTCACGATGTGGGTTCCGCTCATGGTTCAAAACCTCATTTCATAATTCCATACCATACTTAGCGTTAAGTCCAAAGGATAAATCATGATTTTTAATTTATATTAGGTTCAACATCTTGTTAGGACTAACTCTAGTCATTTATAGTGGATATAAAAATTGCAAGGAGAAACAAAAGGGTACAACCCATCATCACAAGGCTCTATCAAAGCATGACACCTGAGAGTAGAAATATTAGTTGGTAAAAACTAGCACCCATACTTAGGATGGTCATGGTTAGAGTGGGGATCACTCAATCTATAAGAAATCTCAAGTTGTTCTCAATTGTATAGTGTTAAGGTTCACCTACTAGTCATGCAATAATCAATAGGAGATGAAGAATTGAAGGGGTTTAAAGCACAATTCCATTTTAATTTACATATAGAGATACTTCTTTATACCATACATGATGTAAGTTTCAAAACATAGCTATAAATGAAGTCAAGAAGAGAATTAAGTAATATTTGGCTAACTCTTTAAACTTGATAACAAAGAACAATTACAAGTTGTCTAAAACTTCATGCACGACATGGACAATATTTTTATTTGAAAGAAAATAGGAAATGAAACTTTACTGTAAACGTAGAAATACATTTTTTCCATTAACATATACAAATTACAATAATACACAAGGAATTACAACCAAATTGTTTCATCATCTTATTTGCATCTTGCAAAACCACGTGAGCATGAGTTAGCAAAAATCGTTGGCATAACATCCACCTAAATGGAGCATAATTATCATTTTTTTTTTTTTCATTTACATGATAATGCAAACACAACAAGAGAGGGTCAAGGACATATATTCATTCCATTTCATTTCATTTCTTAACTAAGGGTAGAGAGAGAGATAGGGAAGAGAGAGAAGAGAGAGAAACACTATTTTTTCAAAAGTCACATTTCACACAAAAAGCCACAAGAGAGAGTTTCATATAGTTATTTATAAGTTTCAATAAGTTTTCACGATGGTTTATTGTATTGATAGGGTCCTATGACCTTATTTTACATTTTTCTAATAGTTACGAAATTGTCTAATTTTGGCTTGGAGGCTAAAGAAACATGTTCGAAAACTATGTTATGTTGGGAAAAAGCACAATGGTTGAATTCCTATGTTTACTCATATATATCAAGAATTCACAAAAACTAGTGGATTTCAAAACTAGTGAATGGTTTGTAAACGACGGCTATTTTTCCGGGCCCTTGGTCATAATTGGGCCAACTACAAAAGCAATCAATTTTAGTTCAAGTCCTAAGAAACCATGTCTGAAAATTGATTTCCAATAGATGAATTCTCTATGGAAAAATTCCTAAATGATCTCTTTTATATTGAGAATTCACCTGAGTCGACGGAATAGAAAACTGGTAAATTGGTTACAAATGGCAATTAGTTTTACCGAGTCACCATTCATAATTGGTCCAACTTGACCTAGTCAAATTAGTGACCAGAGGCCTATAAACCCCCTTTCCAAAAGTAGATATAATTTTTTTCCATAAAAATAACTTTACAAGCAATTTTCTAGTAGAATTATTAGAGGTTTGTGAAGGCAGAAAAAAATTCTTCGAGAGAGGATCCAAATGGTGAACCAAAATGAAAAACCAACTTTTCACTTTTAACAACTTCCTAAAAATGCAAGGTGGGGTAACGAGGATCCTAGAGGGGCAGATAAAAGGGCATAAAGGATCGAACGAGGATGATCTAAGGTTTTATGTGACTCCCCACAAAAAAATTGAACATGAGATAAAACTTTACAATTCTATTTTAGGGCCCAAAATTTATTTTACGAGTCTCTAAATATTGTATTTTTCTAAATTTATAAGTATAATGAAATGGTTATTTTATTTAATGACTCAAACTCTCTCCAGTACTAGCGGGAACAAGCACCTAATTTTGATACCCTAGTTAGTAACATATAAGGTTTTGGTAGAGAAGTAGTTGATGGTCAAATTATAAGTCAATAACATAAATCACAAGGTGGAGTTTTATTGTTTCGCACTAACCATCTGGAAGAAATATGCAATTGTTTAAGTGTGCAATGGTGTCATATTTCTATTATATTACAAATGAAGAACCAAATCATACAAAAATTATAAAATATGAAGGTAAAGAGACGATTCCTAGAAATTATTAGCGTCTGCTAATGAAAAAGGTGTTCTAGGTGGGGTCACCCGCATTCCACGAGGGCTCTAAATCTCTTTTAGCATTCCATAAAATAGTTTACATGCATCCTCAACTCCTCCATTTTCACATCTTTTCAAATCTCTTATTTGCACAGGTTGGAGAATGTTGGCAAGGTTGTGATGTTTTTCTTAAACAGATCAACCACTTTTGCCTAAGAAACCAAGGCATTTATAAAGAACCATAATATGTGCAGCATAACAGGTCATGCAAATGAAGAGAAATATCCCCTCAAACCCTCAAGGGTGGGCGGCGTCCACAATGCAGCACATGTCTCATAGGGATCTTTCTACTACAATTTTTATAATCTACATCCGCTATGTCAGGAAGGATGCCCAAAAATGTTGGGCGTATACCATAGTTATAAACAATTTTTAAAGGAAGAACTCCCTTACCCATTATGCTTTACTCATTAGACTGTGAGACATACATACTCATGAACAAGGCTATAAGCGGGTGCGGGAGAGAGGATTATGGATATGGATGTGGAGAATTCTTTAAACATTCCTCGACAATATAGGTTTAAACAAAATTTGACTTGCTTAAACCTTTTCTCACGCGAGAATTAAATTTTTGAGTTTTAATAATATTAGAAACTTTTTTTTTAATAAACTTGTTTAATTATTTAATTTAATAAAAAAATTATTGTAACTTTTAACTTCTAGAACTATTAATATCCTTATTATTTATAAACAGTCATTCGTATTTATTTTATTTTATTTTACTCATTTATCCATTTTTGTTTCATTTTATCATTTTAAATTTTAACTATCATTTGTATTAACCCGCAATATTATTGTTATTATCGCAATCCAGAAATTGAAGGATTCGTATGCGAAGCCATGGAGGTTGATGGGGTCTAGAATTTGGTTTGAGATCAAGATCATATTTGAAAAATCACAAAGGAAACTACACTGGACCGACACTACGAAGAGAGATAGGTTATTATTTTCTCTTGATTTCCATTACAAAAGAGGAATAGTGGATGACCGACGACGATAACTACAAAACCCAACCTCGTTAATGATCTCAATAGCTATTACGATCCTCCTTCGCGATCTCTAAGAACCAAACTTGGCAATACCCAACATACTTAGAAATTGAGCTTCAGTTTGAGTATACACTTTTCCAAAGGCTTCGTCATGTCCTCGGCTTCACATCATCTCTGGGCTCCCGTACGAGAATTATTTGGCTCCACTTCGGCCTTTACAATGTTTGGTGAGTCAACAAATAATAACTCCCGAATCTATATAATTACCTATAATGAAATATATTTTAAAAATGTTTCCTATTAACGATACTAATAGGTCTTATTATCTCTAGTACCTATAATAATATAGGTCTTATCCTTTAATATTACCTACTAGAAAAAAATAATAGGACTTATTCAAAATATTTCTTATAATAATAAATAGACCTTTAATTCTTCTTCAAACTATCATTCTAACTCTTTAAGGCCTTATCCATTCTCATCTTGGCTATTGAGCTTTATATTGAGGAGCTTTTTTTGTGTTTAATAGGAAAGGGGTCCCTTTATTTAGTGGGATCTCCCGTTGTTTTCATTAATAGGGCTTATCTCCTAACTCATATCTAACCCACCGAGTTAGGTGGGTTGGTTGGCATCACAAATAGGGTGGGGAGGTCACTGGTTCAACTCTCCAATCCTATCCTCCTGTTGTGACCCTTTTGACCGCCGTACCCACTGCTTGATTGGATTGCTAAATCGATATGTCTCATCTTCTATGAAAATTCCCGCCATCGATGCCCACACGTCACCACCGAGATGTCGGCTGCACTGATTGCCACATCTCCTCCATAAGTTTTTCACCAAAATTTCTATTGACCTTGTCGTATTAGCACCACCCATCATTATCACATTGCCTCACCGAGTCCCTAATCTATCATTTGTGGAAGTGGATTTTATCCCACATTTCTTGGGTAGGGGAGATAATTGGGGCTTAATATTTTTCCACCCGTCATTGGGATCACCAATGGTAACTCTTCCCAATTTTCCAAGATCTCAGCTCACTAATTTTATTATGTTTAGCTCACCATGTTAAGTTGTGACACACCTGGTTTACCTCATTACATAAATTTCCCTATCAAGTTGGTTTGGCTCACCGAGTTGATCACGAGCTTAGTCTAATGTTGAATTTTTTTGGTAGGGCACATGGTGGCCTAAGGACCCACCACATGGTAAATTATGATATCATTAATTCAAGTGGACAAGACATGCCTTCATTAAAAAAATGTCAACCCAAGCTGAGGGCCCCAACCAAGTAAATAGAGGGTCCCACCTATCTATGATCCTTGGTGTCATGAGTAGTAGAGGTGTAAATTTTGCAATAACAAGACACATTTTTATGGATCACATCCTATAGTAGAGGACTCTAGTTACATCATGATCTCTCGTAGAAGATCTCATAGTCTACTATCATCATGTATACCGATCTATGAGGAAAAATTTCCTTTGTATTCCCTTCTACCTCACAATATTTACACCATAATGCATTATGATTCTCATGAGAAAAGTTCATGCGAGATAATTTCTCCACTACTTTTACATTGCAGCAATTTGGGCTTCAGAAATGGACTAACTCATGTATCAATGCTTCCTACTACTTTAGCACGCAAGGTAGCCTCCAAGGATTTGTGTAGATTTATGAAAGTCCTCTCGTGAAAGCACCCTCTTGAATGGTGTGATCAATACTCGACAAACCACTAAACATGTCGTGAAGTATGAATATCATAAGATAACTTGGATATGAGAGTCTTGAAATATGCATCATACTCCCCCACACTCTCGACATTCCTTACTAAATCTCCTTCAACGCCCGATGATTTTCTATTCAAACTTAGGTACATGGAAATCTACCAAAAATTCATTACATAAGCTAAGAATGTAATCCACCAATTTTTGGTGAGGATGATATTTTATGTACTAGTTATGCATGCGTCCTTACAATGTGGTTATGCAAACTAACTAACCTTTCTCTACGGGGTAGTGATCCCATGCACGTGACATAACAACTCACACTTGTGTACATTTTCGTGGCATCCTAAACACCCTTATAATCGGGTAAGTGGAGTGACATCTCATAAAACACCTATTGATGATGTTGTGGACCTTGTTTGCGAGATCCATGTCCTTGATTCCCTATAATGTTATCTCCACCACTGACCCACTAGATACACTTGTGCCAATTCCTTTGGATACAAAAATCCTCCTCCTATTGTAGGAAAGAGGCCAAAAAAAATTGCACCACCGTGAACCCACTATAGTGTTAAAGCGCACATCGACAGCCCGTGATATCAAACCACTCCCAGATTTGTTTCTTGCACCACTCAAAAACATGATAATCAAACATTGTTATCCCACACCTTATCCAAATGTTGTGCTAGACAAAATATCCCTAAAAATAGGAAATGACCATGTAGCCATAAATTTACAAAATGAGAAATTATACCTCCTAGGTGTCATTTGAATACGAATGCGATACGAAATGGATTATCAAAACTTATCCGAGGGACTGGAAAACTAAGTGCAAGGGTCTCTTCACCATGTGGGTTAAGATGTGTTCCTATGGATCTTCGAATTTATTCATATGTCAAGTTCTCTCTAGAAGCCAAGGGGGTTTCTCTTCCATGCTTTCCAAGATGGGGTAGCTTGACCGCTCAGTTCCATGTCCTCTAAGTGAACCTTGAATCCTTCTTGCAACATCTACCTCCATAAATCAATCACTTATGAAGCCTCACACTATCTTACCAAATCCCTCTCTCAATATTCATTATAATTTAGCTGCCTCTCCTCTCTATCTATTTTCGCCGCAAGTTCCACCATCTTTCTACCACGCAAGCTTCCACGCCCCACGCCTAGCAAGAATTTAGCCAGAATGGGAAAGGTTTCGAAAATAAAATTAATGACCAAGATATTTAAAACCAATGGAATAACATGCAATAATGATCCTTTAGGCTCCCTCAAGAGCTCAAACTTAGTAATCTCTGGGAAAGAATACATAGTAGAAATAACATATTCCAAGGTATAACTAGTCAACACTCTAGTCTACCAGTGATCAACAACATGGGTCCATGTCAGATCGGCACCATACAACCTCGATATTCCTCCTTGGTGAAAACACAAGCTCTATATTACCAGCTCATCCTTGATCCATATGTTGATAGATTTTCATACAAATTTATTGGGAAATAACAAAAGAATGTCTCATAGAGTTTGTGATACGTGTTCTCCTTCACCAATTTTCATGCATCAAACTTAGATATAGTATTAAACCTCGAGAAAAATAATCCTCTATGTTTTTGAGCCATTATTTGACACTTTCCAAAGTCAAGCACTCTATCATCACACATTTCTCTCACAATAGCTTCAAAATAGGTCCCAGTAATGAACCAATACGTAGTCATTATTTTATCGTCAATACTTCTTTCTAATCCCAAACTCATTGGCCTATCATCTAACATACACTAGGAACTCACCCAAGGTACACGTGGGTGCAAGACCCTCCTTTATGTGAGATTTACAAGAGTTTTCTCCTATTAATGGAGGATTTATTTGCAGAAATAAAAGTACATTCACTTACTTTAGAAGGAAAAATGTAACTAGTAGATCTACACATCAATGCATCACAAAAGCTAAATAAACATTACACGAAGCACAAGAAACCAAATTTGAGTCATGATAAGCCAAATAACATGAGGTTTTATGCCCATAAATAATATGTATAGAATAGATCCATGTATATTGATTTAAGAGAGTCTTTAGTAACCATACTACATTCAAAAGAGTCATCTCAAACCATATACATTAAATGAAAAAGATTCAACCCCGTAAACTAATATTATCAGAGATCCTAACTATAATTTCCCATTATAGCCCTTGTTATAGACCCTAATACTCAACATATGCTTAATGGTATCCCTTATAACCCTCTAGCACTAAGTACTCTAAACCCTAGCATCATGAACTCCAAACCCTTAGCATTTTTTTAGTACTTTGTTACTCTCCTTATCTTCCTCTACATTCTTTATACATTCTCTTTACATTCCTTTTATGTCTCTTTGTGTGTCTATGTGTCTTTGTGTGTCTATGTTAATGTACCAGACACCTCTTTAAATAGGATCATCGACCACCACCATGAATTCTCTTATGAGTAATTATGTGCCAAGTTTCAATGTGGCCCTCCATTGGCAAATTCTTATCCTTTTTGCAAAAATTCCACTAATCGTAATCACGCCTCTAGGAATATTCCCTGCATGGAATATCCTTTTCTTGACCTCTAAGATTCTAGGCTGGCACCTTATCCACTCATCACACCTATTCAGGTCCTCACATTTTTCCTCAAGTGACTCCATGATGCCAAATATAGATAATTCATTTGAACCCTTCTTCTTCCTCTCACACGCATATCTTTTGGTTTAACTTACACCCTTCTTAAACCCTTTTTTCCTACATGCTTTTCTTGAGCGCCCTTCTATCTATTGATCCTATATGAGTGAATCTCTATGTACTTAGTCAATATTTTAGGTCCAACAGAGGAATTTTTAAGGAGAGAGTTAAAGGGGAGTACGAGAAATAAAGAGAAAAGAGGTTAATGCTATGAGTATGAACTATCATATTCTCACAAAAATAACTATAGTAGGTACACATTGAATTACAATAATCGAGTAATGTAAGAACTCAGTAATACTAAGAAAATAAAGACAAAAAGTTTTGAAGATGTAGTGCCCACTTCACTAGAACACTATTTAGATAGATAATTCCTTCCATATTATATTTTTCATCATGTGAATCATTGTATATGTTGTATCGGCATGCGGTGCTATGATTTACTGATTTACTTAGACTATGTTTCTTTGGTGACATTGAGTTTGTACTATAACATCTTTAGCATGATTATTCTTGTGATGACTCCCACTCTTAATGCTACAAACATTGACAAGTGATTTATCTTATAAAGGTGTACTCTTATGACTTTTGGAAATCATGTTTGCAATGGATAATTAATCATCAGTTAAAAAGGTTCATTTTGATGTGAATTTTGTTGTTGATTATGAGGCCATTCATCTCTTTATACAAGTTAAATTCACTTATAAAGATGAAAAACTTGTACATTGTTTCCATAAAAAAAAATTTGTAAAGAAACACCTTGGATCAATTCCATTGATCCAATGTATGCTTTAGTTCTTCTTACCTTTCGTCTTGTTGTCTTGGTGTTATGAAAGGAAGGACAAAGATGGACTAGGCCTTGTTTTGTTTACAATTGTGAAGGACCCTTCTTCAAGGATCCCTACTTAGCATTGGGCCTTTGATGATGACTGGTTCTTCTTACCATTGATAAGGTGTTGAGTGGCATATAGGGACCTTAGACCTAATAATATAACACTAAGGTTGACCCTAGTCTAAGGGTATATCTAACCTAAGTTGGGGGTGTGCTATGTTTATTTAATTGAAATACAAACTTAGGTAAATAAGACTTACCTAAGAACCTAGGTTGATTTTCTAACCTAATAATAATCTAACCTAAGGGGTACCTATAGACTATATGGAAATTTGCATAGTCGGTGGAATCGGTTTTCAAGGCATTAAATGGAATTGATTTGTGGTTTTATTATGAAGGACTGCCAACTTTGGTAGAAGCACAAGAGGTTTGGGGAATGCTTAGTTGGCATCACCACCAAGTTAAGTTGCATGCAAAATTTGAAAATAGACATCATAAAAGATAGATGACAAGTGACGTGGAGAATTAGGATGGAACTACTATCCTTTGCATTTAATTGACTTCATTTTTGCTAAGAAACCACCTAATAAAAATGCATGGTGGGTTTTTGGCTTGGTTATTTTGGTCTTTAGTTCATTTCAAGATTTGGCTCTGCATGGGGTTTTTCGGTTCTTTGAACCAATAATTCTATTTTGGTATCACTGTTATTTTTTCATTCTTGAGCTATTTTGGGCTCTGTGGAAGTTATAAGAAGCGAGAAGAGTTGAGGTGGGTTAATGTTGCACGGAGAAAAGGAGATCTGTAGGAGATTGGCTTGGAAATCTTTTGCAAATCAGAATAAGCTCTATGGGTATGATAGGCTCTACCCATTAAGTTGTTCTTATTTTTCCTGAATATCTTCATTAAAAGAACTCTTATATTTGGGAATGAATGATTTTTTTATGATGTTATGATCTTTCTTTCGACCCTTGTATTTTCACTATGTTTTTCTTCATGAAACCATTGTATAATGGATAAATGTTTTGGGTTTTGTTTCCTTTGTTGGGAAAATTATTGAATCATTCTTAACTTTCGTTTGAACTTGAGATGATGTTGAATTTTTTGTACACCTATTGAAGTTGTGTTAAAACTTGATAGTAACTCATCTGATGTTGAACTTGAATGAATCACCTTGGGGAGAAATCAAGGTTTTTTTCATGGTTATAGTGTAACCCTACTTGTGTGATTTGTGGAGTGGATTTTTGAATTCAATTTGCATCTTGTTTGGAGTGAGGAAAGGGTGGTCTTGGTTTTGTTATTCTTGGTTCAACTTGTTATGTATGTCTTGCTCTTTTCACTTAAATCAGAGATACAATTGATACTATATGATCTCATGTAAATAATGTTTAAGCGTAGAATAACTTGAATCTTGTGTATGCTTGAATGAATATTTGAAGTAAATAGCCTTCAACATTTTTGGGTTTAGCATATCTTTTGAGTTTGAATTCGTGCAAAAGACTTGGGATCATACCAACATTATTTTGTCTCTCTTTGGTTATGAATGTTGGTTGGGTTTCATCCTTCTTGTTTAAGTTGTCTGTTTCAGTAATTATTATGATGATGCATTGCTAGGAGTTGGCTTGAAAGGAAGTATATGACTGTTAAGTCCTGATTTCACTTTTTCATTCACCATCAATAGATGTGAAATCTTATCATGTTATTTATATAGAAAAAGGTTAAATTACTTAAATGTTACTCTATCTTCTATATTTTGGGAAAGTGGGATAACTCCTGAAATTGAAGAAAATATATTTTAGAAGGAAATCATTGTTGTTTTATGTTACAATCGTTGTTATCAATTGTAATTTTGTACTAGTTCATTGGGCTTCAATGGTTACTTGGGGTTAATTGTTTTCTTGGCCTTGGACCATCATATTTGTCTGCAATTTATTTTCCAATCTTAGGAAAGAGTACCTATGTTATATAAATGTGGATTGAGGCCTCATCTTTACGTTAATCAATGATATCTCCTATTTCTATTCTAAGTTAAGGAGTCTAGGTAGACTTACTCCTTGGCTATTATATTCGTTTTCCTCTGTATTTGTTAGCAGATGGTTACTTACAGTATAGGGAGTTGAGGTATTTATAATACCGTCCTCCCTGAATACGGAAAGGTAAAGGAATGTTGATCTTGTTCTCTCTGCCTCGGGATAACTCTCATCTAATCCAAGCCTGGTCTAACCTCTTTTGGGATTTATATGGAGGATAGTAGAGTCCAGAATTGTCTATTTTATTCTTGTTTGGATCTCGAGTGAACAATAAATTTTTCTCTTTCCTTTCATCTTCCATCTATATCACTCATGTAGAAGGAGCTGACCTATTTAGTTTGTATCATTATACTCTTATGGGGTGAAATTATATTTGAAGGATTTCAGGCTTTCTAGCTGATTGTTAAATTGCTCCATTCTTCTGTTTCAATTTTTATTTGGTAATGATGTACCTTGATTGTGATTGTGTGATTAGTTCCGATTGAATGTCAAATTAAATCCATCGTTTGTGAGATTTTGATGCTAATATTAAACTTACGTTGGTTATTGACTCGAATTTAGGATATAGAATTCTTAAATAAGAAAATCCTTACTAAAATGTTGTTGGTTAATCCTAAATTTATACTATTGTTTGATTTATTTTGGAAACTTATATTTTAGGATGAAATTAAGTGAGATCATGCTGAAATGAACACACTAATGTTCCATCTAATTAAAATCTATTCCTTGGAGATAGTAGAGTTAGTATCTTCTCAGTTTAGATGGAATTAACTAAGAAGTGAATGATGAAAATCAGCAAATGAAAAGTAGTTGTGATTTTGGTGAATTATTATTTATCTAAATTAATGTCTAAATTATTTTTATGTAATCAATATTTGAAAGTTAAATCTGATTATATCATGTTCTATTCTTAACGATGAAATGGTTTGTTACCTTATTTCTCCCTCTCCTTTATGAATGATATGCTTTATGAATGTCTTCTTGTAATGCTTTAACTATTTCATAAAAGCGAGTTCTCTTTATGAAATAGTAAGTTAAAAGCACATTGTTTTAATGTTTAGTGTTTATCATGCTTAGTTAAATGAAATGACCCGTCGTGTAGCAATTTTTACGATGGAATTAAGTAAGTGATAAAAGGATAAAATATCTTTTATGATGTCAATTTTGTTTACCAACGAGAATGGATCTTTTATGATGAAATATGAATCATTATTGAAATGTATTTGTTGGAAAGGAAAGTTTTATTTTTAAGAGATATTATTGATGATGTTTGACTTGAAAGAGGTCTGAAGTGTTTGGCCTTATAATGTATGAATTCCACTTGATGAATGAAAATTTGTGGATTTATATTTACTTGATGTGTCATATTTTTGGATATCCTAAGAATGGAAATGATAAGCTTATCTATATTATTTTATAAATGTATATCTGTAATGAACCCTATTGGGTTGATTAAAATAAACTAGAGGTTAAGGGTACTAGATATGCTACCCTCTTATTTAATGCAAATTATTTAAGTTGGCATTCATGATTGGATATTCAATTAAGTTACTATGACTTTACTAAATAATTGTTATTGGGTAGATAAAACCACGATGATAACTTGTGAAATGTTATGGGGTTATAAATGAACCTTAATTCTTAATAAGTAAAGGGAAGGAAACTATTCTGCAATGATAAGCAATCTATTTTAAGAACTTTTGGAATTAAATCTTAATATCATCTTGGATAGAGGAAGGTGTGCTTCCTCTTGATTAATTCCTTAATTAGATTAAAACCAATGAAAAGGATATATATGTAGGAGTACGATTCATTACAATAAATTCTATTATGATTCATAACTTAAATAAGCTAAGACTTGGATAAGTTAATCAAGTTAACATCCATTGTTAGTATGTTGAATCTGTTTGTGAAAATGAATCATAAAATTAGAAAGTTAATGAATGAAAAACAAATCTTCGGAGAAGGGTTTGGAGGCATATGTATCTGCATAGAAATTCCTATTACAGTTTTTACTTGTAACCCTAATGGTTAATGAACCTAGCTATTCTATAGGGATTTTGTAAGTAACCCTTAAACAAGGAAAATAATTAAGTAAATAACTTCTCTCTTGTGTATGTACATCCAGATGAGGTGAAATTAGTCAAATGTTGTCACACGCCAACTGCAGTATAGTACCTTCATGAATACTTGGGTCTTCATGAGGATACTAAGTTGCATTTGACATGTTACAACACCCTTCAGAATTTAATCACCTAGATCTACATAAAATCTTACTTGATCATAGTTATGCCCTAAGTTAAGTTAGAAGCATGATCTAGTGTGGGAACAACTCACAACAACTCAGGGTAACTAAACACACATAATCGACTTAGGTCAATTGAGTATGTCTATGTACCCTTAGTCACCATGAGTAGTCCTCCACACTAAACTATGTTGCTAACTTGTGTTAGGGTTAAACCTTGAACAAGTGGACCTGAGAGGGCCAATAAATACCATTCTAGATAACAAATGAAGTGGGGTGAAGGACGTATTTTGTTTGACAATTATAAATCTAGGAAAATAAACATGAATAGTATGTTGAAAAACTTTGACCAAAGTATTGCAAGTTGTTGGTTGCGTTGTCCTATGTCACCTAGTTTAAGAAGCGGGATTTCATATGAATATTGGGAATAAATATTCATATAGGCCTCTTAAAATAACACTTAATACCCGAAAAGGGTAAGAGAACCAAGTATGCTTAGTATAGAAATCTTTAAGTTAACATGAGAGATCGGTATGATATTGAGTCATGAAATGAGATATCAATGTTCCACCGAGTCATTCAAACTGCATATGGTTTTCTTTTATGAGATTGATTTTCTTGTTATAGGTGTTCTAAATTATGATTATTTAGAATAGAGAACATTAGGCAAAAAAATTTCCCTTGTTTTTAAAGTCTTAAATTGGGAATGTTACATCTTGCTATCAGAGCTGAAGATTATAGATCTTGGACCTATTTTGTCCACAATATGATAAAACTTAAATTTTCTTGACAACAAAAATGGTTAGAATGAGAGGAAATGCTTAAAACAACCCACCACCTAGTGGAGAAGAGTACTTCCCAAAAATTTGATGAGATCCTTGTTGCCTGTTAGACATAAGATATCATTTAGCTATACTTGAACAAGTAATGGGAAATGAGGAGGAGGAAGAAGATGCTAGAAATAACAATCAGCCACCTCCCGTGGACAACACCAATGTTGGAAATTTGTGCGTTGATAAAAATAATGCAGCTAATACTAATGTGAATGCACCTAATCAACCTAAGAATAAAAAGGCAAGTTTGGTAGCTGAAATCACTAATAACATAAAAAGGATAATTCGCCCCAAGTTTTATGGCACTACACTAGGAGATGGAGATGAGAACGGCTCAACAAAATGAAGTACTTTACAATAAGGAACTTCTCTGAGGAAACAAAAGCAATATGGGGATCTTATCATCTTTCCCATTAGGCATCTTCATGGTGGGACATCCATAAGGATGAGTTAAAAATTGATGAAACAAACATCACTTGGGATCAATTTAAAAATTATTTTAGGCAACGATGGCTGCCACAACTTTACTATGATAAGAAAATGACTAAATTTCAAAACTTAGCTCAGGGAAAATTAATTGTAACATAGTACTAGGAGAGGTTTACTAAACTCCTTAAGTACGTACCTCAGTATCAAACTAATAAGAAGTTTAAGATATGAAAATTTATCATGGGATTAAGTCTAATTATAGGTGGTGAAGTGGATGTTCACAACCAAATCACTATGGAAGGGGTTGTTGAAAAAGTTATAAGGTAGGAGTAGAAATTGAAAGCGATATCTGCCCATAAAGAAGAAATCAGAAAGAAAGTTCTCAATTCTTCTTCGTCCCTTGCACCCAAAAAGGGGACATGGAAGAAATTTGGTATGATTTTTTTGTTGTTGCTGATAATAACAAGAAAAATGAAGTAAATAAACCTGTTGCTAATGTACAAAACAACTTTGTCAAGAACAATAATAATGGACATAAGTCCTATGGGAAGTCAGAATGATAACTCTAAGGCTGGAAATAAATTTGAGCCTAAGAAAGGACCTGTATGAGGCTTATACAATTGTGGAAAATATCATTACACAAACCAATGTCCTCTAATAAAAATGATCGCAATTAGCAAAGCATAAGATACATGCTGCCGAAGAGTTGAAAACAGTGAAAAGAAAGTTACACCATAGAATTTCTAGGTAAGTTATTTGGTATACATGTAACTATAATTTTTATACTACAACTCTGAATGCTTTATTTTGACAAAATTAGCTTCAAAATTAAAAATAAAGCGTGAAAAATGGATAAATCATGGACTTTACATTATGGAAATAATGTTGTTCACATAGTTAGTATGTGTCTTTTTAGAGCGATTCCTTGAATTACCTAGTTTTTCCATGAAATTTGAACTTTTGTTTCTCCTTTGGGGTCTTATGATGTAATCATGGGTGTTAACTAGCTAGATGAACATAAGGAAAAGGTTGATATTTTTGAAAAAACATATTAGTTATCTGGATGACCTATAGAAAACAATAGACATTCGGGGATAAAACGTGAGATTTCAGTTAGGAAATTGTTAGCTATGCAACTTAAAAAGACCAAAAACAAAGGATACACTTTATATGCGATAAAAAATTATGAAACAACTAATGAAAGTAGTGACTTATTGGAAAGATATCCGATGTTACAAAATTTCAGTGATGTTTTTCCGAATAGTTACGGTCTTTCACCCAAACAGGAGTTTGACTTCATGATTGAGATCAAGTCGGGAACTGAACCTATTTCCAAGGCACCATATAGAATGACTACCATTAAATTCATAAAGCTTAAGGCACAATTGTAAGAAATTTTGTATAAGGGTTTGATAAGACTGAGTGTCTCGCCTTGGGGATCACCACTAATTTTTGTGAAAAGAAGGATGGAACACTTAGATTTTGCATTGATTATAGGATGTTAAATAAATAAAAATTAAAAATAGATATCCACTTCCATGAATTGATGATTTGTTTAATTAGATGTGTGGTGCATCAAAGTGTATTCTAAAATAGATCTTTAATATGAATATCATCGATTAAGAATAAATGATGAAGATATTCATAAAACAACTTTTAGAACAAGGTACGAACATTATGATTTCACAGTTTTACCATTTGGTTTAAAGAATGCACCTACAACTTTTATGAATTTAATGAATAATATTTTTCAAGAATACTTGGACAATATTCTCATATACTCTAAAAGCATAAAAGAGCATCATGAGCATTTGAAAACAATTCGGAAATATTAAGAAAGAGAAGATTGCATGGTAAGTTGTCCAAATGTTCTTTCTATGAGACGGAAGTGCATTATTTGGGACATGTCATAAGAAAATATGGAATAGTGATAGATCCCTAAAAAATTGTTGCAATAACTAAGTGGCCTATACATAAGAATGTATATGAATTTAGAAGCTTCATGGGTCTTCTTTGGTTAATATAAGAAGTTTGTTAAAGACTTGTTAGTGCAAAATCACAAAGCACCCACGGATGCAAATCAAGGTTCTAAATGATGTCTTAGGCATCCAAAGTGTGATTGCACAACATGGAAACCTCTCTCCAAGTGTGGGACTTGTGAAAATGAGAGAGGAATCTTGTTATCCCGTTTTGAGTTCACTATTTAAACGATCGGATAACCCCTACAAAAATTTTGAAGTGATTTTGCATTATGATCTCTTTTAGAGTAATCGGGTTTTGGTGTTCTAATGACTTGACATAAGTTTTAACATGCTTTATGTCTTATGACCTCCGAAACCCGAAACCCGCCTTGTATTGAAAAATCCTTTGAAATCGGGTTTTCGGAAATTCAACGCATCGGAACATACTTGTGTTAAGACATGCTTTGTGTCGCGTGACTTCCGAAACCCGAAACCCGCCTATTGTTAAGACAATCCTTAGTAATCGGGTTTTCGGAAGTTTAATGCATCGGAACATTCATGTACCAAAACATGTTTTGTGCTCCATGTTTTCCGAAGCCCGAAACCCGAAATGCACTAAATCTCCTCGTGTCGGGTTTTTGGACTCCTCCAACACGCTGACGTGGCATCCATGCCGAATGGTTGGTGAGCCGGCACGTGCCGAGCTGAAGTGTATTTATTACTGATTTTCTTATAAATACGCCAAAATCCACGTCATTTTTACCGTTCATATTTTTAATTCGTGGATTTTTCGCATGCTCTTCCTCTCCCAAAACCCGCAAACTCCCGTTACCAGACTGGATCGATCGTTTTCGATTTTACTTGTCTCGAATCGAAGGTATTCTTCGTTCCTTCTTTATTCTTAATTTCTCTGGATCGACTGCATATATTTTCTTTCCAATTTCTTGCCAGTTGTTGAGGGTTTTTCTTCCTTCTTCGTTCTGTATTGTTTTGGAAAGGGGTTTTGGGTTTTTAGGGTTTATTTTCTTTTTGAGATTATCAATTGGTGCTATTCCTTCCAAATTCCAATTACTTTCATAATGTTTGGAATATGAATAACAAAAAAGAAAGGAAGATGTCTATGTAGAAATTCAAAGGAAAGGCTCTGTTTTTGGTTTCTTGGATTTTGAAGTTTGTATTGCAGATTCAAAAGTCCGAAATACAAAGGAAGCTCGCAGTGACGGGGTCTTTCAACATTCCGACCTCAACAGTGGGTGCCGGGCATCTCCTAAGTTCTCGCCATCACAGTAGACGCCGGGTTTTCGGCAGGTTCCGTCATTAAACAGCAAGTGCCGGGTTTTCCCCTGTTTCCGCCATTGAAAGCAAGTGTCGGGTTTCGCCAAGACTCCGACATATCGACGCGTGGTGAAAGTTCATCAGTCCTTGGCAGAAATTCAGAAGGAAGGAGAGAAGATGGATGAGGAATTCACTGAAGAACTTGGACAGCTTGATTTGACTTGTGAGGCTCTCCAAGTGCTGAAGCAAATACCAGCACATCTCTTGGTAGAAGAAGCAATTCTTCCACATACAGATAAACACTTTCAGCTGATCAAGGGCATCAAGTTCAGAGTAAAGATTCTCAACGAAGCCTGCAGCAAGTTGAGAGAATCAAGGGATAAATTGATCGATGGGAAAAGTGATCTGGAGGAAGAATTGCTAAAGATTTGTCC
The DNA here is from genome assembly GCA_018340775.1 of Taxus wallichiana var. yunnanensis. Lineage (NCBI taxonomy): Eukaryota > Viridiplantae > Streptophyta > Pinopsida > Cupressales > Taxaceae > Taxus > Taxus wallichiana. Next base: position 428,267,926 of record CM031238.1, on the reverse strand, counting down.
AAAGATGTCGGTTGGGAAATCAAGTGCCCTATCAGCAGATGATCTCTTCAAACAAGTTCAAGAGATTATTCAGCATGAACCTGTAGATGGATTCGACCTTGAAGTCATTGGTCAGTTTGTGAGGATTGAGCATACGTTGGAGGCCTTAAGAAAGCTCAGCAAGAGGTTGAAAAAGCTTCCCGGCAGTGCCAGTGATATCCATGAGACCTGCGAAATGTGGAATGATCTTTCCACTGCACCTGAGGAAAACGAAATGCAAGGCATTATTCGGAAGTTCCAGGAGTTCCGGAACAAACAGTCTCAGCTGGAGGAAGAGAAAGGAGAAGAATCAAAAGATGATGACTCGGATTGAGCTCCAGCGTCTCATGTCATTTCTATTTTTAGAATGACACATCTTTTATTTCCATTTTATCATATTTTTAATTCAGACTTCGACTTGATCTCCTGCGTGAGAATCATGCAAAGCTGAAACTCTAGTTAGCATGCTACTTTTCAGGATCTGTTCTGTTTAAACTCTAGCTTCTTTTGTTATAAAAAAGGGATGCTTGTGCATTCTAAAGGGTCGAGAATTTTTGAAGCATTAAGAGGCTATTGGAAAGGAGAAAAACTTTGTGTTTTCTTTCAATCATTTTGAAGAATAGAAGTTGATATTGTTTTGCAGACTTTGTGTTGTGAAATATATCTTATTTAAGATATTGTTCTTATGTTCATGATCTTAAAGCTATTCTTTGCATAGAATCTCAGTGTTTCTAATTATCTCGGACATTATATCTGTGATCTAAAACTCGTATGATTATTTCGTGCTCTGTGTTTACTCGAAAGAAAATACGTTTCTCCCATTTCTTTTCTACCGTGCTTCTTTCACTGTAATAGTTTCTAACCTATTTCACGTACGAAAGCAATATCCTTGAATCGTGTGAATGTGGATTTCGGGATTTCATCCCAACCCCCAATGGTTAGATTAGTGTGAATATTGTATATATTATTTACTGTGTTTTAGATTAGCAATAAACAGGCAGCCTCACCTGTCTTTGAGGAGGGATTCAATCCCATGTACTGTGGTTGAACCTCATATTTTGGTTTGACAAAATATCCAACCAACAGTTTTTGGCGACTCCGCTGGGGAAATACAGATCAATAGTACAAAGCTTATCCTCTCGGTGTCTGGCGACTCCATATTTGCCTTATTTTTAATAAGATCTCCTTTCAGTTCAAGCTGGCCAGGAGGATCTTCACTCGGTCTCGCCGAGCTCAAGGTGAAATTGATCCACTTTTTGAGTTGCTGCAACAGCACAATTTCAGCCTTTCTCCCAACAGCGTTGTCTCTAACCGAGCCAGAAGTTCTTCACCTGTTCGGAGAAATCGGATCCCTGAAGAACGGGAAACATCTGCAACTTGTCGTGCACTACTCTTGTCTGATACCCGGATCCCTGTACGCACTCTTTTCAGAAGGATGGCGGTTCAACCTGTGCCTTGGGGTGCAGTCATTGGTCCTCTTACTTTGACTCCTCCATTGCATGAGTTACCACGTGGATCACGTAAGAACATTCCCAAGTTCAATGGGGATGGGAAGCAGCATCCCGATGAGCATATTGCGTCTTTCTTTGTTGCATGCGGTGTCCTCGGAGTAGCCCACGAAGATGTCTCTGTTCGACTCTTCATTGAAACATTGCAGGGAGTAGCAGCTGAATGGTTTTATCACCTCCCGAATGCATGCATTCCAGATTGGGCTACCATGCGGACCAAGTTTGAGGCACGTTTCAAACCAGCCGAAGATTCTCATGCATTGTTAGCTCAGCTTACTCATATGAAGAAGGAATCGCATGAACCTATGCGGGAATTCGTGGCTAAGTTCAATAAGCTGATCCGGAAAATTCCCAGTTATACTGTACCAACTCTAGAAAATCAAAAGTGCTTTTTCATCAATGCTCAACCTCCTGATATAAGCTTTTTATTACGAAGGTCGGTTATCCCAGATCTGGCTACTGCTCAGTCAACGGCTACTGAAATAGAGGATGATCTCATCTTAGCTGGAAGGATCAAGAAAGATATACCCAAACTCAAAAATCAAGGTTCTTCTCAAGGTAATACTGACCCTATGTTTCAAAAAATGGCTAATGATTTAATTGCTTTAAAGAAGCAAGTGTCTCAGCAGGTGAGCAATGTTCCGTACCGGGATATCCCTAGGCGGAATTTTAATAACAATGGTGTACCTGCCAGAGATAGGCCACGGTTAGCTCCTGCTCAACCGAGATTAGCAATTGAAGCTCCGCCTGTTAATGCAGCAGTGGAAATAATTGAAGAAGATGATGAACCAGAAGAACAAGATTCCCCGAGGATTTCGAAGCTTCAGGATATGCTGATGAGTCTTATGATGAGTCAGCTGGCGACTCCAGCATTGGTTATTTGGAATATGATGAAGATGAATGTGAGCCAGATGGTCAATCATTTGCTGTTTTCACTCGGTCCCAATCTCAGGTTCCCAGAAAGCCTCTGGAAAATACTAAGGAGAAGAATAAGGAACCTCCTGTATCCATAGTCAAAAGGGGTACCCCTATTTCGGCGCAAACTGAAAGAGAGGTTACTAAAAAGACAGCTGTTCCTTATTCTCCTTCTCCTAAGGCCAGTACCCCACCACAAGCTCATGTAATTAGAACTGAGCCTACTATCATTCCTTCTTACACTGCTTTTGACATTATTGATCATGCGAAGAGAACAAAAATTCAAATGTCGGAAGCAGAATACCTTCAGTCGAATCCCGAACAATTTGAAAAGCTGGCCAAGTTTATCAGAAGTAAAGCGGCCGTTTCATCATCGTCAAAAGGTCTCCTTCCAAATCCTGTTCAACTTACACCTCAGAATAATCTGACCTCTGTTTCTTCCTCGGGAAAGATTGAACCATTTTATTTGTCTCTACTTATAAATGGGTTTAAACTCAGCAATTGTATCATTGACTCAGGGGCCTCTGATAATGTTATGCCCGCAAAAGTGGCCCATGCCCTTGGGCTTACTTTGACTAAATCATATGGACGGTGTTATTCCATGGAAACTAAACAAGTCCCTCTGATTGGTCAAATTAAGGACGCACAGTTTGCATTTGTTGCTTTTCCTGAGAAGAGAGTGAAAATGACTATTCTGGTTGCAGACATTCCTGCAGCTTATGGTATTCTCTTGGGTAGAGGATTTTGTAAAGATGTCGGAGGAGAGATTAGTATGGATTGGACCAAAGCTAAGATCCCAGTCAAAGGGGTTCAACAGGTTCTTCATCCTGAACCACAGGCAAAGTATTTGGTGACCAAATCAGATGATCCGAAAGCTCAGATCCTTTTCGAAGATGCTAGCTTTGGGAATTATTTCATGGCTTCAGAGATACCTATTGTAGATGTGAAAGAGGACGATCCCAATGCAATTTGGACGCTTGAATTTGATGGTAGCTGCTCAACTTCTGGATCAGGCGCTGGTGTTGTTCTCATATCTCCTAGCTCCGAGATTTTTCCGTCAGCTTATAAGTTGCAATTTGATAATACTAACAACACGGCCGAATACGAAGCCCTGTTATTAGGATTAGAATTGGCCAGACGAAAGGGAATCAGAAATCTCAAGGTTCAAGGAGATGCGGAGCTGATTGTTAATCAGGTCAGGGGTATATATCAGGTGAAAAATGATCGGTTGAGACATTACCGAAATAAAGTGTGGGATAGTATAGAATGCTTTGATGCATTTTCTATTAGGGCAGTTTTAAGAGATTACAATGACAAGGCTGATTCTTTGGCCGTATCTGCATCTCTTCTTCTTCCTCATCCTCAATTCAAGCAAGACACATACTCTATTGAGATTGTATATCGCCCTAGTATCCCAGATAACGCAACTCACTGGCAGGTATTCAATGATGATCGACAGGTGTTGGCTTTTCTAGAAAAGGCTGACAATTTCAGTGAATTGTATTTTGAAGGTTCAGAATCAGCCTTTCGTGAAACTATTTCAGATCCATATCAGGAAGTTGATGGTGAATATATTCAGCTGAAAGGCAATAAGATACCCAAAGGTTTGGTTTCTTTGGAGGGCTTGTTTGATAAACATGATCGCTTTATCCAAAACAAAAGGCAGGTCGAAGGTACTTCTTCCTCTGAAGTAGATCAAATCAATCTAGGTTCATCTGATCAACCTCGGATGGTGAATATCGGTAAATGTTGTTCTCCTGAAGAGAAGGTAAGATTTACTTTGCTTTTGAAGAAATACATCGATGTCATGGCTTGGTCCTATGCAGATTTGAAATCTTTCAAGCCCAAGGATGTTCAGCACAGTATTCCTTTGAAACCTGATGTGAAGCCGTACAGACAAAAGCAAAGGCATTACAATCCGAAGATTTCAGGAACAATTCTGGCAGAAATTCAGAAGATGCTAGATGCCAGAATTATTTTCCCAATCCATCACTCCACTTGGATTGCAAACATCGTTCCTGTCAGAAAGAAGAATGGCGAGATCCGGATTTGCGTTGACTTTCGGAACTTGAATCAGTCCTCGCTGAAGGATAATTATCCCTTGCCGATCATGGACCAAGTACTGCAAACTGTTACTGGATCAGAAATGTTATCCATGCTCGACGGGTTTTCGGGATATAATCAAGTCGAAGTAACCACAGAAGATCAACACAAGACAGCTTTCACGACCCCATGGGGTACCTTTGCTTATAGAAGGATGCCATTCGGCTTGATCAACGCAGGAGCTACGTTTCAGAGAGCTATGGACCTAGCATTCAGAGATCTGATGGGTAAGGTCATAGTCGTGTATTTGGATGACTTGACTGTCTTTTCTAAAAAACGAAGTGATCATTATGATCATTTAGAACAGGTACTTCAGAGATGCAGGCGTCACGGAATTTCGTTGAATCCTAAGAAGTCTATGTTCGGGGTTACAGAAGGAAAGCTGCTGGGTCATATTGTGACCAGAGAAGGAACTAAAATTGACCCAGAGAGGGTAAAGGCCATTCAGAGTCTTACTTTACCAACAAGTAAAACCGGAGTTCATTCTTTCTTCGGAAAAGTTAATTTCTTGAGAAGATTCGTACCTGACTTCGCTGACAAAACCAAGGATATTCTTGGAATGATGAAAGGCAAAGTCCCATTCAGATGGAGTGCAGAAGGGAAACTTTCATTTGAAGAAATCAAAAAGGCAGTTGCTTGCGCTCCGACCCTAGTATGTCCAGACTTTAAGAAAGATTTCATCATGTATAGCTATGCTTCAGCCCACACAGTGTCAGCGATCCTGATGCAGGAAAATGGAGAAGGCATTGAAGCTCCTATCGCATTCATGAGCTGTCCGTTGAAAGAGCATGAATTGAAGATGTCGCAGATTGAAAAACATGCTTACGCAGTGGTAAGAGCAGTAAAACACTTCAGGTACTATGTACTGAATTCTCATACTCGTGTTCTCGTTCCTGATACTGCTGTTAAATCCATTCTAACTCAACAAGAGCTGGGAAGCCAAAGAGGTACTTGGATTGCTAAGGTTCAGGAGTATGACTTGGACATTAAACCTACCAAGTTGGTACGAGGAAGAGGCCTGTGTCAATTGATTGCAGAGAATCATGCTGAAGCAGAGTATGAAGAGATTCAAGACACTTCCTCAGAGCTGCCTATGGTGCTTTTTGTAAGTACGACCGATGAATGGTACGCGGACATTGCTTTCTTCCTAACTTATGGTGAATGCCCTCCGCATTTAAATCAAAAGGAGAAAAGGACCATCAAGCTGAGATCTGCAAAATACCTTTTGTGGAATAATGCGATATACAAGAGAGGTATTGATGGTATCTTCTTGCGTTGTGTCGATAAATCACAACAGGAAAAGTTATTAGAATCCTTTCATAGCCTAGCATGCGGAGGACACTTTTCGTCTTCTGTAACAGCATATAAGATCTTACGGGCTAGGTATTATTGGCCTACTCTTTTCCGGGACTCAGCAGAATGGGTGTCTAAATGTGAAGCTTGTCAAGCATTTTGTTGGTCGTCCCAAGTTAGCAGCTCTTCCTCTGAAGCCTGTGGTGATTGAAGAACCTTTTCGCCAATGGGGGATTGATTTTATCGGAACATTGAATCCTGCTTCCAGTGCTGGACACAACTATGTGCTAACTGCTACAGATTATTTTACCAAGTGGGTAGAGGCTGCGCCAATCAAGCAAGCAACTTCTGAAGCTGTTTGCAAATTCCTTAAGGAAAACATAATTGTCAGATTTGGTGTACCTCATAAGATCGTAGCGGATAATGCTTCCAATTTCTCATCACACGAGCTAACTGAGTTTTGCTATGGATTCGGCATTACTTTGGCTCATTCGTCTGACTATTATCCCCAGGGAAATGGGCAAGCTGAATCCAGCAACAAGAATCTGGTTACTATAATCAGGAAACTAGTAGACGAAAATCAGAGGAATTGGCACAAAGCATTGTATGATGCATTGTGGGCTGACCGGATCACTCCAAAGCGAGCCATAGGGATGTCCCCTTTTCAATTGCTATACGGGATTGATGCTGAAATCCCTATCTCAGTAGAATTGCCGGCCTTGCAATTAGCGAAAGCGGTTGAAGACGTAGCTTTTCAGAATTCAATTGAAAAGAGGGTTATGTACCTAACCAAGCTAGAAGAAGAGCGAATCAAGGTGATTGATCGTATAGCAGATCATCAGAGCAGGGTAAAGAAGATTTTTGATAAAAAATCCAAGCAACGTGACTTCCAAATTGGAGACCTGGTGTTGCTTTGGGATAAAAGAAGAGAACAAAAAGGAATGCATGGAAAATTTGATTCTTTATGGAAAGGACCTTTCAAGATCCACGAGTTGAATGGTGAAAATAGTTTCCTACTATCATATCTAGATGGAGGATTACTTCCGTTGCCTTTCAGTGGGCAACATCTAAAGCTGTTCCACCATTAATGCAAGATGCTCTCTTGCATTGTACATATTTTGCTTTTGTTGTGTGTTTGCTTTTGGTTTTCTGTCTTTCTTCGTTTTGTTTTGTTTTGGTTTTCTCCTTGACTCGTAGCCCATTGGATAAGGCCCTGGTCCTCGAGACCAGAGATTCTGAGTTCTCTTCCTTTGGTATTGCAAAGAAAGTCCCCAACTGGAGCCAGCTGTTATCCCCGTTTTGAGTTCACGACGAAACGATCGGATAACCCCTACAAAATTTTTGAAGTGATTTTGCATTATGATCTCTTTTAGAGCAAATCGGGTTTTCGGGTGTTACTAACAGCTTGACATAAGTTTTAACATGCTTTATGTCTTATGACCTCCGAAACCCGAAACCCGCCTTGTATTGAAAAATCCTTTGAAATCGGGTTTTCGGAAATTCAACGCATCGGAACATACTTGTGTTAAGACATGCTTTGTGTCGCGTGACTTCCGAAACCCGAAACCCGCCTATTGTTAAGACAATCCTTAGTAATCGGGTTTTCGGAAGTTTAATGCATCGGAACATTCATGTACCAAAACATGTTTTGTGCTCCATGTTTTCCGAAGCCCGAAACCCGAAATGCACTAAATCTCCTCGTGTCGGGTTTTTGGACTCCTCCAACACGCTGACGTGGCATCCATGCCGAATGGTTGGTGAGCTGGCACGTGCCGAGCTGAAGTGTATTTATTACTGATTTTCTTATAAATACGCCAAAATCCACGTCATTTTTACCGTTCATATTTTTAATTCGTGGATTTTTCGCATGCTCTTCCTCTCCCAAAACCCGCAAACTCCGGTTGCTACTGCATCGGATCGATCGTTTTCGATTTTACTTGTCTCGAATCGAAGGTATTCTTCGTTCCTTCTTTATTCTTAATTTCTCTGGATCGACTGCATATATTTTCTTTCCAATTTCTTGCCAGTTGTTGAGGGTTTTTCTTCCTTCTTCGTTCTGTATTGTTTTGGAAAGGGGTTTTGGGTTTTTAGGGTTTATTTTCTTTTTGAGATTATCAATTGGTGCTATTCCTTCCAAATTCCAATTACTTTCATAATGTTTGGAATATGAATAACAAAAAAGAAAGGAAGATGTCTATGTAGAAATTCAAAGGAAAGGCTCTGTTTTTGGTTTCTTGGATTTTGAAGTTTGTATTGCAGATTCAAAAGTCCGAAATACAAAGGAAGCTCGCAGTGACGGGGTCTTTCAACATTCCGACCTCAACAGTGGGTGCCGGGCATCTCCTAAGTTCCGCCATCACCCAGTAGACGTCGGGTTTTCTCGCAGTTCCGTCATTAAAAGCTGCAAGTGCCGGGTTTTCCCTGTTTCCGCCATTGAAAGCAAGTGTCGCTGTTTCGCCAAGACTCGACATATCGACGTGGTGAAAGTTCATCAGTCCTTGGCAGAAATTCAGAAGGAAGGAGAGAAGATGGATGAGGAATTCACTGAAGAACTTGGACAGCTTGATTTGACTTGTGAGGCTCTCCAAGTGCTGAAGCAAATACCAGCACATCTCTTGGTAGAAGAAGCAATTCTTCCACATACAGATAAACACTTTCAGCTGATCAAGGGCATCAAGTTCAGAGTAAAGATTCTCGAAACTAACTGCTGCAGCAGAAGTTGAGAGAATCAAGGGATAAATTGATCGATGGGAAAAGTGATCTGGAGGAAGAATTGCTAAAGATTTGTCCAAAGATGTCGGTTGGGAAATCAAGTGCCCTATCAGCAGATGATCTCTTCAAACAAGTTCAAGAGATTATTCAGCATGAACCTGTAGATGGATTCGACCTTGAAGTCATTGGTCAGTTTGTGAGGATTGAGCATACGTTGGAGGCCTTAAGAAAGCTCAGCAAGAGGTTGAAAAAGCTTCCAGTGCCAGTGATATCCATGAGACCTGCGAAATGTGGAATGATCTTTCCACTGCACCTGAGGAAAACGAAATGCAAGGCATTATTCGGAAGTTCCAGGAGTTCCGGAACAAACAGTCTCAGCTGGAGGAAGAGAAAGGAGAAGAATCAAAAGATGATGACTCGGATTGAGCTCCAGCGTCTCATGTCATTTCTATTTTTAGAATGACACATCTTTTATTTCCATTTTATCATATTTTTAATTCAGACTTCGACTTGATCTCCTGCGTGAGAATCATGCAAAGCTGAAACTCTAGTTAGCATGCTACTTTTCAGGATCTGTCCTGTTTAAACTCTAGCTTCTTTTGTTATAAAAAGGGATGCTTGTGCATTCTAAAGGGTCGAGAATTTTTGGAGCATTAAGAGGCTATTGGAAAGGAGAAAAACTTTGTGTTTTCTTTCAATCATTTTGAAGAATAGAAGTTGATATTGTTTTGCAGACTTTGTGTTGTGAAATATATCTTATTTAAGATATTGTTCTTATGTTCATGATCTTAGAGCTATTCTTTGCATAGAATCTCAGTGTTTCTAATTATCTCGGACATTATATCTGTGATCTAAAACTCGTATGATTATTTCGTGCTCTGTGTTTACTCGAAAGAAAATACGTTTCTCCCATTTCTTTTCTACCGTGCTTCTTTCACTGTAATAGTTTCTAACCTATTTCACGTACGAAAGCAATATCCTTGAATCGTGTGAATGTGGATTTCGGGATTTCATCCCAACCCCCAATGGTTAGATTAGTGTGAATATTGTATATATTATTTATTGTGTTTTAGATTAGCAATAAACAGCGGCCTCACCGTCTTTGAGGAGGATTCAATCCCATGTACTGTGGTTGAACCTCATATTTTGGTTTGACAAAATATCCAACCAACAAATCTCTAGATTAGAGGCTGGTTCCTCAAACTCCTTTGATTTAGATCTATATTTACACAACTACAGAGGTTCAGATCCTAATCCTACTCTAAATTGCAAGGAGATAGGGATAGAAATGCAAAAATTGAAACTAACTAAAGATGGTGATGCACCAAAAGGAGTGGTGAATATTTTTGTCATGTAAATAGACACAAACCAAAGATTGCAACATAAAACATACACAGGCTGATAAGATATAATTTAGGATCTGAAATGAAGCAAATAATACAAACAAAGGACTGAAACTCATTCACAAAGCTTGCATTATCATCTCCAATGTCAAAACCACTGCATTACAACCTCAGAGAGGTAGAAAACATGTTACAATCTTTGAAGAGGTCTGATTCTTGCAACAATCACTTGCTCAAGGTGAAAGAAGAAGTTTTTGCTATGTCAAAAGTGTTCCCCACTCATTTTGGTGCATCACCATCTTTAGTTAGTTTCAATTTTTGCATTTCTATCCCTGTCTCCTTACAATTTAGAGTAGGATTAGGATCTGAACCTCTGTAGTTGTGTAAATATAGATCTAAATCAGAGGAGTTTGAGGAACCATCCTCTAATCTAGAGATTCCTCTCTCAGTTTCACAAGTCCCACACTTGGAGAGAGGTTTCCATGTTGTGCAATCACACTGGATGCCTAAGACATCATTTAGAACCTTGATTTACATCCAGGGGTGCTGTGATTTTGCACTAACAGTTTTGGCACGCCTGGTGGGACCTAGAGGTCTCATTTTTATTTGCAGCAAAGTTGATGTGCATCTGCTGCAATTTTCTTACTTGAAAAGAGCTATTATTTACATATCTGGTGACTCCAAGGGAAGAATCAAGCTGGTTTGTGAGTGCGGCAGCCTGAAAACTCATGAGAAGAATCACCACAAGGTCAAGAGTTGGAGAAGAAGAAGTGTTGTTTGAATACCTGCAATTATCTCCAAGAAGAAGGCAAAGAGGAAGAAGGATTCAAAGGTCTCCATCTCCACCAAACATAACCCTCTCAACTCCTCCACCTGGTAGGCCTTTCATTTAGTCAACAAGGGTTTTAAGACCAATTAGAATGGCACAAAACAACCCCTATGTCAACTTCACAGGCAGCAGCCCACTTGCCCTCAATGCACAACATCTAATTCCTATTGCAGCCTTGAAGAACATTCCCTACTTCACTAGAGAAAATCAGACTACTCCAGGTGATCATGTTAAAGACATTGCTAACCTTTGTGCAATCCATGAAATCAATGAGATGCAAGTGGCTGTCAAGTTACTGGCATCTTCATTCAAGGGTAAAGCATTGCAATGGTTTAGAAGCCTTGGAGCTGGTTCTATCACAAATTGGAATCAACTGTGTATAGCACTTCATGAGAAATTTGGAGAAAAGGGAGACAACTTGTCTCTTTTGGAGCAGCTGACAACCATCAAGAGAGCTCCCAATGAGCAACTGACCGATTTCAACTTCAGATTTCAAAAGACTTGGGAGAGAATTCCAGTGGCAGTCAGGCCAACAGCAGAAGGTGCTTTTCTCTACTATCTCAAAGCTCTAAATTCTGATATTTCTATGTTGATTCAGTCCATGGGAGGCATAACTATCCCTATGGCTTATAGCATTTCCATTAGGGCTGAAAATTGTTTAATCCAAGCTAGCAAACTTGCCCCTAGACCTCCCATGCCATTGTTTCCAAGTTTAGAGAGCCCAAACACCAATCAAGCACCTAATTTGGCTCCTTCTCCCACTCCTAGAAATCAGAGTTCAAATGAAGCTTCCACTTCATCTCCAAGTGCCCCAAATGAGCTTCAAGAAGTCATGAAGCAATTGCAAAACATAGGTAATGAGTTGGTTAATCTCAAAAGGCAAAGAGGCCCAAGGTTTTAGACCTTCTTATCAACCCCAAGCTCAGCCTAACAGCAGCCATACCAACCACAAAGGCCACCTAATCCAAATTGCAAATATGAATCAAACAAGACCTCCTGCCAATAGACCATTTCAGCCCTATAATCCAAATGCCATATCTACCTCTAAGGCATTGGTGCCAACACAAAACACCATTGCCTAGGAGTATGATTGGTTTTTTCCATACAATGAGCCTCATAACCAATCCATGTGCTTCAATGGTGCTTTGAATCAAGCACTAATGGTGACAAACCATCGGCGTGGAGGGTGAGGCGAGTTAAGGAAATAGCCAACAAAAAGAAGCATTCAGCAAAAGCAATCAGCCCCAAACGACACCACATTGGTAAATTGGCAAGCGTGAGAGGATTTTGCAGCATGAACTAGGCGATTTCTCAAGGTTTTGTAGCCAACAAAAGGTCAAAAAGGAGGAATTTGGGTGAAGAACAGCCATTAGCCCCAACCAATCCACAACCTTCCATGGCTCCACAAATGATTGGCAAGCAAAATCCAATTTCAAATGCACAAGGGCAGCCAAGAACAGCTCCTAGACCAACTCAAATACCAGTTATTGCTGCCCACATGCAAGGAGTGAATGTACAAGCAAAGGGACAGCAAAAGGATACTTCATCCCCATTCAACATCATTGATCAGATGAAGAAGACAAATGTTAATATATCAATGTGGGAATCCCTATCTATCCCAGGCCAAAGAGATCTGCTACAAGCTGCCATGAAGGACTGGTCCACTTCAAATCAATAGGTCCAAAGGCAAGAGAAGGTACTTACAAATGCTGCATAGCCTAAGGGAAATCATGGAGGACAGCAAGGTAAAATGTTGAAACCCCCTCCTTTCTATGTTTCATTGATCATTGGAAATCAATTAGTGCACAATTACATGATAGACTCCGGGGCAAGTAGCTCAGTAATGCCTAAACAGAGATAGTTGATCGATTAGGGCTCCAGATGAAACAATATCCAAAGGGGTAGTGCAGCTAGATGGGACAGCAGTAGCAACGGTTGGAGTGATTAGAAACTTGAGTCTTACCTTGCATGCATGTCCAAATGTTGTTGTTTTACAAGATGTATCAGGCATAGACCTTCCACCACTATTTGCCCTATGCTTTTCAAGGGACTTCATAGCTAAGATTGGGGATATTTTTCTCGCTGATTGGTCACACATGTTGTTCGAATGAGGTATGGAACTAAGGCTAAAATCAAGTTAGAACCTATTGCAAACTTCCATATTGAGCCTTACACTCCAAGTAAGATTAATGCCAATTGCTCAAGCATTTGATCAAGAAGATCACCCAAGCAATCGATGAAGCCGACACTAAGGTTGGAAGCATCCACGGATCTAACTCTTGATGAATGGGCAAACAAGGTACATGCATTTGATCCTTATCAAGAAGTGGAAGAATCTAAGCTAGGGGTCTATTGCATACACAAAGAAAATCAGCCTATTCCTAGCATCACCAAGCCAAACCACAAGGATGACAACGAGGTATGGCAGTTGTTTTTGATGGATCAAGGAGTAGAAAAGGTGCGGGAGGTGGAGCCATGCTTGTTTCACCTCAAGGAATAAATTACTATTCAGCTTTTAGATTTTAGTTTGCATGCTCCAATAACACTGCGAATATGAAGCCTTAGTGCTGAGGGATGCATTGGGCAATAAAGAAGAAAATAAAGAACTTGCAAGTCTTTGGTGACAAGTGAATTGATTGTAAATCAGGTCAAGGGATAGCATGCTACCAATAATGATCTACTCAGGTGCTACAAGAACAGGGTGTGGGACCTCATGGAATATTTTGAGGGTTTTGGCATCAAATCCATTCCTAGGAAAGAGAATCAAGTGGCCGACAGGGCTTGCAGCGGTGGGGGAAGCCTTTGACATTGTGGAAAGCATTCAACAAGACAAGGTATAGCCAAACATCCACGTGATTGTGAGGCATTTAGTGCCGATAACAATGTTAGTTGGCAAGTGTTTGAGAATGACTAGCAAATCATCCATTTCTTAAGAAGAAGCTGAGTTCTCGGCCAAGAATCAAGAGAGATTGGAATAGTAGTATGGTGACCAAGTAGTACAGCTGAGAACTAACAAGCTGCCCTTGAGGATTTATCACTTTGGAGTCCATTTTTAACCCTAATGATCAGTTTAGAAAGGAAAAAGCAAACATTCGGAGTCAAGAGAGAGGATTCAGTATCCATCTTGGTAGAAGAGAACAAACCATTGCAAATTGGAAGGATGACAACTGAACAAGAAAGGTATGAGTTCATACAACTGTGTCAAGAGTTCCCTAACGTGTTTGCTTGGAGCTATGAAGACTTGAAAGGTTTCAATCCCAACTTAGCTCGGCATACCATCGGGTGGATCCAAATACTAAGTCGGTAGAAACAAAGACCAAATCAATCCACACATGGATCCTCTCATGAGGAAATAATTAGACAAGCTGATTGAGTCAAGGATCATATTCCCAATCAAGCATTCTAGTTGGGTTACCAACTTAGTTCCAAATCGAAAGAAGAGTGGAGAGATCAGATTGTGTGTTGACTTGAGAGACTTGAATAGAGCCTCTCTCAAGGACCATTACCCACTCCCTTCCATGGAGAAAATCTTGCAAGTGGTGGGTGGCTCGAGAGGTTTTCACTACTTGATGGCTACTCGGGCTACAATCGATTATGGTGAAGGAAGAGGACCAGTTCAAGACAGCCTTCACAACCAAATGGGTAACTTTTGCATACAGGAAAATGCCATTTGGGCTGTCCAATGTTGGTGCTACCTTCCAAAGGGCAATGGACATGGCATTCAAAGGTTTGATTAATAATGTGGTGCTGATTTACCTTGATGATATCACTGTTTTTTCCAAAAATGTAGTAGACCACCTCTATCATTTGAGGCAAGTCTTCACGAGGTGTAGGAGATTTGGAGTGTCTTTGAATCCTAAGAAGTGTATCTTTCTTACACATGAAGGAAAGCTCCTTGGCCATATTGTCTCCAAGGAAGGATTAGCAATTGATCTAGAGAGGGTTGAAGCCATAAGAGCACTACCATTGCCAAGCCACAAGAAAGCCCTTCAGAGTTTCTTGGGAAGGATAAATTTTGTTTGGAGGTTTGTCCCATATTTTGCAGCCCTTGTCAAGCCCATCACCAGAATGTTAAAGAAGACCATGGCTTTCAAGTGGAAAGCAAAAGTCAAGGAGAGTTTTGAAGCAATCAAAGAAGCCATCTCTCAAGCACCAACTCTCATCAACCCGGACTTCTCCAAGGATTTCATCCTCTATGCATTTGGAGGTAATGACACTATTTCTACCATTTTGGTACAGCAGAACAAGGATAATGATGAGCATCCAATTGCCTTCTTCAGCCAAAGTCTAGATGACTATGAGGTGAGGTACTCTTTTATTGAGAAGCATGTGCTTGCAGTAATCAGAAGCTTGAAGAAATTCAAGCATTTAGTCTCAAACAACAAGGTCCAGTTGCTGGTCTCACATGTTGGGGTTAAGGACTTCCTCCTCAACAAAGATTTAAACGAGAAGAGGGTAGGTTGGATCACCCATGTCATGGATTATGAAATTGAGATCAAGATCACTAAGCTAGTAAGAGGGAAAGGATTGTGTGAGCAGCTGATTTTGGGAAGCAAAAGAAGTATGCAATGAAGAAGAGGCTGTTTGACAGTCGGGACAGCCATGAGCCAAGTGGCAATCAAGAAGAAGACAATGCTGCCCCCACTCCTTTCTGGACCCAAGGTATTATACACTTCTTAGGCACGGAGCCTATGCCATCAGGAGATGAACAAGACCCAAAGGAGACACTTTAGATTGCAGGTTGTTCCGTATGCCTTTGTTGATGGAGTTTTGTTCAAAAAAAGATGTGAATGGAGTGTTCTTTGAGGTGCATTAGCACAAATCAGATTCAAAGGGTGTTGGAAGAGTTCCATGGTGGACAGTGGTGGTCATTTTACACCAAGAGTGACAGCTCTAAAAATCATGAAGGATGGTTATTATTGGCCTAAAATCTTTGATGATTGCTATGCATAGATCAAGAGGTGTAAGAATTGTGCATTCTTCACAGGAAAAGAGAGACTTGATGCCCTTCCATTACATCCAATCTCGGTTAACGAGTCATTCATGCAATGGGGTTTAGACTTCATTTGAGTCATTAATCCCAATTCAAGCCAAGGGCACAAAAGGATTTTGACAGCCATGGACTACTTCACCAGATGGACAAAAGCATTAGAGCACTCAAAGAGGCAAATGAGTCTAACATCTTAGACTTTTATGAGGGGATAACAACCAAATTTGGTGTACTGCTACAATAATCTACGATAATGCATTGGCATTCATTGGATCTAAGGTGACTGAGTGGGCTATCAAGAACAGTATCTACCTAAGCACTTCATCAAACTATTACCCTCAAGGTAATGGCTAGGCCGAATCTACAAACCCTCAAGGTCAAAACCAAAGGATGAAACTCATTCACAAAGCTTGCATTATCATCTCCAATGTCAAAACCACTACATTACAACCTCAGAGAGGTAGAAAACCTATTACAATCTTTGAAGAGGTCTAATTCTTGTAACAATCACTTTTGGAGGTGAAAGAAGAAGTTTTTGCTATGCCAAAAGTGTTCCCCCCAAAGAAATGAGCCAAATATGGCTTTTACATTACATGGGTCAAGCCCAGGAGAGAGAAAACATACAAAATGTGGGAGCCAATTCTTCATTGACTACAAATGCATTAAAACGGCATGGGGGACCTTATAAACCCATACCCTATCATGTTTGACCGAATTGGAGGAGAATGCGACCCATCCTGCATTAAAATTGGTCGCTGAAAGGTCATTTCTACCCATGGACACGTACCAGAGCCGTTTTTGAATTTTCTCAAACCAGAACCAAAATTCAAAATTGACAATGAAATCCTATAGAGATTTTCATAAGACTTCCAATGATATGAAGAACGTGCAAATCCAAGCTCTGGATCAAAATATATGAAGATCTGAAGTTTTAGGGCAAAATGGCCCAAAAAACAGATGTCGGGCAAAAAAATTTAAATTTTGACCTTTTTTACATTTTGGAAAAAATTTTGAAAAATTTCCACACTCCGCCGGTCGGATGCCACATGTCAGGTGCTGGTTCGCTGAGCAATTCTCTCTCCTCCACCTTTCGCGGGCTTTCCCTTGAAATTTTGACCTTTTTAACTCTTTGGAAAATTTTCCATTTTTTCCCCCGTGCCCCGCCACTTGGGACACGTGGCACGCTTTGGTTGGTTGACAGGGGTGTGGGGGCATCTTTTACCTTTTAGTTTTTTGGCCAAAACTTTTGCCAAATTCTCCAAGTCCTCCCCGAGCTCCGCACTCCCCTTCTCCTTAGGACACACGTCCTCTTTTTATTGGCTCGGGCCAACGCTCCAAACTTCGCCTTTGGAAACTCGGCAAAACATTAAGTAAAAATCTCACCCTTTCCTCTCGCCACTCCGATCCACGAAGACACGTGGCACGTTCTGATTCATCGGCGGCTCTTTGACTCCCCACGTCCGCCGTGTACTTCTGGCCTGGATGTCCCAAACTGTTTGGGACAAATTTCTCCGATCCGCCCGATTCGGGCTTCCCTGTCCCTCTTTGAGGCGAAGACACGTGGCACATTTCCATTGGCTCTCGGCTCCTTCGGCTTTTCGCGTCCCTCACATCCATTTGTTCCAACTGTCCTGCAGACTGTCTGGGACAAATTCTTCGAACCACCGAAATGGGCTGCCTTTGCTCTCGGCCGCTTCGCCTTTTCGCGTCCTTCGCGTCCTTCGCATCCTCACGGCCCAGATGTCGGCCTTATCTCGCATGAGTTAGTCAATTTTTTTACCTTCGTCTGTTCGCCCTTTTCGGCGTCCCGCGTGTCTCCACGGCTCGGATGTCCCAATTGTTGTGTGGACCACCTAGAGGCTTTTCGACCGGTTCGCGCCCGACGTCCCAACTGTCCCAAGGGCCACCTGGACCAAGACTTAGCCAATTTTCATGATTTTTTCTACCCCAAGCTTGTTTTTTGTAACTTTTTCACCCTTTTTTAGAACTTTCTCTTCTCTCCTTGGACAGGAGAGTTAGAAAAAGGCCGAGGGGACCCCAGAAACATGATTTTTTGCCTTGAATCAATCTATCTTGCTCGGGACCGAAGAATTTAATGCATGTTATCAAATTTAACACCGGGGGTGAATTTAGGATAACAAGACTTTTCTAAGGTTCTTGCACTAATAAATTTGTTGCGAGAAGAAAGATAAGAAATTTACGTGGAATGAAAAATATGAATCTACATTTACGATTCTAAAAGATAAATTAACATCTACACCTATTTTGGTTGTACCTGATCCTAATGGAGACTTTACTGTAGTAAAAAATTCTTCTGGGGAAGGTATCAAATGTATTTTGTTGCAAAATGATAATGTTATATCTTATGAGAGTAGAAAACTCAAGTTACATGAATTGAACTATGCTCCACATGACCTAGAGCTTGCTGCCATTGTACATGCACTTCAGGTATGGAGGCATTATCTTCTTGGTAGACCTTTTGAATTAAAGACTGATCATCTTGGACTGAAATATATTTTCACTCAGCCCAATCTGAATGCAAGACAACGCAGATGGTTAGAATTTCTATCTCGGTATGATTTTGACATAATTTATATTAAAGGTAAGGAGAATACGATGGCGAGATGCACTCATATTTATGCTCTTATAATGTTGAGAACTCAATTTAAAGAGGAATTAAAAGTGTCATGGAATTTGATTCTTATTTTCAGCAAGTAAAAATAGCACTTGCCTGCAGATACAAATGATATGATTTATAAAGGTTTTCACTTTGATAACGAAGGAATTTTGAGATATGATAATCGAGTATATACCTTCAGGAATGAATTAAGAAAAATTTTGTTAACTGAATTTCATAATTCTCTCTTTTTGGACACCCCAACATTACGAAAATGTTAGTGATATAAAACAAAAATATTTCTGGAAAGAGATGAAAAAGGATGTAATTGATTTTGTGGCGCATCTTGCTTAGAATGTCAGCATGTTAAAGATGAACATATGCATCCAGCTAGTTTATTATATCGTCACAATATACCACAATATAAATGGAAAGTAATAAGTATGGATTTTGTTCAAGGGTTGCCCATGTCAATAAATAAACATGATGTTATTTTAGTTGTGGTGGATAAACTAACAAAATTGGCACATTTTATTATTGGTAATCTTAAGGATGATTCACCTATTTTAGCAAAAAGATTTGTGCATGAAATTTTTAGATTGCATGGAGTACCTAAATTGATCATATCGGATAGGGATCCGAGGATGACATCTAGATTTTGGAAAACACTCAATGCAACCTTAGGAACTAAACTAAATTTTAGTATAGCATACCATTCAAAAAAGCAGATGGGTAGACAGAAAGAGTTAATCAAGTTTTAGAGGATATGTTAAGAATGTATTGTATGGATTAGTAGTATAAATGGGAAGAGTACCTCCCATCAAATGAATTTACATATAACAACACGTATCACACCTCTTTGAAAATGGAACCTTTCAAAGGATTATACGGAAGGAAATGCATAACTCCTATTAGCTAGGATAACATAGAGGACAAAGAGGTAATTGGGCCTGAAATCCTTATAGAATTGGAACAACAAGTTAAAATGATTCATGAACCCTTGAAGGAAGTATCGAGATAGGAAAAAGAGTTATGTAGAATTAAAACGGCTTGATAAGAAATTTGAAATTGGTGAGAAATTATTTTTGCGGGTCAAACCGAAAAAGAGTTCTATAAATTTTTGCAAGGCTGTCAAGTTATCACCTCATTATGTGCGACCCTTTGAAATTATGGAAGTAATCAACCCTGTAGCTTATCGTTTAGCTTTACCTCCTGCTTTATCATGAATGCATGATGTTTTCCATATTTATTTTCTTAAGAAATACATTTTAAATTTATCACATGTGTTAAATTAGAATTCCTTGCATGTCCAAGACCTAGGAATAACCATGGTTAAACACTTGTGTGTGTTGAAACTACTTGATTGCACTTAAGGAATTGTGAAATAAGTCAATGTAAGGTCTAGTTGGACCAGTTTAATGAAGAAAGTGCAACCTAGGAAAACCTCAAAGATATGAAAACTAATTTTCCATATTTATTTGAATAGAATTGATTCTGTTGATTGATAAAATTTTAAGATTTTATTCATGTTATGTCAATAAACCTGCCATTTTTGGGAAGATACTAAACTATTTAGTGATAAGACAACTATTTTAATGTTGATTATGAAATATAAATTTCTCAAATCTAGTTTTTTTACGAACATACGAATGGAAGGATGATAATTTGATTTTATCCTAGACTTAAATTATTTGATTAAGTTAATCATCGGGATGATGATTCTTTTTAGGAGGGAGGTATGTAACATCTCTGGCATGACTGTTACTGTGATGACTTCCACTCTTGATGGTGTAAACATTGATAGGTGATTTGTCTTAGGAAGGTGTACTCTTATGAATTTTGGAAATCATGTTTGTAATGGATAATTAATCATCTATTGAAAAGGTTCATTATGTTGTGATTTTTGTTGTTTGATAATGAGGCCATTCATCTCTTTGTACAACTTAAATTCACTTTTAAAGATGATGAACTTGTATTTTGTTTCCATAACTTATTTTTGTGTAAATAGAAACACCTTGGATCAATTCCATTGATCCAAGGTATGATTCAGTTCTTCTTACCTTTCGTCTTGTTGTCTTGGCATTCTGAAATGAAGGAAAAAAATGGATTGGGTCTTGTTTTATTTACAATTATAAAGGAACCTTCTTTAGGGATCCCTACTTAGCATTGGGCCTTTGATGATGACTTGGTTCTTCTTGCCATTGATAAGGCATTGAGTGGCATATAGGGACCTTGGACCTAATAATATAACACTAAGGTTGACCCTAGTCTAAGGGTATATCTAACCTAAGTTGGGGGTGTGCTATGTTTATTTAATTGAAATACAAACTTAGGTAAATAAGACTTACCTAAGAACCTAGGTTGATTTTCTAACCTAATAATAATCTAACCTAAGCTATTGCTAACCTAAGGGGTACCTATGGACTACATGGCAATTTGCATAGTCAGTGGCATCGGTTTTCAAGGCATTAAATGGAATTGATTTGTGGTTTTATTATGAAGGACTGCCAACTTTGGTAGAAGCGCAAGAGGTTTGGGGGAATGCTTAGTTGGCATCACCACCAAGTTAAGTTGCATGTAAAATTTGAAAATAGACATTGCCAAAGATAGATGGCGGTGGCGTGGAGAATTAGGAGGGAACTATTGTCCTTTGCATTTATTAACTTCATTTTTGGCAAAGAAACCGCCTAGGAAAAATGCATGGCGGGTTTTTGGCTTGGTTGTTTTGGTCTTCAGTTCATTTCAAGCTTTGGCTCTGCATGGGATTATTTGGTTCTTTGAACCAACAATTTTATTTTGGTATCATTTTTATTTTTTCATTTTGAGCCATTTTGGGCTTTGTGGAAGTTATAGGAAGAAGTGGAAGATTTGAGGTGGGTTGCGTTGCGTGGAGAAAATGAGATCATGTAGGAGTTTAGCTTGGAAATCTTTTACAAATCGGGAATAAGCTCTATCAAGAATGATAGGCTCTACCCATTAAGTTGTTCTAATTTTTCCTAAATATCTTCATTAAAAGAAATCTTCTCTTAGGGAATGAATGAGTTTATGTATAATGTTATGATATTTCTTTCAATGCTTATATTTTCACTTTTATTTTCTTCATGAAACCACTATATAATGGATAAACGTTCAGGGTTTTGTTTCCTTTATTGGGAAAATGATTAAATCATGATTAACTTTTGTTTGAACTTGAGATGATGTTGAATCTTTTTGTACACTTGTTGAAGTTGTGTTAAAACTTGATAAGTAACCAAATCGAAGATGAACCCGAATGATTCACCTTGGGGAGAAATATGGGTTTTGTTTTCATGGTTGCAGTGTAACCCTGCTAGTTTGTTTTGTGGAGTGGATTGTTAAATTCAGTTGCATCTTCTTTGGAGTGAGGAAAGGGTGGTCTTGGTTTTTTTCCTCTTGGTTCCACTTTATGTGTATGAATTTCTATTTTCACTTAAATCAGAGATGGAGTCGATATTGTATGATCTTGTGGTAAATGATGTTGAACTGTAGAATAACTCAAATCTTTTCTAAGCTTGAATGAATATTTGAAGGAAATAGCCTTCAACATTTTCAGCTTTAGCATATATTCTAAGTTTGCATTTGTGCACAAGGCTTGGGGTCATGCCAACATTCTTTTATCTCTCTGTGGTTATGAATGTGGGTTGGGTTTTATCCTTCCTATTTCGGGTTGTCTGTTTTGATAATTATTATGATGATGCATTGTTATGATTTGGCTTAAAAGGAAGTTTATGAATGTTAAATATTGATATCACTTTTTTTTCACCATAAATAGATGGGAAATATTATCGTGTTATCTCTATAAAAAGGATACCATTTCTCGAAAAGGGTAAGTTACTTAAATGTTACTATGTCTTCTATTCTTTGGGAAAGCGGGATAACTCCTAAATTGAAGCAAATATTTTTAGAAGGGAAATCATTGTCATTTTATGTTATAGTCATTGTTATTGATTGTATTTTTTTATAGTTCATTGGGATTCAATGGTTACTTGGGGTTAATTGCTTTCTTGGCCTTGGACCATCAAATTTTTCTGCGATTTCTTTTTCGATCTTAGGCAAGAGTACCTCTTTTTTGATCTTTAGGATTTCAGCTTGGAAATATTCTACAAATCGGGAATAAGCTCTATCGGACATGATAGGATTGACCCATTAAGTTGTTCTAATTTTTCCTAAATATATTCATTAAAAAAAATTGCTCTTGGGGATCGAATGATTATTTATATGATGTGATGATCTTTCTTTTGATGCTTGTATTTTAAGCTGTTTTTTCTACATGAAACCACTATAAAATGGATAAATGCTTCGGGTTGTGTTTCCTTTATTGTGAAAATTATTGAATCATGTGTAACTTTTGTTTGAACTTAATATGATGTTGAATCTTTTTGTACACTTGTTGAAGTTATGTTAAAACTCAATAGTATCCTGT
Organism: Taxus wallichiana var. yunnanensis; assembly: GCA_018340775.1. Taxonomy (NCBI): domain Eukaryota; kingdom Viridiplantae; phylum Streptophyta; class Pinopsida; order Cupressales; family Taxaceae; genus Taxus; species Taxus wallichiana. The sequence continues at coordinate 428,245,157 of CM031238.1, read as the reverse complement.
CTAATGATGAACCTGAATGAATCACCTTGGGGAGAAATATATGTTTGGTTTCATGGTTGTAGTTTCACCCTACTTGTGTGTTTTGTGGAGTGGATTGTTGAATTTAGTTGCATATTATTTGGAGTGAGGAAAGGGTGGTATTGGTTTTATTCTTCATGGTTTGACTTGCTATGTATGTCTTACTCTTTTCACCTAAATCAGAGATACAGTTGATACTATATGATCTCATGGTAAATAATGTTGAACTGTAGAATAACTCGACTCTTGTATAAGCTTGAATGAATATTTGAAGCAAATAGCCTTCAAAATTTTTAGGTTTAGCATATCCTCTGAGTTTGACTTTGTGCACAAGACTTGGGGTCGTGCCAACATTCTTTTGTCTCTCTATGATTATGAATGTGGGTTGGGTTTTATCCTTCCTATTTCAATTGTTTGTTTCAGTAATTATTATGATGATACATTACCATGAGTTAGATTAATAGGAAGTTTATGTATGTGAAGTCTTGAGATCACTTTTTCGTTCACCATCAACGGATGGGAAAGCTTATCATGTTATCTCTATAAAAAGGAGATCATTGCTCGAAAAAGGGTAAGTTACTTAAATGTTACTCTATCTTCTATACTTTGGGAAACTAGGATAACTCCTGAAATTGAAGTAAATATTGTTTAGAAGGGAAATCATTGTTGGTTTATGTTACATTCGTAATTATCGATTGTAATTTTGTACACTTCAATAGGCTTTAATGGTTGATTGGGCTTAATTGTTTTCTTGGCCTTGGAACATCGATTTCTCCACAATTTCTTTTTCAATATTAGGAAAGAGTACCTTTGTTATATAAATGTGGATTGAGGCCTCATCTTTACGTTAATCAATGATATCTCCTATTTCTATTCTAAGTTAAGGTGTTGAGGTAGAATTACTCCTTGGCTATTTTATTATGTTTTCCTCTGTAGTTGTCGGGAGATGGTTACTTACGTATGGGGAGTTAAGGTATTTATAATACCATCCTCCCTAAATACCGAAAAGCAAAGGAATGTTGATCTTGTTCTCTCCGCCTCGAGAAAGCTATCATCTAATCCAAGAATGATCTAACCTCTTTTTGGGATTTATATAGAGGATGTAGATTCCATAATTGTCTATTTTATCATTGTTTGGATTATATTTTTCTCTTTCCTTTCATCTTCTATCTATATCACTCCTGTGAGAGGAAGTTTCGGACTGTTTGGTGTGTATCATTATACTCGTATGGGGTGAAATTATATTTAAAGGATTTCTGGATTTGTAGCTGATTGTAAAATTGCTCCATTCTTCTCTTTGAATTTTTCTTTGGTAATGATGTACCTTGTTTTTTATTGTGTGATTAGTTCCCAATTGCATGTCAAATTGAATCCATCCTTTGTCAAATCTATTTGACACTAATCTTAAACTTAGGTTGGTTATTGACTCTGAATTTAGGATATAGAATTCTTAAATAAGAAACTCCTTACTAAAATGTTGTTGGTTAATCCTAAATTTATCCTACTGTTTGATTTATCTTGGCAGTCTTATATTTTAGGATGAAATTTAGTGAGATCATGTTGAAATGAACGTACTAATGTTCCATCTAATGAAGATCTATTCCTTGGAGATAGTAGAGTTAGTATCTTCTCAGTTTATATGGAATTAACTAAGAAGTGATTGATGAAAATCAGCAAATGAAAAGTAGTTGTGATTTTGGTGAATTATTATTTATCTAAATTAATGTTTATATTCTTTTTATGTAATCAATATTTGAAAGTTAAATCGACTATATCATGTTCTATTCTTAATGATGAAATGGTTTGTTACCTTATTTCTCGCTCTCTCTTTTGTGAATGATACGCTTTATGAATGTATTTTGTAATGCTTTAATTGTTTCATAAAAGTAGAGTTCTCTTTTGTAAAACAAGTAAGTTAAAAGCACATCATTTTAATGTTTAGTGCTTATCATGCCTCTGGTTCATTGAAATGACCCGTGCTAGCAATTTTGCGAGATGGAATTCGTAAGTGATAAAAGGAGAAAATATCTTTTATGATGTTACTTTTGTTTACCAAGGAGAATGGATCTTTTATGATGAAATATGAATCATTATTGAAATTTATTTGTTGGAAAGTTAAGTTGTATTTTTAAGAGATTTTTTTGATTTTTTTGACACTGAAGAGGTCTGAAGTGTTTGGACTTATAATGTATGAATTCCACTTGATGAATGAAAAATTTCCATTTTATATTTATTTGATGTGTCATCTTTTTGGATATCCCGAGAATGGAAACGATAAGCTTATCTCTATTATTTTATATATGTATCTATAATGAACCCTCTTGGGTTGACTAAAATAAACTAGAGGTTAGGGGTACTAGATATGCTACCATCTTATTTAATGCAACTTATTTAAGTTGGCATTCGTGATTGTATATTCAATTAAATTACTATGACTTTACTAAAACAATGTTATTGGGTAGATAAAACCATGATGATAACTTGTAAAATGTTATGGGGTTATAAATGAACCTTAATCCTTAATAAGTAAAGGGAAGGCAACTATTCTGCAATGATAAGCAATCTATTTTAAGACCTTTTGGAATTAAATCTTAATATTATCTTGGATAGAGGAAGGTGTGCTTCCTCTTGATTAATTCCTTAATTAGATTAAAACCAATGAAAAGGATATAGATATAGGAGTAGAATTCATTCCAATGAAGTCTATTATAAAGAGATCTGATTCAGAACTTAAACAAGCTAAGACTTGGATAAGTTAATCAAGTTAACATCACTGCTGTTAGTATATTGAATCTATCTCGTGAAAATGAATCATAAAATTAGAAATGAAAAAAAAATCTTCAAAGAATGGTTGTGAGGCAGATGTATATGCATAGAAATTCCTATTACAGTTTTTGCTTGTAACCTAATGGTTAATGAACCTAGTTGTTCAGTAGGGATGTTGTAAATAACCCTTAAATAAGGAAAATAATTAAGTAATTAACTTCTCTCTTGGGTATGTACATCTAGATGAGGTGAACTCAGTCAGATGTTGGCACATGCCAACCGCATTATAGTACCTTCTTGAATACTTGGGTGTTCATGAGAATACTGAGTTTTAGTTGACATGTTACAACACCCTTCAGAATTTAATCATCTAGATCTACATAAACTCAGACTTGATCATAGTTATGCCCTAGGTTAAGTTAGAAGCATGATCTAGTGTCGAGGGAAAATCACGGACGACTTAAGGTAACTAGACACACACAATCATCTTAGGTCGATTGAGTATGTCTATGTACCCTTAGTCTCCACGAGTATTCCTCCACACTCAACTATGTTTCTAACCTTGGCTAGAGTTAAAACTTGAACAAGTGGACTGACAAGGGTCAGTAAAGACCATTCTAAATAACTGATGAAGTTGGGTGAAGAACGTATTCCATTTGACGAGTATGTCATCTAGGAATATAAACATGAATAGTATGTTGAAAATCTTTGGCCAAAGTATCGCAAGCTATTGGTTATATTGTCCTATGTCACCTAGTTTAAGAAGAAGAATTTCAGATGAATATTAGTAACAAATATTTAGATAGGCCTCTTAAACATAACACTTAATACCCTGAAAAGGGTAAGAGAACCAAGTATACTTAGTATAAAAATTATTAAGTTAACATGAGAGATCAGTATGATATCGAGTCATGAAATGAGAGATCGGTGTTCCACCAAATCTTTCAGGTTTGCATATGGTTTTCTGTTATAAGATTAATTAGTTTGGAATGTGTGTTCTAAATTATGATTATTTAGAACAGAGAACATTAGGAAAAAAATCCCTTGTTTCTAAAGTCTTAAATTGGGAATGTTACGGTGTATAGGGTACCAACCTTATATTCTTGCTAGTATGGTTATATCGTGACACAATGAGATATTGTTGCTTTTAGATAGATGTACATGGTTGATATTTCAGGATTATGTATTGCTTATATTTTGATTGTGATGATGATGATGATGGTTATAATTGAGTATGTTTTAAAATTATAATGAGATTATGAAATGTATGTGTGATTGGTGTATTTTATCTTGAATTAAATAGATGTTATTTGGTTAATCTATTTGGGTAGATATGATGTGTGCATTGAGTGTGCAGATGATGAATAGGTACTGAAGGCTACGCGCAAAGAACCAAATATATATACAAAAACACCTAAGAGGATGGAGGGGGACTAACTACCGTGAAGCTCCTTGACAACACGAGTCACCCAGGGACAAGGATATTTGTGGTATAAGATCATGTGTAAGGTCACAAGTGTTTGTTTTATTATTTTTGTTATATTATCTTACCGCTAAAACCATTTCTTGACCTTAGTAAATTTTAAATTACTTGATTATCTCTTTTTTTGTTTAATTTTAGTATGGTTCATGGGGGGTGAGTGTTTCCATTTTTGGTTGATTTTTTGTTATATGGGGTGGTTGAAATATTTCTTGTTTTGGTAATTTCAAATTTTCCCTTTGGGGCCATTTTTGAGTGAAGTGTGGGACAAGTAAACCTTGTCTCACACTCATAAAACTCATCCTGGGTAGGTGTACTTGTTCTTAAGTTTTAAGTATTTTTGGACTCATTATGATCCTTAAAGGTTCCTTGAAATAATACCCCACCTACCTTTATTTAATTTTGATGTGAGTTGATTTTTGGAATGACTCTTGAAATAAGGGATATTTATTTTGAGTTTTGTGAATTCTTCCCTTTGACCCCTCTTATATTTTCCTTATAAGAGCATTAGAATTTTATGGTTGAATTTAGATTTTTAGTTTATTTGGCCCATGTGGGCATGGATCTTAATTTAATGTCATTTTGGGATTTGTTTTCCTTGAAAACTTAGGATGTTTCCACTTGGCATCATCCTATAAGGGGGTGATCTTTGAAAAAATTCTATTTAAGTGGGATTATTTTTCCATTTAGGAGAATCCTTTGTCTTGGGTTTATGTTGTTGGATTACTTTTAGAGTTCTTTTGTATTGCTTGAAGCTTGGTTTGGAAGAGGACAAGATGAGTAAGAGGTGGGTACCTTCCATGTTATTCTTACTTTTTATTGATTTATTTTTCCATCTTTTGATGGAATGTTGTGTTTTATATGCTCTCTTGAGTAGTATGTGACTTTATTATGTGTTGTGTAACTTGATTTCACCCATTGTGGGGCTATCAAGTGTGATGTGTGTATGGGGGAAGGTAGGGGAATTGGGATGTATAAGTAGAGATAAAACCAAAGTAAATGATTTTTATTAATTTTTAGGAACCAAGGGGGTTTGGGACTTGTCTTAGTGGATGGATAAGTGGGTTTTTGTTTTAGAAAAAAACCATGTGGAGGGATAAGTGCTATGAAAATTTTCTTCTTTAGAAGAACTAAATACTTGTACCCAACCCCTTAGTGGAACGATTAGTGGTATGGGAGTGCCCCTAATTCCCCTTGCAAGCTGGTAAATCTTGGTAGTGTGTGATGGATTTGAATGTATCTCCTGGCCTTCATAAAAGCTCATGTGGTTGAATTTTTTGCTTTGGATTGATGTTATTGTGTGTTAGGATTGTTGGGAAATTTATTCATCCATGTCTTGTTTAGGCTACGGATTTCTTTTCGGAGTTATAGGTTTGTAGGAAAATGGGATGAGATTTTCCTCATCACATGGCTGGGAGGTGAACATCACCTCCACCTCTATTTTTTTTTTTTGGGACACCTTTTGTTGGGGATGAAGTGTTCAAGGTAGGAAAAAAATTAGTTATTGTATTTGACACGTGGAATCAAATGGCTGTAAAACAAATGTATCCGATTATGACATATTCAAGTTTATTTGTTCTTTCAATACATTATAAATTTAAATGAAATTTGAATAGAATGATATTGTGAATGGAAAATTTTGTATGTATATAAGAGTACTTGGATTTAAGAAAATGAAGGTTTTGCTTTATGGATTTGGTATAATGATTCATAAAGTGTTGCAAGTTTGGAAATTTTTATCCCTCATTGAATGCATTATGCGTTGTTGTTAAAAAGGAGTTCGATACATGTTGTGTTGTTAATGAGCATTTGATAGTTCTTAAAATTTAGTTCTAAGTTGAATAGTTTGGAAAATAAATATCCTTTTTGTGTTTATTGTAGTTAGAGTTTAAACTATGTTTTTAAAGTACGTTGTTATCAAGTGTAGGTTGAATATTAGTATATTACCTCTTGAAACAAAATTGTGGTTGTTTAATTATGAGGAAACTTAGTTTTTTCACATATCATATACACATTCTGCAATGAAATTCAAAGAACCAAGCCTTAACAACTTGAACTAAATTAAATATATTTGGGTTAATAAATTTATCCTAAAATGATGCAACTATATGATGTATCATTCTAAGTCATATCTCAAATATAAACTAAACTCTTGCTTCCTTACACTAACTAATTGGCTTATAATCATTCATCTATATTAAATAGATATGAACCTATCTACAAGTACTTATAAAACACATTTCTATATCATATTCAAGTTAATTTTTTTTGTATAATATAAATATCCAAGTCTATATATTATATTACAATATATTATAATATAATATAACATATCGATATAATATATTAATTAAAATAATTTATACCAATAAAAATAAATTCTATATATATATAAACTCATATATAAAAATAATATATAATAAATAAACTTTATTTAAAACAAAATGCATATAAAATAAATCTATAAAAGAAAGAGATATAAACTAATTTAAAAAGCTTATTCGTAGCTTTTTAGAAAATATTTTATTTAATAAATGTGAAACTAATAATATATTAAAAACAAAAAGAAAATTATAAAATATATATATATATATATATATATATAAACTACGCTAGGAAATTATTTATGAAATTAAAAGTTTTAAATTTAAAAAACAAAAAAAAATTATATCCACTAATAGCCGTAACCCCATGAAAATATTGATTAAAGAGAGTGGTGGGCGCCCCAATATTTAAATATATGGGGTTGAGTCGGCCATGGCTTCCCATCCACAAAACCTCAACATTAATATATACATTCCTTTTTTTTATATATATATCAAATCTGCGGCATATTATAATATATATATATATGCATTTTTTTAACTCTATTTCTCCGACCATGCTTGTAACTCATCCTTCGACCTGCAGAATGAAAACTAGAAGAAAAACTAAAGAAAACGAGGGAGAGTGAAATGAAGAAAAAAGGATGTAAGGAAGGTTTATTTGGGTAGAATAGGGTTTCTTAGGATGTGTGGGAAGGTTTACTTGGGTCAAGGAGTGAAATGATTTAATCCTAGGGTTCACATTTCACCCTCCCACATACTCCTTCGATAGGTTGACCTTATGACTTGCTAGGTGTATTTTATTGTTATATGGGTTTTATTTATTTGTTTATAAATTTTGGAATTAATATTGTTTTAGACCCATCCATTACTTTGGTATAAGCCCATCCTCGAGCTTGAAATTTTATTCACATTTAAATAAATAACCCTCATAATTACTATATTTTATATTTTATTTCAATAAAGTTATAGCTAATATTATCATATACATATTAGGAATAAAGTAAAATGTTAAAACTATAGTGGTATGTAAGATGTAGAGTTTACTCTCTCTCGCAAGAGAAAATGTAAGCCTCCTCTCATTAAAGGCTAGTCATCTTTGATGACAATGTAAAATTATTCAGGAATCGTGAAACCTCTTTTAAACATAATAACTCTATCTTGATCAAACAAAAAAAATATTACATTATTTTTAACCCTTAACTGTAATTTTAAAGTTCTCTTAACAATTTATTCTCTCTAATATTTATGTTATCACCAGATTATGGCACTCCCTAATTTTTCTGAATGTGGATGGGGAATTCGTGTAATTCATGTAACATTGGGTTACCTCTCAAGTCGTTGTCTGGACTTCATGGGCTTGAGATAACTCCTCCAGAAAGAGTGATAGTTTTTGCTCCTAAACTACCTCGCCAAAATCATTCCCTAATGTAGGTTAAACATACATACATATTAATCTAACCTTCTAAGAATATAGGGAGAGAGAGTGCATGAAAATAAACCTACACTACTGCAAAAGTGGTGATACACCAAAAAGGAGGTTTCTAACCAAGAATCCACATGCTTGAAAT